>JAWWEX010000125.1:3099552-3123705 GCA_035583215.1 Arremon brunneinucha | reverse complement strand
ATATCATAAAATAATAAATCAGCCTTCTGAAACATGGAGTCAAGATTCTCATCCCTTCCCTCATCCTGGGACCCCTGTGAACACCACCACAGGTGCTGGCTGCTGAGGAGTGCCTTTAGTGCTGTTCCATGGGTGTTTTTGAAGGAGGGATGTTTTCCTTGACATCACCTGGTGCTCGGTGGCTTTTTTGAGAACCTCTCTGCTGTGCCTGGTGGCTTTTTGAGAACCTCTCTGCCTCCCCAATGGTGCCGCTCCTGATGCGTCAGCGCCGTGCTTGGCAAACAGCTGGAGCCACCAGAGGCTGGAGCTCTGAATGCCACAGCCTTTCCACTATGAGAATGAGAATGAGAATGAGAATGCCACAACCTTTCCACAATAAGAACCCCCCTTCATCTCCCCCTTCATCCACTGCAGGAATGGCATTAGAGGAGCTCTTGGATCTGGAATGCAGACGGCACTCAGGAGGAAGAACACGAAGACGTTTTTAGAAAACTTCAATTGTAGAGAATGGTAAGAGCTGGAAAAATAAATACTTATATAGACACAAGACGCAGGCTTTTATTGTTTCTTTTTTTCTTTCCATAGCAGGAAGCAAACTTTTATTCTGAGCTCAATCCCTGCTCTTAATGCATAATCCCCAAACAGCTCTAGCGTCGTTAAGAGTTGCAATAAAATGATTTTCCTTTTTAAATAGCCTGGCGTGGAATTTCAGGCTGAGCAGAAATAAAACAGACAACTGGAAAACCAAACAGAAATTCAGGTACAAAACATTGCTAAGACAACAGACAGTTGTATTACGTGACTAAACTCCCACATGTGGAAGGAGATACAGGCATTAGGTGATTCACTGTTTAGTGCTAGATATTTGTATATATTTATGACCAAGAGATTGTTCTGCAGGCTTCTCTATAATGAAAACCAGGAAATTTTACATGGTGGTTCTTAAAGAAACCCCAATCCAACGTTCTTACATGTTCAGCAGTGCTGATTGCTCTGTCTCTCATGTTTCTCCTCTATATCAAGACCTCCCCACTTTAGGTGGAGGAAGAAGAGGTAGGGATGATGAACAGACTTGTTTTTTCTCACTGCAGGGTACATTTCATCAATTCCCATTCTCCCCATCGTGTCACAGGTTTTATTTCACATTCCACATTTCACATTCCACATGTTTCATTCTGTTTTTATTTCCTGCTGCTGTACAGCCCAGCTGTTGTAGAGTTTGTTTTCCCTGTAAAAACTCTCAGCAAGACTGGTACCTCCACAAGGATGGGCCTGAACTGCATTTCAAAATGGATTTATAAAATCCTAGGATGGGATTTTGTTGCCTAACCCATCATATAATGCCACATTGATGTTCCATCAGAGCACTGGTCTTCTGTGGGTTCCACTTCATATTTGGGATCCCACTTCAGGAGTGTCAGGTATCCCCAGGCAGCTGAATCCTGCCCTTCTGGGACATGGATTTGACCCTGTCAGCTAAGAACTGTAAATTTAGCTTTCTAAACCTGCAGGATGATAAGAGAAACAGGAGGAGAGCAAAATTGTGGGTCAAGATAATGAACATTGATTAGGGAAAGCAAAAGCTGCACACACAAGTAGTGCAGAAAGAGGAAATTTTTTTAGTAATTCCCATCTCTGGGGAGATTCCAGCCTCTTCCTGGAGAGCAGGGCCACTCCAACAGTCACTTGAGTTGCTGAGTGCCATAATCACCAACAAGCTTTTATTGCTGAGCACATCATCATAAAAACTGTGACAGAAAATGCAGTGGGAAATGAAATGCAGTGGAAAATGTAGAAATTAGGAAAAAAAGGAAAACACCCAGATGCAAATATCTTGTGGAGATAGACCCCTGGGTTCGGAGGCATTGACCTAAACTGGATTTAATTAGAGTGACAGCCTTGGATGTAACTTGAGTGACAGCAAAAAAAAAAAAACCAAAAAACCAGTATAAAATGCAATTTTCATAAAACCAGTTCAAGCTCAGGGAGCTGGGAGGTCAGAGCTGCCACTCTCTTTCTTTCACAAAACACTTGACCCATTCAACTCCTGGGGGTTGCACCAAATTATGTCCAGAGGTTCCTTTCAGCCCAAATTATTCTCTGATTCAAATTTCCCTCCCAGGCAAGCCAGTTTGCACTTCAAACAGGGATTCATTCCTCGATAGGAGATGGCTTCCAGGCAGGGCTTTTTTCCATCTGACACTGGTGAAGAGGATTCCTGGAAATCAGGAAATGGAGCTGGATTTTCCACCCAAGATTCCCAGTGTGTTGATAACCAAGATCTGCAAAGGGATCTGCATCAATGACAATAATTTAAATAATTTTAAAAGAGAAGCTCATTAATTTATTTGGATTTCTTTGCATTCTTTTCACCATTGGTTTCCCAAAATATGATCTACATTAATGATCTATATTAATAGAAAATATGATCTACAAAGTCTTTCTGATACATGGTTGAGGTTTAATAAATTACAATAACTTAGCTTCAAATGAAAATCTTGCAAACATAAGACCCAGCTCGTTAACATTCAACACAAATCTCTTATTCCAGTAAAAATCTACCTTCCCATCTATTTATAATTCTGTTTCTGCATTTAATGGGTTGAAGGGTAATTAGTATGGGGTGGGGAAGCTGCATTCAGGCACAGCACTCTGAACCATCTCCAAATATCATGCAGGTGCCTGTCTCCTGTAATTTTATTACTTACTGAAAGCCTTGTAAATTCATCTTTTAAAACATCAGGGGAAGCAGCACCCTGAGATATCTGTTCTGATTAACTTCTACAATTAATAAAGATATTTCCACAGTTTGAACTCATCAATTCCAAACTCAGCCATGGGTCAGATTCAGAAAGATATTTATTTTTTATTTAATAGCCACAAAGATTCTAAGTTTAAAATTAATTAAAAACTTATGCAAGCAAAAATAAAAGAAAAATATATTTTATTTATTCTTTTAGTGTCAAGTTAAGTCTTTGGGAGTTTTAGACAATGCCTTTGTTAGCATGATTTAACTTTTGGTCAGCCTTGGATTGATCAGAGAGTTGCAGTAGATGGTCATTGCAGGTAAATTCAAAGCCAAATATTTCTGTTCTATTCACTTTTTATATCTCATTCCTACCTGGCTAGCACTGACCTCTGGCAATGTAACCTATAAAACAAAGGCAGGTATTTACTGACCCAAGATGTGTTTGTGTGTGCGTGTAGAATGTCTTGGAATATGGGGAAAAAATTCAATTCTGCAGGAAATCCTGGCAGAAAGGCAAGTCTTGGTCACTGGTATGGTGTCATGCAATATTTTCTCTGTCCTAAAAACAGTCAGAAAGTGACAGCCACTGTTCATCATTTCAGCCAGTTCCAGAAAGTGCTACTTTAGTCCTAGCATCAATCAATTTTTATAAGATGTTGAACAACATTTACACAATCCCCTGTGATGTCTGCACTTATGGTTAAAAGGAGAATAGCCAATAAAACAAATTTAATAAGTTGATTAAATAATTCACAATTCTGCTTAGATAAAGCAGTGAACACACAAGTCACAGTTCAATGGACTTAATGTGATCCACAACATGTCTCCCCTACTTCATCCTGCTCTGAACAATTAGATGTGCTTAAGTAGATATTTATTTGTGATTTTTTAAATCACATCTCAATATAAGGTGTGAGGTCATTGTAATAGCACAAAACTCTCATGGGAGTTTCACTGAGTGGAGAACAAATGAGAAATGTGGGAGCTGTGCCCACAAGGGGAATGCCTTGGCAAAGGTGATGAAAAACCCTTTTTATGTATGAGTGGTGGCTCAGACTCCTTTACTCCCTGAAATAGAGGGATATTCAAATTTTCAGAGAACAAAACATCCCAGAAGATGTGCAGTGTCTCCAGGTGTGTTGCAGGAGAGAAATGCAGAGGTAAAAGGAACTGATCAAGTTGATGGGAACAGGGCTGGTGGTGCTCTGGGCTTGACTGGACCCATTGGGGTCCATCCAGCAACCTGTGCACTCACAACTCCTTCTGCAGGGAGAATAAATGTTTTTCTGTGTAGAGAGGATGCTGAGAAGAGAAGGAAATGGTGGAGACCTGCTCAGAGGATGATTCAGCCTCCTGTCATCAGCACCAGCACAGCCCTCTCCTAAGCTGTTCAAGCTCCATCCTGAAAGGAATTCACATTTTTATTGTAACTTTGGTACTTTAATCAACGTGCTGTCCCTGAACTTCCTGATCACTTCCTGATGCCTAAGATTACTCTGACCTTGACTGAATGGCAGACAGATGTAGAAATCCAGCAAAGCTCATTCTTGTTTGAAGAATGTAAATGTTTTGTAGTGGTTACTCACAGCTGGGGCAGTCCTTGACCACCAGAGTTTGAGAGGAGTGCACTGAAATCCATTTTCCATCCTCAGCATTTAAATGCATGGGAGTTGCTGCTCTCCTTGTGTAAGGCAGCACTGCCTCTGTGCCACAGCCTTCTGTCAGCTGGGTTCATTTCCCTAATGAAGAGGAAAACCAAATCACATATTTCAATTTAAAACATTCCGTGCAGAGCCCATTCATTCAGGTGTACTAAAACATAAAACCCCATTCACATCACTCTCTAATTTTAACTTGCTGATGCAACCTGTGGGTCACCGTGCTGAATGTTATTTCTTAGCATTTTGAACTTTTGAAAGGAAATGTTTCACAGCGACACCTCGGCATTTGCGTTGTGGTATGAACATTGTGAGCACGTCATAAATCATGTTCCTTCCTTTCACACTGCAGTGTCACAGCAAAAGTGAAGGTTAAAGCTATCTCTCCTGAGCTCTAAGCACACTCAGACAATGAACAGAAAAAGAATCTAACAACCTTCACCCACTTTCAGTACAAACCATCCAGCTAAAACTCAGAGGATGCAAAGGAACCAAGTTCAATGGGTTACAGCTCAGTCTTTATGAAAGTATTATTTTTTAAGGAAAGGAAAGGAGACTTTCAGATTTCTCATGTGTGGAACATGTCCTGGCAACAGAAAATGCAGAGCCTACAAGGAAGAGACACAGCACAGGTCAAGGAGGAGTTCTGGAACTAATCCCACTGACCCAAAGGATGTATCCTCCAAATCCAGTAATCAGTGTCCTGCAGAATGTGTCCCTTAAGCCTTAGCCTGTTTTCTGTGTGATAAAAAAAATCCCAACAGTTCCCCCTTGCAATTTTGAGGAATGAAATGCTCACAAGGCTCTGCCAGCCTGAATGTGGCCTGATTTTCTAGCTGAACACATGTGGATGTACAGAAAACATTTTCACTTGTCCCAGTTGCCCCTCAGTATATTTCTGTCTTGTTTTCCACTTTCTTAGTGCTGTAGACTGCGCTGCCTTTTCAGAATTTCCTTTTCTCTTTCTCTGACTAAAATCTAGTGAGTACAAAATTAAGTTATAGAAGGAAATACTTGTGAAGCGTTTGCTTACTGCTGGTTCTCATTTATAGCTGAGACTACAGCTGAAGTTATGTAGCATAGCTGGGCTTTTCACTTGTATTTCACTGATGGTTTTGGTCAGGATGAAAGGACTTGGAATTATGGAATGGTTTGGGTTGAAGAGGATTTTAAAAATCATCCCATCCCACTCAGTGTCATGAGCAGGGACACCTCCCACTGTCCCAGGGTGACCCAAGCACTGTCCAACCTGGCCTTGGGCACTTCCAGGGATCCAGGGGCAGCCACAGCTGCTCTGGGCACTCTGTGCCAGGGCCTCAGCATCCTCACAGGGAAGGATTTCTTCCCAAAATCCCACCTAACCCTGCCCTCTGTCATTTTAAACCATTCCCCCTTGTTTTACCCACACGGTAACACTTTCTGTAAGAACTCCCTCTGCCTACAAACATTATCCTGAATGGCAGGATAAAAACCAACTTGAAGTGCTTTTCTGTCCAGCTCCATTTCTCTGCATTGCTGCTGATCATTTGGACTCAGGAAAGCTCAATAAATGTTGGGATGTGGGCAAACACAGCTGAGGGAGATGTGTGTTGCTTTATTGCCTTCCTGTGGCATTTGGAACAAAAACTGATCACAGCCCATGTAGGAACTGCCTTTCAGGGTCAGCAGCAATATTGTGTGTGTAACCTGGATATGGTTCATTGAAAATACCTGAATCAGCTTAGAAACCTGAATTTGGGAAGCCTGGGGATGTGTGGTAATGTTTCCATGAGTCCTGGGCTGAGGGCAGGATGATCTCCTTGCACTGATGATCTTTTCCCACAACAGCAGATTTCCTCCAACCAGAAATGGGTTTATATAGAGTAGAGATTCACAAACCTCCTGATACAGCACCCTGAAGGAGGGCTGGAGAAAAACTGAGTTCAAAGAAAGCAAGTCTGTAAAGGAAGGGGTTTCTCCTTTCACGATGTGATTGCCAAATCTGTCTCTCCTTGTTGCTCACCCCTGTTTTGTGAACAACTGTGACTCCATTCTTTCCTCTGGGCAGGAGACACAGCTTTGAGCACAGATTGGTCCCATCTGGATGTATTTGACATTCTGGTTACTCAGTCCTGAAAAGGATTTGCAGAAAATGAATGAATTGAGGACACAAGACACACTCTCAGTTTTCCACAGGGAGTGGCATTATTTTGGTGTCTGAGAGATCCCAGTGTGACACATGGGTGATTCTACAGCAGCTGGATTCAGAACCTTGGAACATTCTTGAGACTGTCCAACATCCTCATATAGATGTAGTTATGGTGACAGAGAATTTTCAAGATTAGGTATTTAAAAAGTATGAGTGAAAAGTATGAGAGAAAAAATACATTAATGTCAGAAGTTTCCTGCTTTAGGCTTTGTTACTGATTACAGCGATCAGATATGAGGATGAAATCTCACTCTGGAATAAATGCAGCCACAGAGTGACATTCCTGAAAATCTAAGGTTGATTTCTCAGTGAAGTAAATACTTGGTATTGCCTAGAAAGTGGTTTGTCCTTGTTCTCCTCCATGAAGAATTAAAATGCTAAGATGAGAAAGGAGAATAGGGTTAAGAATGACTAAAAAATAGAAGATAAAACCAGCCAAACCTTTTTAGCACAGCTGATTTGATTTTCCTTTAAATTGGCATAGCTTTTCCTTGCGGAAGGATGAGATGGCACCATTCACTGTGATACATCTCCCTGCAAGAGCCATCCTTTAGACTCTGAATGAAAATCTGCTTAATGCTAACAAGATTCGAGTCCTTTATTTATTCCCAAGACAGAGAGGCAGGGATCAGACTTGAAGGCCTGTGATGGTTTTATTTGTAGGCTATTTTGCCTGATGTTGGTTATCTCTGACAGCATTTGCTTCATTCCTCTTGTCACGATTACACATGTGACACGTGTGGGACGACACCACCAATGCCACTGCCCTTAAATCTTCTTGTCCTTCTGTGATGCAGAATCCCTGTCCCAGCTCCCAGCTGTATAAATCTGCAGGGTTTAATCAATCAGGAGCAATTCAATGCAGTCACAGGTGTGTAGTCAGTGACAAATGAAGCAAACATGCTGTCACCAAGCAGCACTGAGGCAGCCCTGCACCTTTAGGTGTGCAATGAGTTTTTCTGCAATGTTACACTCCAAAACCTGGAACAGCTCCCTTGGCCTCTACCTTTTCACTTCAGGTCAGAAACTGTTGCAGTAAGGTAGAAAAATCATAAAGGCTTCATAAAGTCAAGCCTGGTCTGTTAAAATCAGTGTATGGCCTTGTCAAAGCTGGTGCTTTGCAAGTTCCCATGTGAAAGCAATCCTGGTGTGAGCAGTTTGTTAACATAGCAATCTATTCCTGGGTGAAAACCAAATTGCACCTGTATAAACTGTTTTTAGACCATTAGATAGAAAAACGAAAAATGAAAAATGGAAAATGAAAGTTGTCACTCACAAAGAACTTTTCCTGCACATACACACTGAGTCTGAATGACCAATTAATACAGAAGAACAACTTGTTAACAACCAATAAAAGTAATTGGCAAGAAAACTATTGACCAGTTGGAGTCACACATGAGGTCTGTAAAACTGTATAAATAGGAGTTATGTGAATAAAGAAGGGGGTTTTTCCACCATGAAGAAAATGTAGTCTGAGTGATTTATTAAATTATTTATCGCCATAAGTGTCTGTGCATGGAGGCCTTGGATCCATGCAGGGATGATGCTCCACTTGAGGCAGCAGATTGGAAAGCTCTTCTTGCTTTTCTATTCTGTTTTTACTGCATAAAGGTCTTTCTAAAATAAATATCACCAAATTTGGGTTCTTTTAACACAGCGTTACAGATGCTGCAGCTGCTGATTTTTGAGGGATGAAGCCATCTGTGAATGAAGGTCCATTGGGATTCCAGGAGGTGGTGAAGACTTGAAATCATAGAATCGTAGAAAAATTAAGGTTAGGAAGACCTCCAAGATCATCCAGTCCAGCCTTTGACCCACTAAACCAATCACTAAATTTTGCCATTCTTACCCCTCCCCATTGAGACTCACAACCCTCAGGGCAGAGTTTGGCTCCAGGTCTCCCAGCCGAGCCTGTTGAATTTTTCTCAAAGATGTTTTTTGGTGTCTTTATCTCCAAGAGATCATATCAACAGGAAAACTCAGAATTCAGGTCCTATACAGGGGCTGAGCTCCTCTCTGTGTGAGATTTTGAGCTCAGCAAGACAAATATACTTTTTTCTTCTGAGAATCCTCTCAGGTTTGGGTTGACTGATGTGTTTCATTTAATTGTCACTCAGAGGACTTTGGATTGTGTAATTTATTTCTTCTAAAAGGGAAGAGAGGTTCCTTGCACTCTCTTTTACTATGAACTAAATGTTTGCTTGCAGGGACTGCTCCAAAATAACTCCAGTGTGCAGGAGTTTTCTTTACTACACATCAGATCTCTAATGGGAAAAGCTGTTAGAAACTCAGTAATGTTTTGTAAGGTTCCAAACTCCCTCTTCAGGAATTATTGACATTCCTGACACTTGTGCTGAGCTGCCAGCTCACACTGTCAGTGCCTGAAGATCCCAGTGCTGAACATCCCCAAATATTTCTGCTGATGCCTTTTAAGGCTCAGACTGAGGTGTGGTACCACTGGAGCATCCTGATTCAGGCAGGTTCCCTTGTTAGCTAGGAAATGAAAGGCAAAATTAAAGAAATAAAGATGTTTTTGCATTTTTTTTGTTCCCTGACCACCTCTCTTCCATAGCTCTTAACTTAGATGTAAAGTTAAAGACTCTTAATTACAAAGCTCAGTACAATTTCCATCTGAAATATGACAAAATTAGAATATTTATGAAAGAAAACACTAACAATTCAGTTCTTCCCATCTTCTGTCAGCTTGGATTCACCACCCAAGGAGCACAGAGAAGAAAATAAGGCAGCATTTTTGGGTAGAAAAGAATCTTGATCCTCAGCACACAGTGGCACCTCCAGTTCTCAACACACTTCTCCCTGAGTTGCTGCCTGTTTTATTGAGCTCCCATATAAATGGCTCTTTTTTCCTCTTCTGAATTAAAATGAATTTCACACCAGCCAGGTTTCATTACTTTGTTTATCCTTCCAAAACACTTGTGTGCCTCAAACTCACAAAACATGTCTGATTTTGTTTGCAGATGGTTTTTGCCTCCCATGAAAAAAAAAACCAAGAGAACATTTGGTTTGATTGCACTCATTTATTTGCCCATTAGTCTGTTTGTAGCTGTAACAAGAAAGCAAATGATTTCCACTGTATATTTTATTGATGGGATTTTTCTGAAGATTAAGCTGCAGAACCCGATTCAAATGTTAGAAATTATGGGGTTGTGGCATCCAAGGACCTAATTGGAAGCATTGTGCGGAGGATTTGTGAGCTGCAGACCTTGGGTGCAGAGTCAGAGGAAGAGTCTGAACTTCCTGCTCCTCCTCTCACTGCATTCAAAATTTGGGGTTGCTCAAATTCATTCTTTGCCCACCCTTGTTTAAGTCATTGTCATCCTTAAAGCAGGTAGGATCCATCAGGAATGGAGACATGGAGAAAGGAGTGGGAGGGATGAAATACTATGAGGAAAGACTGGGAATATTCATCTGGAGAAGAGAAGGCTCTGGGGAGACTTCAGAGCCCCTTCCAGGCCCTAAAGGGGCTCACGGAGAGCTGGAGAGGGACCTTGGACAAAGGCATGGAGTGATTGGATAAGAGACAATGGTTTTAAATTGAAGAGAGTTTATTTAGACTAGGCAAAAGGGAGAATCTTTTTACTTCAGGTGGTGAAACACTGAAATGTTGTCCAGAGAGGCGGTGGATGCACCATCCCTGGAAACGTTGAAGGTCAGGTTGGGCAAAGCTCTGAGAAACCTGATCTAGCTGAAGATGTTCCTGCTTATGGCAGGGGAGTTGGACTAGGTGAACTTTTAATGTCCCTCCCAACCCAAACCATTCTATAATTTGATGTTCCTGTGATTCCAAACAAACCATGTTGGGTTGTTCACTTGTCTTTAAGTGAATGCTGGATTTTGCACTCTTCAGTGGGTCGGTGCCTCCTGGTTCAATGGTTTGTGAAACTTCTTTGTTGTCCAGGGATCTAAAGTGGAAGTTTAGCCAAAGCATCTCCAATTTAATAATCTCAGGATTCCATTCAGGATTTCCCCTCAGAATTTTTCAAACCAGCTAGGAAAATTTCGTTAATTCTTTCCATTAATTTGATGTTTCTATGATTCCAAACAAACCATGTTGGGTTGTTCACTTGTCTTTGAGTGCTGGATTTTGTTCTCTCCAGTGGGTTGATGCCTCTTCGTTCAATAGTTTGTGAAATTTCCTTGTTGTCTCCAGGGATCTAAAGTGGAAGCAGTGGCAAAGAATTGCCAATTTAATAATCCCAGGATTCGATTCAGGATTTCCCCTCAGAATTTTTCAAACCAGCTAAGAAAATTTCGTTAATTCTTTCCATTAATTTGATGTTTCTGTGATTCCAAACTAACAATATTGGGTTGTTCAATGGCGTCTTTAAGTGTATGCTGGATTTTGCTCCCTCCAGTGGGTTGTTGCTGCCTCCTGGTTCAATGGTTTGTGAAACTTCTTTGTTGTCCAGGGATCTAAAGTGGAAGCAGTGGCAAAGCACCTCCAATTTAATAATCCCAGGATTCCATTCAGGATCTCCCCTCAGAATTTTTCACCAGCTAGGAAAGTGTCATTAATACTTTCCATTAATTGTAATTAATGACATTTACCAGGTTTTGCAATTCTTTTACTTCCAGTGCTTTTGAAGCTCAAAGTCCTCCCGTGTTATAAACTTCAACATTTATTGCCAACATCATGGGAATACCTTATGGAGGAGTTTTTAGTAACAGGTTATATATCCTGCCAGAGATGGAAGAAAAATGAGCTTGGATTGTTGTTTTTGAAGCAATGTTCTTTTTGCGAGTGTTCCTAATGATGCAGACACCAGATCCATTTCATAATTGTTTCTGCGTCCTGCTACGTGCAAGACACTTTAAAAAGTACTTTATTAGTATAAATGAAAGAAAAATCCTGGCTCACAGTTCACTAAAACCTCTGTCTTGATGAGTCAGTGTGTTTCTTCCTTCCACCTCCAAGCAATTATTTTGATCTATGGAACAGCCTTGATGAATCAGATGGCTTCTTTTAGTTATAGAGGAATAACTTGCAAAGTTTTAAGGAAACAAATGACTTAGACTGAATTTCTTATTAAATACAAGAGAAAGTCTGGTAAACAGTGCTTGGCATGAGGTGCTCAGGCCCAGTGAAATCTTTTTAATCCACTCTCCATAGCTTTTCCCTGCCACACACAGACTCAGAAATTAAACAGAAGTGCATGAAATGAAAACTGAAGTAAAACTGCTGACCTACATATCTGCTGCCACAGTGACAAGGAATACCCAGTCTGAATATTAAATGATAATAAATGAAATTAAACTGTTTCCTGGGAGGATTTGTGAAGATCTTAACTTTGAACTGAAGCCCTAGAATTAGTACTGTGCAGGGAACAGATCATGCTCACCTTAGCCACAGGTATTAATAGATTGTATCAGAATTTTGGGGTTGTATAAGGCATTTTGGGGTTCATTTATGGGGAAAATTACATTTTTTACATGCACCTAATTTTCAGGCCCAGCTTTTTCTCTCGATGGGAAACCTCTGAGTTTACACACTTCCTGTGCAGATCTCCTGTCCAGGATGGAGAGCTCAAAAATGAATTGAATAAAACCCCCAACCTTCCACAGCCTAGTTCACTTGGTCTATTTTAGACACCTATTTTAGGACCTGTATGCCTTTGAACATCCTGATTAGATTTCCTCTACCTGAAAGGCAGCCTAGGAGACAATCCATATTTATATTTAGGCAGATCAATCCCATGCTGTTGTTGCTTCTCTTTTTTTTTTGTCTGTACTCTTTTATTTGCTGCTTGTTGTTACATAATAGTTTTTCATCTTTCTTTTTAAAATAAGTTATGAGGTGGAGACAAACCTTTGGCTTCTGGCTTTGCACAGCCCTTGAGGACCAAAATAGCAAACCTTTGAGCCTGGAGTCCAGAGTCTGGAGGCAGTGGTGCCTCTTTGGGTCCAGATTGGTTAATTGAGGGTAAAGTCTCATCTTGCCCTGTTTCAGCAACGCCTCAGTGAAAGCTTCAGCTAAAGGTCACACGCACTCCCATCCCGTGCTGTGTGCTCCTGAGGTTGGGCTGCTGCTGGGAACTTTCATTTTAGGTAGATAAATCTTTCACCACACCCCACTTTCTGCTGTAGAGACTCCTCTTGGCATTGAGGTGGAAGTGGAGAGGAACCTGCACTGGGCATCACTCACCCAGAACACATCTGCTGAGTGTAAACTTTGCTTTCACAGCAAGAAGAGCAGAACGTAAACTGAGCAGAGAAAGCTGAACCTGCTCTCCTGCAATCCCTTTCTTCCCCAGAATAGCCACAAAAAATGCTTCAGAGGAGGAAATTGGGCAGTCTGAAACTCCCTCTCCAAGCATTGCTGGCAAGGCAATAAATAAAACCAGCAAAAATAAAAATCCCGAAGCTCCAGGTGTTTTCCCCTGTGTGTTTGTGTGTGCTCCATGAACAATCAGAAGCTGACCAGGTCCATAGCTCGCGTTCTGGACAGGCTGGGGAGGGTGTCCCACCTCCCAGTGCTCCACCAGTGACATCTGCTGGTAAATGCCACCCTCGGCATCCCAGCAGTGGTGGGACCAGGTGGGCCTGACATGCTCCAGGCACCAGAGAGCCACCGCTGCTGGGAGGAGCAGCCATGGGAAGGGCTGGCTCAGTTATGAAACCTGCCACATTCTTCAGGCCAGCACCACCCCTGGATCACAGCCAAATTAGGGTTTTCATTACTGATTAATACTCAAAAAGGCACAATGCACATGTGGGAACAACTGCCTTGAGGAATGTAAAATAAATCTGATTTAGTGCTGTAGTGCCTCTTGACTAACTGGAGTTTTGGGGTCAGCCCCATCTTTAGCTCCATTGGTTTAATTTATTTATTCTCTGACTTAAAACTATTGCGCAAGTTGGTGTTTTTATGACTCTTGCAAAAGGGGAAAATTTGACTACTGGTTTCAGCCCACAATAACCACGTGAACACTGAATGAAATACATCCTGCTATTCAATCAGCTGTCACAATTTCCAAAAGATTCCCATTCCTAACTTCCAGGCTGTGCATGTTAAGCCATAACCATGGGATTGGTAAACACCTACAGAAACCACAAATAATTGCCCTGAAAAGAGGAATTTCTGAGTGTTTGCATGCAATGACGTTTTATATTTGGTCTCTGGTACAACACATCAGTGAGTTTAACTTGTCATTCCTGAACTTCAATCATCATTAGCATTTGGTTGAACTCCCTCCTCCAAAACAAATAGAAAATAAATGACAAACATCAAGCTGAATTCCAAAGTTCAGCCATGGCTGTGCCCTTTAGCATCCACTGTTTGCAAACATTGCCCAACATCCAGCCCCTGTTTGAGATGAACTGGTGGTTGTTTGTTTGAAGCCATTGAACCATGTGAGGCAGCAGCACTTTGTAGCCTTGCAGAAAGCCAAAAATAAAACCTGGTGTGTCCAATTCTGACAAGCAATAGTGCTTCTATCTTTTGGTTTTTAGCATCCTGTGTCTTGGCCAAACAGAAGGGGCGGTTCAGTAACTGGTAAGAAGACATGGTTTTACAAAATATCTTCCTGCAAAATTGTTCCACTGCCCAAATCTCAACGTTTGGCTTCTGTTTGTGCAACTCCTGGAATCAAAGAATCACAGAATATCCTGAGTTGGAAGGGATTCACAAGGATCATTTAGTCCAACTCCTGGCCCAAACAATCCCACCCTGTGCATCCCTGGGAGCGTTGTCCAAACCCTTCTGGAGCTCTGGCAGCCATGCCCAACCACCCTCTGGGGAAGAACCTTTTCTTGATTTCCAACCTAAACCTCTCCTGGAACTGCTTCAAACCATCCCTTCATGTCCTGTCACTGATCATCAAAGACAGGTGGTTTGTTTTTTTTTATTCTAGAGTTTTACTTTCCAAGTCAATTATTTTTTGAATACAGTTAGAGGGAGATGGCAGGCAGCGTCCTTCCCTGAAAAACAGAGAGGAGCTTTTGCCAATGACTCCAGGTGATTAATGCACATGGAACTGCTTCATCAGCAATGCAAATTATGAACAAAGAATCAGAGAATGGTTGGGGTTGGAAGGGACCTTAAAACCATCAAATTTCAATCCCTTATCATGGGCAGAGACACCTTCCACTGTCCCAGGTTGCTCCAATGCCCATCCAACCTGGTCTTGGACACTTCCAGGGATCCAGGGGCAGTCACAGCTTCTCTGAGCACCTTGTGCCAGGGCTTCAACCCCTCCACAATAAATAGACACTTTAAAAATATTTGTTGTAAATAAGAATTATCAGCTTTGCTAAGGAGGTTACTACAGTGGATATTTTTGCCCCCAACAAAAGGGAGAGAATGATGCATCTGACCCCATCTTATCAGAAAGCTAATTAATTACTTTTATTTGCTATATTATTCTACACTATCTTACATTACATTAAAACTGAATCTGCCAAGCACTCAACTCTGCACACAACTGCACAGAATCCTGACTCACACACACAGCTGGCCCTGACAGGCCAAGAAACCAAAACCCCATCACTGTGGGCAAACAATCTCCATATTGCATTCTGCTTTGGCACAAACACAGGCACAGCAAATGAGATAAGAATTGTTTTGATCATTCTCTGAGGTTCAGAGAATGTGAAGCCCAGAAATATTCTTGGAAAGACTGCCTTGCTTTTCTCTGTGAAGAGAAATGTGGTGACAGGTTACTGTCTTTCCACCTGCACTAAAGAGACACATTTCTACATGGCTTTTGCTATGAAAAGCCAAAGGAACCCATTTCAGCTGTTCCCATTGCAGGAGACCTTCTTGCTCCTGTTATTTCATCTTAGCACAACTTCCCAGTGAAAAGTTGATGGATAAGATCATTTCTGCTAAACCACAGGTACCACTGTGGTCATTACAATGATCACAAACCCCCATCTGACTTCTAGACATGCATTTAATTTCCTGAGATTCACGCTATAAAAACATTTCCCTTGTGGGCTGTGACACAGCCTTCACATTATATCAGACACTTTCAGTTGGACAATTATCCGAATGCTTTTTAAAATGGTAATTATCTCCCAGGGCCACAGATGCACTCAGCAGAGCCCAGGGAAGCTGGGGCTGAGCTGCTGTCAGGTGGATGCAGCACTGTGATTTAGAGATGGTTAAACTTAAGCAGGATGGACACGAGCTGCAGTTTCCATTTGGGCTGGGAGCAGGGAAATCTGCCTGCAGTGAATTCATTCCTCAGTGCAGATATGGCTTAAGGCTTTCCAGGCTGCATCCTGAGGCACTTCCAGAGTGAGCTGTGGGAGTTCACCAAATGGTCATTTCTAAATTTTCTCCAGAGCAGCCTGACGTTCTGCAGACCTGATTTAAATCCAAATGTGCTCCCAGGCTGAATTCTCCTGCTGCCACTTGGATATTACTTACTCAGTGGGCTTACAAGATGCTGGTGCCTGTTGAGTTCCTGTAAATCTGTAGTCACATCTATATTTTGGGTTAGTTTGGAGAATGAGAGAATTGCTCATTTGGGAAAACAAATGGAATAGAAAAATCATTTCTGCCAAGTAACCATAATTTCACTGGGCTTTAGCTGTCTGCAGCTGAGTTAGTCATAGTGCAGACCCTTGGAATAACCACTGGAGAGAAAAAAGGTTATTTGGGCTATGATTGAGATACTCTGGTGGAATGACCCTCTGAAAGGGCTTTTTTGTGTCCACTGACTGAAGGGAAACAGTTCAGATCTGGATGTCTATATGACAGATATCTATATTTTGTCTACATCCCACAATTCCTCATTTCCACATTATGAACTTGGGGAAGAAGTTAACCTGCCCTGGACAATGTGCACAGCCAGCTCCTCTAAACAATGTCAAAATTCCTACCCTGCTCTTAAAATACATATTTATATCACAAAAAAAATCTTTGTGGCACTCTTCTCTGCCTGCCCCAGTTGGCTTTGAGTCAGGTTTAACCATCCCATTGTTCCCTCTTATTGTTCTTCCATCAAAATGGAATGGAGAACACGAGGTAAAACTCAGCACTTGGAAATCCCAATTTAATTAAAAGAAAGAAGCTGGGCATTACATAATGTGCCATATTAGCCAGCCATTTAAGGGTTTAAATGTACAATTCAACTGGAAAACGTAGCCAGTGCTGCTCTTTGGCTAAATTTTGAACTCCTTACTTAATAATTATTCTAAAGAATATAAAACAAAGCAAACCAGAAACCTTCCCTGGAGTACTGGGAAGTTTAGTTGACTTGGGAATTATTAGAAAGAGAGATAAATCTGATCTCCTTTAATTCCTTAAAAGTCTCTGGCAAATCTTCAATATCTTTGAAAGTTTGGTGCTTGGTTGTACATAACTAAGACATGTTCTTTCTCCCTCTTGTGTTCCTCAGTTCCCATTTATTTTTTCTAAAATAAAGACCTTTTTGGGGTTAAAATAAGGATTATTTCTCTAAAATAAGGACTGAATGCAAAGCTTTCCCCGTCTAAACTCAAGGGCACTGAGGGGAGATTTTGGCAATATTTGAACCGTGGCGTGTTTGATCATTTTCCTTTACAGTGGACTGCAAACAAGACTTTTCCCTTAAATATTTTTCCATTCTCCTTACAAAAAGTTTGAAAATTCACTCAGAATCAGGCTGACACCTAAAAGCTGACTAACATCCCTGATGTGAGCAGGGTAACTACCAGAGTACTTCGTGCTGTAGTAAGAGATAAAGGTTCGTGGCTCTCTAGGGTGAAAATAATATTTATGGGGAAATATAAAAGAGCAAATTAGAAATACAGGCTCTGTTAAACAGCTCTATAAAGGAAGAGGAACAAACCAGCAGGACTAAACAGGTGTGGAAACGACCACAAATTGCACCTGGGGGAAGTTGGTGACTTGTAATGATAGAACATTAAGAACATCATTTATAGGGACTGTCTCTGGAAGGTGTTTCTTGTTGTCTGCTCTGTTGCCTGAGAACCTCCTGCTTGTTGAATGCTCAAGGGGGAAAAAAAAGGACAAAATTTCTTCCAAAGAGGAACTGCCCCCGTGAGATGTAACATTTAAAACACCACTGTTCGATGGTTGTGGAATGTTTGTAACTTGTGCACAGTCTCACACTTCAATAAACCAGAAGAGTGAGGTTTATGCAAAGCAAATGGTGATTCATATCCCATTTTTTTTTGATGTTTAAGTGTTAAGGATGCAACTCTAAATTGTTCTAAGCTCAGGAAGGTTCTGTTTATAGAAAACAGAGATGAAACAGAAGTTGCCTCCAGAAATTGATTCATTTGGTGACCATTTTATTACTGTAATATATGGAGATGAATTCTCCTCTGGAGGTGTTGATTTGTCTCCACTGTTGCTGAAGGGAATCCATTCTGACCAGTTCAGATTAGGCAAATGAGAAATGGGAGTTTGAAATCAGGTTGCATGAATCATATTGATGTGATGATGTTATGTTCCAAATGTAATTAGTGGAAAAGCAATACAGAGGATTGGCAAAGAATGGAAAAGCTGAAAGTACTGAATTTTTCAAAGAAAGCAGAAGTTAGATCACTACTGTTAAAATAAAATTCTGCTTTAGCTCGTTAAACAGGCACATGAAAATAGGATGGTATTTTCCAAATCTCTGAAACACCAAGGATTTCTTTTCATAGTTTCTCATTTCTGGGCTTACAACTCAAGTGATTCCCAGTTTCACAGGATCACAGAATGGTTTGGGTTGGAAAAGACCTTAAAGATCATCTTGTCCCTGCCATGGACAGGAGCATCTTCCACTATCCCAGGTTGTTCCAAGCCCCATCCCTTTGAGTTTTGACATTACAACTCCTTGAGAATGGACTAGAGAGGAATGATCCTCAGTGTGCAATCATTTCACCAAGGCCACTTTAATTTCTCATTAAACTCTCATAAGAAATAGTGTTAGAAGCCCTACCAATGCCACAGTACATATCCTCAATTTGTTTTTCTTTCTTTTTTCACAAAGTGCATAAGATCAGACTTTGTTAAGATGATTCCTGCTTGGCAAATCCACGCTTGCCTGTTACTCATCCTTTTGCAACCATGATGAGAGAGATTTAATTGTCATGTTTTATTCCCAAGGGATCCAGGGCCCTGAGGAGCACACGTTGTATTTTCAGAAGCTGCTTAGTCACTGAGGAATGAAAATCCTTCTGACTTTCAGCCAGACAAGCGTCCCCTGATCAAAGTGGCCCGTGGATGCATTCTGAGCACACATCAGGTGTGGGAAGATGTGGGGACCATATGGCATTGGGGGCAATTTCAACTGGTGTCCAGTTAAACTTCACTCCCAGAGGAATGTGGAACCACAAAGATCTTTATACATTATTTGTTTTTCTGAGCTTTGGCAGTTTTAATAGTTTAAATAACTTAATAACTTCAAATGCTCATTTCTTTTGGAAAGCAAGACCAAAGCTCACATTGGTGGTGCAATTGAAAATTGATCTTGTAGTGAGTCTATATATTTCCAAAGGAAATATTTACATCTATCTATATCTATCTATATTTATATCTCTATTTTATATTTATCTATATCATCTATACATCTATCATCTATCTATATCCATATGCTATCTATATATGTACATCAAGTGTATCAGTTCAGGAGAAAAGATCTTTATTAGTCAGGACTTATGACAGTGTTTGTCAGAATTTAATGCAAACTCTCAATCCTGAGCCATGACAAAGACTGGTGGTAGAGAAAACTTCAGTATTGCAGGGGAGATGTTTACAGGAGCCATGATCATGCCTTGGTGTAGGAACAACCCAAACCATCACTCCTCTCTTACTTTTGCCCTTCTTACTTCAGAGAAGAAGCCCAAATGTTTTCTCCCTGTTCATTCTCAGATACACAATGGGAATCTGTAAATTCCCCAAATTCCTTGTCATGCCCCAAGGGAACACGGCAGGCCAGCCTAAAGAGTATTTAATCCCAGACAAATGGTACCAAAATAACTGACTTTCAATCTCTGATATTACTCCAGCTGGACTTTCAGCCCTCACAGCCCTGTGCACCTTTCCCAAGAGAAATGTCACGTTGGCTTCTTGGCTGAGGGAAGTCTTGGCTCTGTTCTCCTCCTTAATTTCAGCTTGGAGTCAGCACTCCAGTCCTGTCTGTATTTTTCTGCTCTATTGGTCATGGCAACACTGACTGACAACCCAGTTAAGTCTGCCAAGGGAGGAATGGGCACAGGACTGAGCAGGGAGGGAAAGATCCTTGCATGGCACGTGGAATTTGGCCACTCCTTCATTACTCTGGATAAAAGGATCATAAATCTGAGTTTAAATGTACAAAACATCCTGAATCTATTTTTTTTTTTTCAGGATTGTAGGTTATCGATCATGCAGATTTTAAGGGATTCTTACTTATGGACACTGCTGCTATTTTTCTTATTTGTCTTATTCACTACTGAGTACTCTCTATCAAGGAAAGTCAGTGTTAAATGACTTTCGCTTTAATCAAATAAAATTATTTCCTGAAGTTAAATACAGCCAGGAAAAGACTGTCCAGCCTTGGATAAAATGGCTGTAGGTCTCCAAAGGAGTTGGGCTGATGTGCCCCTTCCAGCAAAAGTACACTTGTTTCATTTCTGTTTCTTGGGGAAGAGGCTGGTTGGATGTTTGGGGTTTTATCCCTTCTGATTTTGTTTTTTTGTACCTCTAGAGCCTGAAAAGGAATGAGGGAATTGGGAACAAAGCTGCAAATATCAAACAGACTTGTGCTAAATCCCTAAACACACTCTGTAGTCATGAGGAACCAAATACCTGATGAGAGCAAAGGGGACGAGGAATGTCCCTCAGGAATTCCCATTGGATATCCACTGCTCTCACATCCCAGCTTTTAGCTGTCCACAATTTTATGTCCAGCTGAAGCATTCTCTGCTCCATGTGAAATGACACAGGAGAAATGAACACCCAGTTCACACCATCCTATCTAAGACATATTTTATATTTCTTCCCACTGATTATTGAGGTAATCTCATTCCACTTCCAGACTTCTGATACTGAAAAAATTGTATTTATTTGTTAATCAAACTCTATCTTAAAGTTAACCAGTCTGGTTGGTGTCTTCAACCTGCTGAAAGCTTGGCTTGCAATATGTTCTGCTTAAAAACACCTAACTAAGTGTAGCCTAAATTTACTGGTGGCCAGTTTAAATCTATTTATTCTTGTACCAGAAATGTCTTTCTTGTCTTTTCACAATAATTAGGAAAAATTACTGACACAGTTGATGATTCTCCAGCTGAGAAATGGGACAACATGAAAGCACCAAGAGATGTCTGCATGAAGTGTGTGTGTTGCCAAAGTCGATTTTCTTTTTGCCTTGAGATTTTCTTTTATTCTGCTGAAGCCAATAATAAGATCATGAAAGGCAGAACTAATCTTCCCTACTGCTTTGAAATTTTCACTTTGGGTTCAGTTTTCCTTTCTCTAAGGGAAGACTTTCTGACACTAAGACTTTTTTTTATCCTGTTAGTTTTGAATGTTTGTCATTCCACACATGGAATAGTTCCTTCTATGAATTACACAGATTCAGAGGGTCCATCTCAACAGCACTTGGAGAAACCTCTTAGAAGGGTTTCAAGAAGAAAGTGCCTCATCCTTTCCTTATTCTGATGCCTCCACATTAATGCTGTTATAGAGGAAGTTAATTAAAGATGAAGGGCTGGCAATCTGAGATCTTGTTGCAGAGAACAATTGATGGGAGCAGATTTTCAGCTGATTTAAACTGTGGTAGCTCTCTGAAAAAGGAGATTTGACAATGTGGGTCAGCAGGGCTCCAGGGACAGAATCTTCCTTTCAACTTCTTACAGACTCTGCAGTAATTAGAGTCCATGAGGAAGGAATAAAATGTGTGCAAAGGATGATAACACTTGATATCACTTTTGAGGAGTCATAAAAATTCTTCTTCTCCATTCTTTTCTCTTTTTAGAGGAACATGCTGAGATTATATTGAAATATCTTAACTCCTTGTAATAAGGGGGAAAAAAGCCACTGTAGAAAATAAAAAAAAACTTTCAGAGCTGATTTTTACAGAAGTCACATTTATTCTGAAGGAAAATCTACTCACTCCATGCTTGGCATATTTAATAATTTAGAGATGTAGTCTAAACCAACCGAAGAAAAATAAATTTGCAATAAATATAAGACAGGGATAAAGGTATAAAGTCATTTCAGACTATTTAATTTACCCTGAAATATAAATGTTAACTTTGTCTTTCCTGCAGAGCTTGTTATTTTCAAAGTTTCCTTTGTTAATTAGGGATTGTCAATCATTCAGACTCGTGGAAAAATCCAAACAAGACAAAAGAAATACTTGGAGTCATTCAAAAAATAAATATACATGGCTTGGACTCCTGGAACTTGTCTTGTGCTGGTGCTCCAGGGCTCCACTTTGCCCATCAGCATTCCTGCCCAAAGATTTGCCTGCTGACATTTACATGGGGAGGTGGCATTTGCTTTTGGGGAATGCGTTTGGTGTCACGTGTTCTTTGCAGTAACTCTTTTGTGATGGCATGTAAAGGTCATCTCTGCAGAGCAGGGAGCATTTGTAAACTTCCTGAGAAAGGACATGGACATGAATAGGAAGGATATTTTTTGTCTGAAAACTGCTGCGTTTTTCCCTCACACATTCCGCCATTTTTTCTTTCTTATTTTTTCCCCTGGTTTCTTTGTATAAAGCCTGCAGGAGTAAAACTTTTTCCAACAAAATCATTTCTGCGTTGCGGTACAGCAGAGTTTCTTAAAAAAAAAAAAGTGTGTATATATATATATATATATATATACACACACACACACACACACACACACACACATATATATATATATATATATATATAAACCTTAGTTAGAAAATTACAAATTAATTTTGCTTGTGAAAAGCCAATTATTCTGATTTGCCCCAGAAGTTGTGGCTGCTCCATCCCTGGAAATCCCAAGGCCAGGTTGGGCAGGGCTTGGGGAAACCTTTGGTCTAGGGTTGTCCTCTACAGACATCCAATGCCATTACAGATATCCCTGAGCATCCCAGCTGGCTCCAGCTGTCAGCTCTTCTGGATGCTTCAAACACCTTAAGGCATTTCAAACAACCCTATTAAAATTTGTATTGTAGATAATGAAGTTTAATTGCTTAGATTGTGTTTTTTAAGTCTGGTTATCTTGATAAGAAGATGTTTATATATACTGTTATATTGATATGAATACAAATATATTTAGGTATATATTTATATGTAAACATATACATATTTTTATATTTTTATGCGTTTATATTTTTATATTTATATATTTACATATTTATATAAAATCATGTTGATACCAATGAACTGTGTAATAAATGCTCAATACAGAAGATCAGCAGCACCAATAGATCCTGAGAAGTTACTGAGCTCATCTCAAAGTCCCAACGTGTTTGTTTATTGAATCACTATGTAAGCTCCACTAATTACATTGACTGGGGTTTTAATTACTGTCATGAGAATATAAATGCCTCACCCACATGGAGATATCTGCATCTGTTGCCGAAATGTAAACACCCAAATCTTGAGCTGGATCTTCACCAAGGAGCCTTCCTCCCTCTCTATTCCCAGATGATGGAATGACCTGAGCTCTGGGTTGTTAATTAAATTCACACTGCAATAGGTTCCTGTGTCAGATTTGACTTTTCAGGGTCACCTTGTAAAGGGCTTTGCTGGTGCTGGGGCATGTAAGCTGAGAGTGACAAAAAAAACCCTAAAATTCTTCCTTAAAACTGACCTGGTGTTATGTTTTTGTGTGGGAAACATTTTGGGAAGTCATGTAAAGCTTTTACTTCTCTACTGTTTTATTTCTTTGCATTGTCAATGAGAAAAAAACAAAGTTGTGGGCAGAAAAAAAGTGTTATAAAAATTTATCCTAATTTTCATCACCCTTTCTTTTAATTACTGCTAATGTTAACATTAATGTTTCATTAATGTTAATGTTTTCTTTATACCTTTTTAAAGTTTTAACCCTACTTTACCTTTAAACCTACTTTGCCTCTGTCCTAATTCTACCTCACAACAAGAAATAAATACACTAATAATTAACCGACACTAAGACCCACCACACTCATCAATATACAACCCCAAAAAAGCTCAAAATTAACAAAATCTCATATTAGCAAACCAAAACAGATACAAAAAATTTATGTTTCTACACGATTCCAAACTAAAACCACCACATCTGCAAAAACACCATTGTATTCCTGGCAAACAGATAAAAAAGACTAAAAAGCATGAATTATTTATTCACTTCTGCCTTTGTATTTCTAAAGAAATAATGGAGCAGATGCCAGCTGAGGACACACTGTTTTCTTGGGAGAGTTTGGGTTCCCATTTACAACTTCTGCCCACAGACAGAAAGGAGAGTAACTCCAGCTCTTCTGAGGTCTGTCCTGGTTTGTAAGATGTGTGTGTATTCTATTTGTATTTTGTCAGAGGTGGGGCAGTTCTCTGCTGTTCATGGGGCAGTTTTTTCTTCATCTCTGCCACAGCCAACCCTCCCTCCAGGAGATCTCTGCTGTCCATGGCCACTGAGTGTCCCTGCAGGGCTGATCCAA
>JAWWEX010000125.1:3088069-3099171 GCA_035583215.1 Arremon brunneinucha | reverse complement strand
AGAGCCACAGCTGGCACTGCAGGAGGGCTGAGCCCCCATGGGATGGGGCTGGGACACCGCCCTGACACACAGGGGGATAGGTCCTCTCCTGACTCTGGCAGTGATTTGTTTCCTTTTTTTTTTTTTACCATTGCATTTTTAATTTTTCTATAAAAACTGTTATTCCTACTCCCATATCTTTGCCTGAGATCGCCTTAATTTCTAAATTATAACAATTTGGAGGGAGGGGATTTACATTTTCCATTTCAAGTGAGGCTCCTGCCTTCCTTAGCAGACACCTGTCTATTCAAACCAAGACAGGCATCAATATCTCAAGTTTGAACCCCTGGAAGAGGTGATGAAAATGTTTTCCCTGATTGCTACAGCCCTGTACACCTGTTGTCAAAAACTCAGTGTTTACAGCCCCACATCCCCAAAGAGGCAAATCTGTTGGTCACTTTTATAAACTTGTCTTGTGGGAGAGTCCAGAAAATCAGCTTTTGCTGTTGTCATGCAGAAGAAAGAAGAGCCATTTAGCAACAGACTAGTTCTAGGTAAATTATAATTATTGCATCCCAGTCTGTGGAGAAATAAATTACACCACCACAAGTAAAACTGAAACTGTATGCTCATGGGGTAGAAAATCAGTTTGGTTTAGAGCAGGTGTAGAAATTATGGACTCCACAAAAATATCATTTGGTCCTCAGATAAAGATTCTGAACACCAGTGGTTATCCCATCTTCTACACAATGAAACTGAAAGGTTTGCATGTCAATTCTTGCACATTGTTCCTGAGATATTTGGGATGAATTCAGATGTCCTAAAGATTCTGAAAAGTTGGAATAATTTTTTTTTTTTGACATGTAAGCCAGTTAAGAATGACCACTCAAATATCTGTTCTGGGAGGGCTCATTTCAGCCAGGTAGGAGCAATCTGATTATTATTTCCCATCCTAAAGTTGCCTGGCTCACATGGAATCTGTATTCTTTCTAGTATTTCTGTTTTTATGTTTTTATCTGCACTGTGTCCAAGGCTACAATGTATTTAACAGCAGGTACATTTCCGATGCCAGAGCACCTCCAGTTTTGCCCAAAAAGTATCATTTAGGAGGCATCAGAATTTTTGCAAACTACATTAAAGTCATATCATTAAGCAGTGAACAAACAGAAAAAAGGAAATGAGTATAAGAACAAGGTAATGAATTTATAGCAATAAAGATTTTTCAGCTGTAGAATGAAATGCAAACAGATGAAAGGGAGGGATGGTCAGTTTAAAAGGTTTAAATGTAGAATTAATCCATTGTTAGACTGAGCTGTTCTCAAAATTATTTTTTTCACATTAGTTTTGTTAAGTCATTAAAAAAGATAAAATTGAAACCTCCCAACAATTTCTGAAAATTATTTTTCTTACTGCTGCCTTGGAAACAATTACAGATCCCTAATTTTGTAGGATTTATATAAAGAGATTTTGTTTTCACTTATTTTCCACTCTGAAGCCAGAAAGACAGAACCGGATTAATTGCTCAAGTTCCAGAAAGTAATCAAAAAACCAGAAAGTGCTTTTAGAAGTTGGAGTATATTTGTTATAATATGTGAGCCTACCCAAAAATTTATACTGAAAAATACCAATCTATGGCATTCAAATTCTCTGAAAAAAATCCCTTCACCCAGGATTTTTCTCCTGGGAAGCTGAGAAGCGTCAGAGAAAAGGAAAACAATTCTTATCTCATTCGCTTCTCCTGTGTTTTGCTCCTTTGGAATGTGTTTGGAGATTGTTTACCCACAGGTGGTTGTTTCATTGGATTCTGGTGTGAGTTGTTTTCACTCTTTGGCCAATCGGGGCCAAACTGTGTCAGGACTCTGGAAAGAGTCAGGAGTTTTCATTATTATCTTTTTAGAATTTTAGTAAGTATCCTTTATGTGTTCTTTAGTATAGTATAGTATTGTATTCTTTAATTTAATATAGTATCATAAAATAATAAATTAGCCTTCTGAGAACATGGAGTCAGATTCATCATTCCTGTCTTTGTCAGGACATTCCCAGCACATACAATATCAATCTTTTAAAATGGGGTCGTTATGAAATTCTCTGATTCTCTTTTCCCTCTGACAGGATGAGATGGTACCTGTTGGCAAAAAGAGACCCCAAGGAGAGCATCATCCTCCCACACATCAGGGTATAAACCATGGTAAATCTCAATTTCTTGATTGCTGATTCTGTTTGCTGGGCTTTTCTGGAGGTTGAATTTTGGGGAGGTTTATGTCCTTTTCTCCTTTTTATTTATAAACAAGAAACATTTGTGGTTCATGTCACTGTGTCATTGGTCTTACAATTCTCTTCTCTTATTGTTCATAAATATTTACACTATTTTAACAGTTTCATTAATAATAATGAGGTTTTTCTTATGCTGGAGAAAACAGGAGGTTTGCGAAAATATTCTTGTAAAATTCTGCAGGAGTAAGATCCAAACCACACTAGACCAGGACTCAGCATCCTCTGGAATATCTTCTGCTGTTTCTCTATTTTTTCTTTTTTCCTTCTCCTCACATATAATTTTCAAAGCTGCCCGACTCCACTCAAGGCTTGATAATGGAATTTTATATAATTTCATTCCTTTTTCCCTTTTGAATTTCCTTGGTCCTTTCTTTCCCTCCCCTTCTTTATCACTCTTTCAGAGGCTTAGGCTAAGCCATAAGTTTATTTAGCTTTATTTACACCAAGTAATTTCCTTATTTTATTGTCTTTGCCACAAGGAATACAAGGGAGCCCTTACTTTTGTTTAATGTCAGCTAATTTGAACGTCTTTTTACCTTTAGGCACAGAATTTTCAATATTTACCACAGATGCAACAACTCAGTTATGGGAAACAAGGGAGGAAAAAAGTAATTAACACAAAGAGAAAATGGTAAAAATATCAAGAAGGAAAGAGAAGACAATGGAAGCCAATATAAATAATAATTCTAAAGGAAGGCAGCAAAAGTCATTATAGAACAGATTTCCCAGTCAGCAGACAAACTGATCTGAATTTTTTTAACAATGGATCTATGAGTTGTGAAGGAATGTGAGAGAAAGGCACATTTCAGTTTGGAAACACAGTCAAGATTTTGATAATTAGATTTTTGTCACACTTGGCTTAATCATTCACATGTGTTGTGAGCAATACAGGCTGCCTTTCATTAATAACAAATATTATCAGCACAGCATTGTTTTGTTGCACCAAAAAAAGGTCTTGTGTATGATAATCTTTAAAATGAATATTTTTATTGGGAAAATGCAACCTGTGCAAGAAATGAGGACCCAACTTTCATCGGAATAAAGACCAAATTAAAAAATGTCTGCAATTTGGACAGAATTGAGTATTATTTTTTCCTTAAAGACTTCAGTTGACTTTGGACTGAGACATGTGATTATCTGTCTCTACTGCTCCTAAGGCCTGGAAATTGAATACTCAGCATATTGCAGTTAAATGAACCTCGTTTAACTCGGGCAAAAAGTATAAAAATCATATTTTATTAATGTGAATAAGAAGAGAGAAGAAAAGATACATTTTTGTTGTTTGCTTTCCGTAGCTCTTTCAAGTCACAGCCAGTCCCTAAAACTATGCCAGGTTTTTGCTGAGGGAGCATATTTTTAATATTTGGTGATTGTTTTAAAAAAAAAAAGTTTTAACTGCTGAAAATAAATAAAGCTCAAGGTATTTTCACCTTCATTGTTTCTAGTTTACAGCAGGAAGAGTGACAGAGAATGCAAAAGAAAAGAAAAAAAATTAAATAATATTTTTTCCTGGCTACAATAAAAAGCTTATAAACATGATCAGGGAGAACTTTAAAGGAAAAAAAAAACCATGGCAAGATATGAGTTGTTTATTGTAGCAAAGGAAGGCAGGTGGAGACAGGCTGAACATCACCAGGTAAATTCCAGGAAGGATAAACTGTTCCAGGCAGTAAAGGCTGAGAAACACGTGGGCATCAAGTGAAACTGGGAGGAAAATTTATATCCATCACGACACTGAGTTCCTGAAAAGGCTCATAGGAGAGTGTGGAAAGTTAAAAAAGTTGTGTTGCTTTGAGGGATGAAGATCTGTGAGAAAGGAGCCTGCAAGGAAGAGGGAGAGGGACTTGTTCCAAGCACAGGACAAGGGGGAATGGCCTTAAACTGATGGAGGGTAAATTTGGACAGGATATTGCGAAGAAATTTTCCCTGTGAGGGTGTGAGGCCCTGGCACAGTGTGCCCAGAGCAGCTGTGGCTGCCCCTGGATCCCTGGCAGTGCTCAAGGCCAGGTTGGATGGGGCTTGGAGCAACCTGGGACAGTGGAAGGTGTCCCTGCCCATGGCAGGGAGTGGAACTGGATGAACTTTAAGGTCTCTTCCAACCCAAACCATTCTGTGACTCAGCGATTCCCTGAATGACACTGCAAGGTGCGTGCTGAAGCTGAACACTGAGACACCAGATTATGCTCCAAGCTGGTGCTCCTAAGGCAAGAGAAATTCCTTTTTCCCCCCTCCTTTTACCTCTGGATATTTAAATCAGTGCCACAGGTGTTTTCTTCTTCTTCTTCTTTTTTTTTTTTTTTTTTAATTGGCAAAACTGAATGAGTCACAGGATTAGAGACTCTCCTCCTGTCTCTCTAAGATGAGTAAAGAAGCTCTTCAGATAAGGAAATTCAGAGCACTGAACTCTCTTAGTGGCAACCACTTGTGCTTTCAAGGACAAGGACTCTCTGCATGGGATCTTATGCTGCCTTCAGGAAATGATATTTCCACTTCAGTCCCTTGTTTGGTTCAACCATTCATCACTGTTTTTTACATTAGCAATAGCCTTGGGAAAAACTTTCTTCAACATTTTCAATGGGAATTAAGCACCACTCCCTGAAGGTTGGAACAAAATAACCTGCAGGGATCCTTCCAACCCCAGCCATTCTGTGATATGATTCTTGTCCCCTGCCTAAGACTGAAAGCAGCACTTAAATGCCATGTAAGGTCAAGGACTTTGGAAACAAAGTCCCAGACTGGTTTATCTGAATTTCATTTACTGTAGCACAGAAATTATATGGGCTAAAATAGGAGGCAGAAACCCAGGAAGAAGAACTTAAAACTTATGATTTCATCTTGCCATGCTAAAATGCCATTTCTCCTACAGAGTAAAAAATCAGAAATAGGACAAAAAGTGTCATTTAATAGGAAGAGGATAAGAAAAGTAATTAGAAATTAATTGTTTTGCTCCTCCAACATGAAACACATATTTCTGATGATCATAGAATCATTGAATGATCATGGAGTCATTGAATGGTTTGACTTGGAAAAGATGGTAAAGATCATTTCATTCCAGCTCCTGTCATGGGCAGGGATGCCTTCCACTATCCCAGGTTGCTCCAAACACTTTCCTTGGACACTTCCAGTGATACCAGCTGTCTGTCTCCATAAGTAGAAGATACTCAGTGCCAAGATCTTTTTTTTATTACAAAAGTTGGGATATACACAGCAGGAAGAAATGACTGTGAGCAGAACAAAACAGAGCCAGAGCCTCACCACTCCCCTGAGTAATTGCACCTGAGGGCTGTTAAACAAACTGCCAGAGCCTGTGCTCTATTTACCACCCGTGATGTTTATAAAAGCAAGATAAGGAACTCTACTGGACGTTATGATTGAGCCAAACACGAAGTAGACTTTAATCAGACAAGGTTTACAGCCTCCCCTCAGTGTCTGGAGAGCAGCTGGGTTTGTGCCTTTAAAGGGAATGAAGCTCCTGCCACTTCAGCCCACCTAGGAAAGTACCAGGTGTTGGAGGATGAGCTGGAAGGTGCCTTTCAACCCATAAACGTTTCTCAGCATCTTTGCAAAAATCAATCTGGGCATTTTAAGGGGTTTCACCTTAGAAAAGGTGTGTCCACAGCTGGGTACCCATTGCCACGTGGCCATGAGCAGTGACCTGACCCAGTCCTGACCTTCTCACTGTCCCAAGGAATCACCAACACCAGGTATGGCCACAGCTCAGAGCTGCCACCAGTCTCCAAACTGTATCCTCTTTATGAATTATTCAAATACCACAAATAAATGTTCTCAGAGAGTAAATGTAGTGGTTTGTAGCAGAGTCAGCCCCGCGGTGCATTTCCCATTCTGCAGCCGTGGCTGCTGCCCACAGCTGGGTACAAATGAGGAGAGTGCACTCTGGGAGGATTAGGAGGAGCTGAGATGAATGGCAAGGATGCTAAATCCTGCAGCCCACACACTGAAAAGCTCACAAGGTCAGTGCTCACAAAATACAGTTCTCCCTGTGCCTAAAATTCAAATGAAATGTGTTGATCATTACATCTCCTTAAATCATGATACTTGGAAAGCCTTGTGCAGGTGGGAGATGTGGGGAGCTGGATCTCCATGGAGACACAGCAACTGAAGCACAGTCCAACATCAATGCAGCTGTTTCATCACATGGTGGGCCTGAACTTATCCTTTCAGAGCTCTGAAATGAGCTGGATGCAGCTCGCCTCAGCTTTTCAAAGATCAAGGACACCCACACCAAAACCTCTGTGGGAACACAGGTATTACCACTTGGAATGGATGCTGCTGAAAATTGCTAAACTTCCTTTTCCTCCTTCACAAAAGTGCAGGAATTCTCTGCACCTCTCAGGTTTTAGGGATGAGGTTTCTCTCTGAATTCCTTTCCCTGGGACCAGTTGCTGTCCACTGGTGCTGTGCATGAAGAAAAGGATGGGACACACTCCCACCTTATGGTGGGAATTTACAACCCCTGAATTTACAGGAAACAGTGGGTGCAAAAATTACTTCACCTACTACCTGTGACCCTTCTCCAAAAGCCCAGCAGAGCTGCTCACAGTGTGGCTTTGATATGTAATAAATTTCCTTTTGTGCGCCAAACCCTTTTCCTAAAATCCTGGAATGGTTTGGGTTGGGAGGGACCTTAAAAATCATCCATGCCATGGGCAGGGACACCTTCCACTGTCCCAGGCTGTTCCAATCCTGTCCAACCTGGCCTTGGATACTTCCAGGGATGGGGTGGATTGTCCTCAGGTGTGTGATTTGCAGGGGCAGGCAGGACTGGGAGATCCTCAGCAGCAATTTCAAATTTCCTCTTAAAACCCTAAATGAGACCATTCTGCAAATAACCCCCCATAACCCTCAAGTGCTTGAAAAAGGTGTGAAAACATCAAAATCACCTGATTTAATCAACTCAAAATCACCTGGTTTAATCAACTCACAATCAGTTTCCTTTGGAAAAGGGATGTATTTAACCAGGCTATTCTTCAAGCATAGCATTTATCTCTCAGCCTCTCCTTCTGTTAGAATTTCACTCTCCAGAAAAACACAATGAACATGATTTGAGTTTGTTTTCTGGGCTCTACGAGGGCAGACAAAAGAAAGAAAAAGTCTTAATTTTTTCCCAAGCTTAAATGAACCAAAGGAATTATCACTGAGGAATAGAAAGCAACAAAGAAATTTTGGATTGAGTCTGAATCAGGAGCAAAAACTGTCAGGTTACTCAATGACTGCCACTTTCACAAGGTAAAGTGAATTTTTCTTAGACATAATTTTCTACTCTGAGGATTTTTATTTGTTTGATAGGAGAAATTCAAATTATGCTTAATATTGCTAAAAAACTATTAAGACTTTGTTTTTGTAGGTCTGCAACTTGTGAATATTTTAGTTGAGAATAACCAGGTTTATTTCTTCTGGGATAAGAGATCCAGATCCATGCTGGGTAAAGCTGGTGGTAACAGCTCAGTTGAGAAGTCCTGTAATACTTTTTTTGGTTTGTATGTTCCATTCAAGGAGGATTTTGGTGTTCCTCAGGGTCATCTCCAGCCCTATAGAATCCCATATGGCATCAGGCTGAGTAGAAGAGCTGGAGAAGAGGGAAATGGGGGTTTTTGGAGTTTTCTCCATTTAAATTTTCTCCATTCAATCCAATTTTTATTCCCAAGTAACCATCATTCCTGATGGATCCCTGTTTTCCTGGGGAGGGCTGAACACTTGCCTGCTCATGGGAAGCCATGAATGAATTCCTTGATTTGTTTTGTTTTGTGTGTGGCTTCTCCTTCACCTGTTTAACAGTCTTCCTTTCAACAAATGAGTTTTCTCACTTTTAACCCCTCCAATTCTCTCCCCCATCCCTCTGAAGGGGTTTGGGGGAGAGGCTGAAGTAGAGCTGAGCTGCCAGCTGGGGTTAAACCATGACCACAGGTAGGATGGGCTCGTTCAGATGGGTGAAAATGTTGGCTGGGTGTTGGGACCCAGGACACTCCTCTGGCTGCCCTGGAGGACTTGAGACCCTGGCAGGGGGCTCAGAGACCTTGGCACAGAGTCAAAAACACCTGTGCCTTCGATTTTAACCCATGGAAACAATTACCAACTTTGTGTGAGGATTTACAAGCCACAAGAGTTTGAGTAGAATGACAGTGAATTTGTCACAGAGTGAAAAAGTAGAATTTAGGGGGTTGAGAATGGGGGTTCAAGAGGCAAGATGGAGGAATCTGGGCATGTCCTGTCCCTCTTCTTCTTGCCCTCCATCTTCTGCTGTGATGGTGGCACTTTTCATTGGTTTAGAGTAGAGACAGAGTGTCTAACACAGGTGATAGGTATTGGATAATTACGGTAAATAAAGTACATGTAGTTTTTAGTATAAAAACCCAACGCCACCCCAAGGGTGGTCAGTGTGCCACAACCTGACCTGCTGGACAGATCTCAGCAGGTCAGAAAAAGAATGGAATATATAAGAGAAAATAAACAACCCTAAACAGCAGAACCAAGAAATCTCCACTTCTTTGCTCGCGGGGCTGGGAAAAAGAGACTTTCTAATACCTTGGGGGTCATCTCAACCACAGAAACCTGAGAGCTGGGAATCAAGGAAATCCGTTCCTCCTCTCCTACTTGCAGGCAAATAATTTTTCTGCTGGCAAAAAAGTTATTTTAACCCTTTGCTTTCTATGAACTACTTCCAAATTATTTCACGGGTCTATTTTGAAGCTCCTTCTCTGTGGAGCCATTAACTGCAACTCACCATGACTTTACTCCAGAGAAACATTGCCTTTTGTTTCCAAAATACTCCAGGAACATTGCTCAGAATGCTTCAAAACACTAAACAAATAATGAATGGCCCATTTTAATCATTAAAAACCTGATTATTGAGTGAATCACTCAGTTTTTATCTAAGGGAGCTCATGTTGAAATATGTGTCATGTTGGTATTTATTCTCGCCTCAGAGTACCAAAACCCAAAACTTCTGAAAATTTATCAGAAATAAATGAAAATAAACAGGGTTTTGTTAATTACAACAATGATATTATTAAAGTGATTGTATTGGTAGCTGTTTATATTAAAAAATCTATATGTATTCTGTAAAACACCAGTGGTGAACCCTGGGAAACAAATTTGGAGACAATAATACGGGACAAAGAAATAGTTTCATTGTCTGGGAGAGATGAACAGTGCTAGAGATGAGAGTTACTTGCTCTGTCAATTGTTCTTCTCTTCTTCCTTTTCCTGTCAATAATCCAATATAACTGAGGGAATCCAGACTAAAGAATGGGGGTTTCTTTGGTGCATCCAGGCCTCCATGCATTTATACTGCTTGAGGTTCTGCTAAGCCAAGAGAGTTTTCCTGCCTTTTTTTGAGCTCAGAGCTGCTTTTTCAATGTTTTATTTGCTCAGTTTTCCCAGCAGTTGTTTGGTGTGATGGACCTGAGTGGAGCTTCAGGTCTCTATTCCAAACTCTGCACTATTAAAATCATCTTAAAACTTTTTAAAGTCAATCTCATATGAAACTCTATTTGAAATAGCTGAGGCCAAAATAATTGTTGGAGTTGGCATGGGAGAGGCCAAAAAACTGATTTAACTTTCATGTCACCTTTGTTTCCTTGGAAAGTCATGGAATGTGTATCAGTCAAGAATCAGGGAGCAGGAACACTGAGCTCTGCAGTGCCCACAAGACAGAGATCTCTGGAACAAACAGATTTTTGGCTGGCAGCAGTGGGAATAAATTATCCATAAAACAAACAGTGAGCCAGGAGTAAGGTGATTTTTGGGACATACTTTCACCTAGACCTGATCTAATCACAAATTAGGATCAATCTTTTCAGGACTGTCCAAAACGGAACATGAAACTAAAGGTTGTATATCAGAACATGGTGAAGAGTCCTCTGTAAAAGCTCTCTATTCTCCTGACCCTCCTGATAGATAGATAGATAGATAGATAGATAGATAGATAGATAGATAGATAGATTTCAGTCCTGCTCAGCAAGTGTCTTTCTCTTAGAGCTCTCCAAAAAGCAATGTGAAGAAAGTTCTAAGAACTCTGCTCATCATGAAGGAGTCATTTGTTTCTTTTCTTTCTCTCTTGAATCCCAGGGAAGGGTTAAGTTTCCAAATGGAGCTTTGATTCTTTGTTCAAGCCATGTTCAGCACAGAATGCCCTGTACCTCAGCACTGACACCTCTCTCTGCAATAAACTTTGAAAAAATTCCCTGGGGGAAAGTGCAATTAGAGCAGGAGAGGAGCACAGTGACTCAGAACACTCTGTTTGGAGCTGGCAGGGAAAGGATGCTCTGCTGGAGCTGGGAGATGCAGCAGCAGCAGTGAAAAGAACAGAGAGTCAGAGTTGTTTGCCCAAAAAATGTGTCCCACTTGGCCTGCACAAGTGCCTTGGCTTCTCTGAGGTTATTTTGCACTCTCTTGTCTCCTGCAGCTGATCAATATTCAGCCACATGAAAATAACCCTGCACATCTGTCTTTTAGCCATGGAATTGTCCCCATGGCCAAATCCAGACAGGTGACACTGTCAAAAGTTTCTGAATGTTGTACTTTGAGTGAGAAGCAGCACTGGCATATCTGGGGCTTTTGAAAAAGCTTAAAATTGGGGATCCCAAGCCCAGGTGAGGCACTGCCACCAACCTGAGGCCCAAGGAGAACCCTGGAGTTCTCAAAGTCTCAGGTTGCTGTTGATCATTGCTGCCCCGAGATGTGCAGGGTGTCTCTGCTTCAGCCTGTACAACTGAAGAACGAGTCTGGACCCTTCACTTTTCGGTCTTGAGATTGTTTATTAATTCTTATCTATAAAATTTTCTTTCTGCCCAGCCGAGATCTGCTCAGCAGGGCAGCCACAGGCACTC
>JAWWEX010000125.1:2899234-2916266 GCA_035583215.1 Arremon brunneinucha | reverse complement strand
GAATGGAATTTATGCATCATGTATGAGGTGTATGAATATGCAACAGGCTGTTGTTCTTAAGGGTTAATCCTTTGTTAATGTGGGTCCTTTTTTCGGCTCGTGATGCCCAGAAAAAGGTACCCGGACTGTCGGTAACTCTTTGTATTTGTTGTCTCATATTTTCCTAATTCAAATTGTCCAAATTATTATTACTCTAATTGTATTACCATTTTTATAACCATTTTATTACTATTAAACGTTTAAAATTTTTAAAACAAGCGATTGGCGTTTTTCACAGTGCTGAAACAGAGCCCCCAAGCCCAGGGCTGCAGGTTCATGGGGAAAACTCCAAGCAGGAATTCTCAGGTTTCCTCAGCAGCCTGATCCAATGTTCCAGCTGCCCTGCACCAGGAATGACCTTGAGCACCTGCAGCCAAAGGCCTGGGAGGGGCAGGAAGATGCTGCAGAACCTGTTGGTGCACTCAGGGCTGTGACTGTCACCTCCTTTCCCACCACTGTTTGTCCCCATTTATTGTATTTGTTGGGAATGTCTCCATGAGGGCAGGAATGATCAATTTGACTCTATGTTTTTAGAAGGCTAATTTCTTATTTCATGATACTATATTATATTAAAGAATACTATATTAAATTAAAGAATACAGAAAGGATATTTACTCAATGCTAAAAAGATAACAATGAAAATTTGTGACTCTTTCCAGAGTCCTGTTTCCAGAGTCCTGACACAGCTTGGCCCTGATTGACCAAAGAGTGAAAAAAAATCACACCAGAATCCAATGAAGCAATCACCTGTGGGTAAACAATTTCTAAAAACATTTTACACGAGCAAAACAGCAGAGAAGCAAATGAAATAAGAATTGTTTTCCTTTTTTTGAGGCTTCTCAGCTTCCCAGGAGAAAAATCCTTGGCAAAGGGATTTTTTCAGAGAATGTGAATGCCACACACATCATAAAGGTCCTGCTTTGGAGGAGCAGGTGTGAAATACTTGGTGCACAGATATTGTGCACCTTCATCTCAAGGTGTCCAGGGGCCACCAGTTTGGGGTGCAAAGCTCTGCAGATGTTCCCAACTGGCTCTGCTGAGCTGGGATCGCACCAACGGGGCAGCCAGCAGGGCTTCTGTCCCCTTCAATGAAGTATCAGGGCCTCTGTCCCCTGCTGTCCCCTCTCAATGATGTTCTGAAGGCTGCAGAACTTCTGCTCTGGAGCCAGGCTGAGAGATTTGGAGAACAGAAGGCTCCAGAGAGACCTTAGGGCAATTTCCAGTAGCTAAAGGGGCTCCAAGGGAGCTGGAGAGGGACTTGGGACAAGAGCCTGGAGTGACAGGACAGGGGGGCTTCCCACTGCCAGAGGGCAGGGTGAGATGGGATATTGGGAAGGAATTCTTGGCTCTGAGGGTGCTGAGGCCCTGGCACAGGGTGCCCAGAGCAGCTGTGGCTGCCCTGGATCCCTGGAAGTGTCCAAGGCCAGGCTGGACAGGGCTTGGAGCACCTGGGACAGTGGAAGGTGTCCCTGTCATGGCAGGGGTGGCACTGGATGATCCCTTCCAGCCCAGGCCACTCTGTGATTCTATGGAAGATGGTGGCAGTCACTTCATCCATCTGGGACTGTGGCTGAGAATGAAGGGGACAATCCTGTGCAAGGCAGAGACTGAATCCTGAGAGTGCAGGACAGGGCAGGACAGAGCCAGAGCACCCAGGTGGGACAGTGACCTGGAGGGGAACAGAAATGCAGGTGCCAACCCCTGAGAGGCTCCCACAGCACCTGGGCAAGGGGAGCACAGCAGGCCCAGTGACAGTGGCCAAGAGTCCAGCAGATGCCAGACAAATCCAGAGCATGAGGCAGGTGCAGGAAGCCAGGAGCAGGTCAGGGTCAGCAAGGCACAAGGCAGGGCACACAGAGACCTCAGCATCCCTCAGGCAAGGGAAGGAGCTTCAGTGCAGCTCCTGAAATACAGGAAAGAGACCCCAGACAGGTCCTCGCACACCCTCACAGCTCAGCAGGAGGACCCAAAGCCGTGGCTGAACCTTGTCAGGGCTCCCCCAGCACAGGCAGCCCCAGCCCCAGGGAAGAGAGGAGGCTGCAGAGCTCAGTGGTGCATGCAAGGCCCTGAGGGGGTCTCCTCTCTCCCTGTACATCCTCTTGTCATGCTGCATTAGCATTTAAGACCAGACACAGGCCAGGAGCCTCTCCAGCTGTCTGGGACTGTGAGGGAGCTGTTTGCAGCTTTATGCTCCTCAAAACAGAGCCTCCCTCTCTCTGTTCCCTTTCCCCCTGTAATTCACAGCACCTTCAGGCTTTAAAAATTGTCAGCAGCTTCATACTGGAGAGCTTTGGTGTTTCTTGGGAACTAACAGGTCATTCAGAATAAATGTTATGGCAGTTCTTCCATCATTGCTGCTGCTCCTCCTCCTCAGGACTGGTTCTGCACTGACAGGACACAGTTTAAAAGCTCAGCCATTTTTCTGCCCCACAAATAAGCTAATTGACAGTAACTCTACCTGTAAATAAAGGTCAGGGTTCATCCTGTGACCTGAGAGCAGGGCTCCTGTTGATGCAGCTGAACTGTGCTCCTGCTCTCCCCACAGGACAGGCTGGCTCCTTCCTGCTGCTGGGCCATGGCTCTCTCAGAGCCTGAGGCAGGCAGGAGATGCCAACAGCATCCCAAACTGATGCTGCAGATGCCAACATCTGCACAGACAAGTGTCCACACCAGTGTCCCTCTTTACTGGTTTTAGGTGTCCATGCAGTCCTTGGGGTGAGTATGTACTTAATTCTTTGTAAGATTTGATCCTAAAAGCTGTCTGATTTTTCTCCTCTGACTCCCAGCTCAAAAGGGAGAATTTCAATGTACCTGCCATCCACAAGTTGCTGACTTTTACTTCCCCCTCTTACATCCCAAATTACAGATTGTATGAAGAAATACTTGGGGAAAAATCCAACCCCAAATGAGGTCAGACAGGACAATTTCCTCACCCCTTTTAGCTCTCACTATCTGAGGACTTGGGTGCTGATCCTTCTGCCTTTTCCAGCTTTGTTTTTCTGCCTGCCCTGTGTCACTGGCCAGCCTGGCTGAGCTGGAGGTCCAGCTTTCCCTCAGCATGTAGGAATGCAGCACTTCAGAGAGGCAGGCAGACCTTGGTTTGCAGCATCTCCTGTCCCCTGTGGCACTGTCAGACACCAGATAAAGAGCCTCTGTGCTTGATGAGCGCTCTTGCTTTCTCTGAGCCAGAAGGAATATTTCAATTTCACAGCCTGAGTTTCCCTTCTTAACCCTTCCCCTGCTCTCAGGGTATTTTTATTCTTCCCAGTCTCCAAGAAGATTCAGACTGCAGGTTATGTTTGACTAATTAGCAGTAGGCAAATATGCAGTTTTATAATGTTCAAAGAAGCTTTTTTCCCCCTGGGGATTCTTAGAATTAGTGATTTAGAGTAACAACATCATCCACCACACAAACACACCCTGCTGGAGCACCTTCATGGTGAATGCACTGCAAATTTTAAAAAAAAGCTTATCAAGAGTGGCCAGGGATAATTAGAGGGGGAATTAAGGCCTGGCAGCAGCAGCCAGGAGCACCAGAGCTCACAGCCCCACTAAAATGCTGCTGTTTAATGAATCCTGGTGACAGGATTCACACAGCAGGAGGAACTGTGGCACCCACAGTGAGTGACAGTACCGGTGTAGCACACCCAGCTCATCCAAAGAGAGAGGAACAGTGGAGTTACTGCTCCTTCCACCCTGCTTCACATCCCTGTCCACAGGCATGCAACCTTTGAGATGTCTCATGGATTCACGGAATCATTTTCATGGAAAAGATCTCTAAGGTCATTAATTCCTACCATTAATCCAGAACTGCCCATTCACCACCAAACCATGTCCCCAGGTGTCATATCCACCATTTTCAAACACTTTCAGGGAAGTGTTTTACTACAATGTGTAAAATATGAGGTTTTTAGGTTCTGGGAAAATGAGAAACTGAGGAAAATCCTTTCCAGAGCAAAGTACTTTGTAAATATTATAACAGGAGAGTAGAGCAAAAATATTAATCCCTGCAAGCATTTTTTAAAAAGCACCCCAGCTGTCTTTGCTTTAAAAATCTTAGAGGCTTTAATTTGGGTTTATGATCCTTTGGGGTTGGATTCAGGGGATGAGCATCTGGAGGTGATGTATGCAGATACCACAGAAACTGTGCCATGGCAGAGACACCTCCCACCACCCCAGGCTGCTCCAAGTCCTTCCAAGCTGGCCTGGGACACTTCCAGGGCTGGAGCAGCCACAGCTTCCATGGACAACCTGTGCCAGGGCCAGAAACTTCCCAATCTTGCTGCCACATCCTTTAAGACCTCACTGCAGCCTGATCCAGAGCTGCTTCCTGAGCAATGCCCACACATCCCTTGCGTGGCATTCACATCCTCTGAAAAAATCCCTTCACCCAGGATTTTTCTCCTGGGAAGCTGAGGAGCCTCAGAGAAAAGGAAAACAATTCTTATCTCATTTGCTTCTCCTGTGTTTTGATTCTTTGGAATGTGTTTGGCGATTGTTTACCCACAGGTGATTGTTCCATTGGATTCTGCTGTGAGTTGTTTTGACTCATTGGCCAATCATGGCCAATTATTATTATTAATATTATTCATTATTATCTTTTTAGCATTAAGTACTTTTCTGTATTCTTCAGTATAGTTAGTATAGTATTCTTTAATATAATATAGTATTATAAAGTAATAAATTGGCCTTCTGAGAACATGGAGTCAGATGCATCATTCCTGCCTTTGTCAGGGCATTTCCCTGCAATTACAATGCCACCGCAGCCTGCAGAACAAATATTTGGTGGGTATTAAGCAGGGAAGGATGTAGAAAATGACAATGTGCTCACATCTGCACAAATCCCAGAAGTCAGGCAGGCTCAGCCTTACAGGTGGCTTCAGTGTTGTTTTCTCAATTTTCCTCCCAAGAGCCCACATTTCACTGCTCTCAGCAAATGATGCCTTTACTCACAAATATTGTTTCTCCCAGAAACCTCCCTTCTAGGACAAAGCTCATCCAACCGTGGCACTACAACATTCCAGTTACATTTAATCCAAATTAACTTGTCTCAGTTTTCACACATCAGTACCACCAGTGCTGGTAACAGCCCATAAAACTGCGAGGGAGACACCAAAGCACCAGGAAAATTATTCAGAAATTCTGCCCCATTAGGGAGAGAACAAACCAAAAGATAATCACCAGCCTCGGGAACAGAAAATGAGCTGTGTCCCTCAAACATGATGTTTGCTGGGAATAATGTGGCATATTCATGCTGACTTTTGCAAATGCTGCAATTACTGTCTGGCTGCCTAAATAGTCCCATTTATCTCGGGAGACTTTCTCTGCTCTGCGTGATTTTTCACGGCTCATCCTCAGAGCTGTTTGCTCCCCGGCAGAGCTGTTTACATGCTCGTTATTTTTATGGGTTTTCCCCTTCATTTCCCTGTAAGTAGAACAGCAAATAAAAGGTGTGGAGAGGGTGAGTTCCTGCCAGGGGTCAGCGGCAGCTCAGTCAGGCCAAGCAGCAGAAGGTGGTTCTGACAGCGGGTTCATCCTACAATTGCTTGAGACAAGTCAACAGCTGAGGTTGACTTTAGAGAAGGAAAATGATTGATGTGGTGCTCTGGCAGGAAAACAGGAAGAAAATTAAGGCAGAGACACAGTTTTACTTCAAGAAATGAATTGCTTTCACCTCAGAATTAAAGGACACATTATTCACATTTATAGCACCAGGAGGATTTGATTCAGCCACACCTTACTTGTCAGTGCCAGCAGGGATGCAGGAGAAATCGTGGCCACAGAGATGTGATTAAAGAAGTATTCCAATTATTTTCTTTGGCTCATATGTTCTACCTAGACCCAGGTGCATCCAGTGTTTGGGTCAGAAATGACACTCAAAACCTTTTTCTATTCTGTGGGTTTCAGTTTGGTCAGCTCTGCAGATGTTGGTCAGTAGCACTGAAGCAGCCAGCATCTGAAACATTTTCTGGTGCAGCCAGGATCTAAAAGCCTAGGCAGAAAGAGCCACAGAATGGAATCACAGAACTGTTTAGGTTGCTAAGGTCTTCTAAAATCAAAATTAAACATTAACACTGCCAAGGCCACCACTAAACCATGTCTCTAAGTGCTACATCTACACATCTTTTAAATCCTTCCAGGATTGGTGACTCTCTCACTTCCCTGGGCATCCTGTTCCAATGCCTGACCACCCTTCCCATGAAGAAATCTTCCTTAATATCCAATCTAAACTTCTCCTGGTGCAACCTGAGGCCATTTCCTCTCATTCTGTCACTGTTCCCTGGGAGAAGGGACCAACCCCCAGCTGGCTGCACCCTCCTATCAGGGAATTGTAGAAATCAAAACCCCTCTGAGCCTCCTTTTCTGTGGGAACCCCCAGTTCCATGGGGTTTATATACAAACCTACATGTGGGTTTACAGCTGTTTCTTGCCTCAGAAGCTGAGGCTGGATCTGTGCAGCCACTCTTGCATTGATCCTGATTTATGTTTATAGACATTGTGTGATTTTATCACTCCTTCATTTACCCACATCCATTAACCCTTCCACACCTGACTGTCTGTTAGATACCAGCAGACAGAAACAGCTTCATGGCTGGATTTTCCCTCATTCTGCTCCTTAATTCACCATTAAAACTTCATTATTATTGTGATGGTCAAAGGCTTAATTATTCATTATTACTGTCCCAAAGGCCAGGCAGATCCCCTGGACAAACACTGGGCAGATTCGAGCTCCAGGACTAAATCTCATAGGGTGATGCAGAATGGAACAGAAATTATTTCCAGCTATCCATAACCCTCCATCAGAAAAGCAACATTTATCTGTCTTTGACTGACAAGAACATGATTTGATCAGCTGCAGGTACAGGATGCCTCACCTACATGACACCTGCAAAAGATGATCTTTAAAATGTCTGTTCCAACTCAAACTAATCTATGATTTTCAAAATGTTGTGTGGTTTCTCATATGGCCAATCCTAATTTCTCATGTTGGGAGGGAAGCTTTGGCATGCATTGGAAGCAAGCAGGCTGGAGTTTGGCTGTTCCTAACTCACATTTTATTTACATGTTTAAATTCAGGTTGTACTTTAAGCACCTATCTTATCATAAGGCAAACTCTTCCTATGCAGAGGCATAAATAACATTTTCACTACATCATGCCAGAGTTTTATATATCCCTGTCCACCAAGATATCTTTTAGTATCAAATTAAGTGAGGCACTGAACTCCCAGCACAGATATTTTGCTGCTGCTGCAGGAAAGAGAAATTGTGATTCCCAAACAGATCGATGCAGTTTCCTGTCTCTGACAGTGGCCAGTGCTGAATGTTTCAGCAGACAATATAAATCCTTCCCTTCTTCCAACCTGCTCTGTCCATAAGTGCACACACTGCACTTAATTGTTCAAGCCAGAAGAATAATACCTTCCTAACCTTGGCTGATTGTAATTGCATAGAGCTTTATTTATATCACCATCAATATTCATCAGGATGGGTATTACCAGCACTGCTACCAGAGGCACGGAGTGTTTTATTACTGCTGTTCCTAAAGGCACTGTGCCAATCCAGGACTCCTGGCAATCCTTCATTCCCTTGATAGAAACCGCCCACTTTGCTGGAACTCCCTGCAGGAATCCATCCTGCCTGTGCCCACAAGCCAGAATTTCACAGGGTCATAGAATCACTGAATTATTTGGGAAGGAATGGACCTGAAAGATCATCTTCCAACCTCCCTGCCACCTTCCACTGTCCCAGGGTGCTCCAAGCCCATCCAGCCTGGCCTTGGACACTTCCAAGGATCCAGGGGCAGCCACAGCTCCTCTGGGCACCCTGTGCCAGGGTCTCAGCACCCTCACAAGAAACAATTCCTTCCCAGTATCCCACCTAACCCTGCCCTCTCTCAGTTGGAAGCCATTCCTCCTATTGCTGTCACTCCATCCTGCCTGTGCCCACAATCCAGAATTTCACAGGGTCACAGAATCACTGAATTATTTGGGAAGGAATGGACCTGAAAGATCATCTTCCAGCCTGCCTGCCATGGCAGGGACACCTTCCACTGTCCCAGGGTGTTCCAAGCCCCATCCAGCCTGGCCTTGGGCACTTCCAGGGATCCAGGGGCAGCCATAGCTGCTCTGGGAAATCTGTGCCAGGGTCTCAGCACCCTCACAAGAAACAATTCCTTCCCAGTATCCCACCTAACCCTGCCCTCTCTCAGTTTGAAGCCGTTCCCCCTATTGCTGTCACTCCAGGCCCTTCTCCAAATTCCCTCTTCAGCTCTCCTGGAGTCCCTTTAGGGCTCTGAGGCCACCCCAGACCTTTCTCTCCTCCGGGTGAACACTCCCAGTTCCCCCAGCCTGGCTCCAGAGAAGAGGTGCTCCAGCCCTTGGAGCATCTCCATGACCTCCTCTGGACCAGCTCCAACAGATCCATGTCTGTCTTACACTGAGGATTCCAGAGCTGGACAGGGCACCCCCAGGTTGGGTCTCATGACAGAGTAGAGGGGCAGAATCACCTCCCTTGACCTGCTGACCTGAATTTTTCCGTGCCTTCATTTGTTACCAGGATCCTCTGTTCATTCCTCAGGTTCAAGAGCAGGGAGCTGTTCCCTTTTGCCTACTCAGATCCTCTGTGAATTCCCCAGCTCGCTGCAGCCATGGCTCTGCCAACTGCTCAGCTTTTCCTTCCTGGCACTGCTCTTGCTGTTGTTGTCACTCTGCTCTGGAGCCTCAGCTGCAGATTCACTGCTTTAACACCAGAACAAAGCACTGTATCAATTAGTTTGACCTCCCAGCTCACAGGGGCCACTACATTTCACCCAGTTCCCTTCGTGCTGTGCCTTGAATTCTTTATTTTTAAAGCAGTGGCAGCTGTATGGATTTATCCATCCCCGACATGGCTTTGTGTGGAGTCAGCGTGGTTTCCATATGATTTAATGGTTCAGGAGCAGCAGTGCATACAAATGGAGCTGCACTTGTTCCAGGGCCAGTTTGGGTCTCAGAGCGATGCAGAGCTCAGCTGGTTCTGCTTGGAGCCAGCTCCAGCCTCTCTGTGCCACATGTCACACCCCTGGAGCAGAAGTTTGGGACAGCAGTGACAAGGTGTCCCACCAGCACTACGTGAAGTCATTTCTGGCTCAGCACAGGGAAGTGATGAATCTCTGCCGCTCTGCAGAGCTGCTTTGATGGTCCCCAGCACAGGCAGGGCCCCGAATCTCTGCCTATATTTGCATCTCAGCTAATTAACAATCCCTCCTGCGAGCTGCAGAAGCTGTCTGAGCTAAAGCTAACAAGCTCTGAAGCACCTGAGCTGACTCAGATTCAAGCGTTTCAAGCTGCATAACAGAGTGTTCTCAGATGGTGCTGGGTGAGAATATCGAGATGGATTTACACGGCTTTAATAATGCAAAAGCAAAAAAAGGTAAATTAACTTTAGGGGAAAAAAGAAGGGAAAAATCTAGGGGAGAGGAATCATCGTGCCATGTTCCCCTCAAAAAGGTATTAATTAAATATTAGTTCCAATTGGAGTGATCCTGGGGATATCACAGCCTCTCACAGGGTTGTGTGGTTGCCTCCAGCAATACACATGAATTTTCTGTTTCTACTTGCTCAGTACCATTTTTTATTTCCAATCTCTGCCTTGGTGTCACTTCTGAACAAGAGCAGGCTTTTAGGCAAAATTGCCTTATCCCTTTTCCTGGCAGCAGACCGACAGAGGTTGTCACAGTCCCTACCAAAAGCTCTGCGTTGTCACCCACTCCGAGAGCTCAGGATTTAACAGGAGAGACAAGAGGCACAGGGAGACAGATGGGAGATGGCAGGAACACAGCAACACAAACATTCTCATTTTATTGGGAAGGGTAAAACCTCCCTTGTGCTGCTGTTCTGCAGCGTGTCCCACTTACTGGTTTTCCACATAAGGCTTCACATGCAGAAGCAGACATGGCATCATTAACCTCCACAATCTCCCAAATTCACTGGTTAATTATACACTGCAGAAACGAACCTCTTGTTTTTGACCTAGTTTGAGTGCTACTGAGTGGGTAAATCATGTCTGATATGAGGTAATACACTTCTGCCTGTGCATAAAGAATAGTTTGGAGTGCTAGCAAGACATCAGGGTGGGAGTTTTTTTCATAATTCTGAATTATAACACCCTGAAGTAAATGAAAAAAAAAAAATTAATCACTTTAGGGTTGGGATCAAGCCAAGTGTGATCTTGAGATATTCTCAAGACACCGACCCACACATCAGGCATTTATTAGTTAAGGAGATGTAAAATCATCAACTTCTTTATTGTACACAGTAGAATATTTTAAAAATGGATATATTTTTGTACAATTATTTAGGTAGAACCCATACTAATGCAGGCAGAGGAGCAAATAAGCATGTAAATAGAGAGGAAGGTTGTGGAAGTAGGGATCACCCTGCAGCAGCTGGGATGAAATGTGGATTTCAAGGCCTGAAGAAGCCACAAGCACAGGAATATTCCCTGCCCCATTAAGCAATTCACACATAATGGATTAATGAGTTGCTGATATTTCTATCACGCTGGGGCAGTCATTAACAAATTCTGTTTACTGCCTGGATGGCAGATGGGGCCACCTACTCATGCCAGGGATGGAAACACTGCTAAAGCTTCAGGGCAGCATGGGGGGATGCTCAGTAATCCTTCAGGAAGTGTGTTAGGGGCTCAGGTATTAAGTGGGTTCACAGGAAATCCCAGGGGAAAGGGAAGCCTGAGTGAAGAGAAGCACAGGCAGTTTTTGGATGTTTGAGGTTACAGATAGCCCTGTACCCTGGCCAAGTGTGTTCCCACATCAACGCTCCTTCCCAGAAAAAGCCCTGGGATAAAAGCCTTGCTTGAGATGTGCTGTTTCCTCCCCTTTAGCTCTCTAAACTCAAATGCTGACCTCGGGATTTTTTAATGAAGCCCCTTTTTGCTGTTCCCGTTTCAACAGATAAACTGCCTAGCAGCCTTTCACTTTTAATTTCAAGTGTGCTCAGCAGTGAGGCTTGGCATAATTAAAGCCCCTTTTCAGTTATTCTGGACTGCAATATTTACTTTTAGTAACAAATACCAAAGAAATGGCTTTGCATGACTGACTGACTGAAGGAAACACTCCAGGTGCTCATCTGCTCTTCAGTAACAAGTTTTTTAAATTTAAATGTAGAATTTTCCAGCTCTTTTTTAATCTTTGAATGCTCAAAGCCTCAGTGACCCCTGTGAAGAGCTTAGAGTCAGTTCTTTTCCTGGTGTGAACACTTTGCATCCCCCTCCTGGAGCAGAATCTGCATGGAACAGTGAAGAGTGAGATTTTGAACAAGCAGCCATGAATTTGTCTCACCAAAGTATTCTGAGCACCAGCCCCCGAACCCAAATGACCCAGATAATGAAAAGCTTTGCTGGAGATTCCTTCTCCTCCTTGAGTAACAAAATGGACATATTTTTGTAATATTATTTGGGGAGAACTCATACTAATGCAGCCCGGGGAGCAAATAAGCATGTAGATAGACAAAAAGTTGTGGAAGTAGAGAAAATCCCACATTTCATCCCTGCAGCAGCTCGGATGAAATGTGGGTTTCAAGGCCTGAAGAAAGGTAGGAAAATACTCAGCACCAAGGAGTAGAGCAGAGGTTTTTCAGGCACTAGGCCCTCTACCAACAACTTGCTCAGAAAAAAAACTCTTTTCCCATTGCAGTCTCAGGTTCCACGCATGGAATTTGCAAAAAAAGATAAGGAAAAGCCTCTACAAATACCTAAACAAAAGCTGCTTAGCTCAAGCTTTCATGGCCACATGGAGACTAACAGTTATTAAGGCAATCAAAGACTGTTTGGAAATTAAAGTGTGTGCTCCAGTTCAAGCAGTTTTACCCCAAAATGCCTGCAGGCTCTGTAGCTTTGCAGCCTCCTACTTTTCACCATCCCAGACCAAGAGGGCTCTGTCTCAGGGAAGAATGCAGCTTCCAGCCAAGATTTATCAATGTGCATTCTTAGGCATGAATTATACCACCAAGAAATATCTAAAGTCGATTTGAGATAGATAGGATAAAGTTGGATCCTTGGTGTGCTCAAAACTTGTGTCTTGGATTGGAAAATAAATTATCAGGAGAATTTTAGGAGGGTATTTCACACTCTTATGGCTTATCAAACATGAGAATGACACAGAGGCAATTATTCATAAGTGTGCTGAGTGTGATGCCCCTCACACAGCCGACACCCAGAGCCACTGCCATCAAAGGGCACTTTGTCACTGCTTTCAATGCACACAGGATGTGACCAGAGCAGCATCTGCAGCAGCTCCCAGAGAGGAACATGAAGGAAAAAAATCTTCATTTGTGACTCAGTGTTTCATCTTTCAAAAGATCAGCTTCAGAAACTCTTCTTTTGGGTATCTCTTTCACCAAGCTGCATATTTATCAGCTCTGTCCTAGACATGATCTTAGGAGCTTATCTCTCAAGTGATCAGAACTTCTTTCCAATTTGCTTTTTTATTAAAATAATCAGGGCTTGAAATCAGCTTCTTTTTTTTTATTATTGCTCACAATCTTTGCTATTTTCATCATGAGCAAGCAGCACATTTCCATGTCTTTTTTGAGACTTTCTGCTTATTTATTTGCTCACCTGCCTCTAGCAAGTTCATTCATGAGGACAGAAAAGCAAGAAACTGCAGGTGAAAGGGAATCAAGAATCTATTTGAAGATTAAGGAAATCAAGGAGATGTGCTTTCAAATTTTAATTCTGACAAGGAATTTCTGCAGACCTCCTGCAAATCAACCTCTCAGAAGCTTTGTTTCTCAGCTACCATGGAAAAGTGAGGCAAATAACACCCTTCTACTTTATGAGAACATTTCACAGCCAAATAATTGAGGACCAGACCTGCTCCTTTTTTTTTTTCACATTTTTTGACAGCTTATCCTGTAAGTGCCCCCCCAAGGACCAGCAAACCAGCGTGACAACTCCAGTGACAGGATTCCTGAGGGACCACTTGCACAATCATGTCTTATTAGACCTAATAAAGAATGACAGAATCTGGCTGTTAAAACTTCAGGAGATCCTCAAACACTATCGTGACAGCAACCATTAAACTATAGATAGATTACATCTAAAACAATCCCACTTTGCTGCATTCCCAACTGCTAAAACATCCTCTGATTTCAGCATTGCTACTTTATTCTCAGCAGGGTTTTTTTTTTTCATCTAAAACCTCTGAATTTCTCCTCAGACAAGGACATAATTGCAGATACTGCTGCCAGGTAAAATTACTGCAGAGTTCTGCTTTGTACAACTTTTGGGAAACATTGGAAATAATTTGTTTTTTGAGTGCTGAGGACTAAATGTCCTTCCTGCTTAGAAAGAAACAAAACTTCTTTCTGGAGTTACTACAAGTACTGTTACAAGAGCATTTATATAAATTAAATTAATAAACTAAAGTAGTTTAAGCTTCTGGATATCCTTGGTGTGAAGTAATTTCGCCTGAAGGATCTGTTGAGCTGAGGATTTACAGTTTTAACACTCCTTCCTCAACAGTTTGACACTTCAATTTCTGGTTGCCACTTCCACACTCCAGCACAGTCCAACATCCACAATGCAGAATAAATAACCCATGGCCTGCTGCAATCATTAAAATGTATTTGGTTTAAATTTTTTTGAGTTTTTAAGATTGAGGCTGAGCAAGAGGCAGGATGACCCCAGGCTGGCAGCAGCCACGTTCTCATCCTGAGGGGGAATCAGGAATTCATTGCAGCAATCATTTTCCATCCATAATCTTCTGAGGGCTTATTAATACTCGCAAAAATATTTTTATTTTGTGGAGAGTTGTGAAATTAAATGTGAAATTGAAGAGGTGAAGGAACTGGAGGGGTCCCTCAGCAAGCCATAAGGGTGAGGGGTCAGGGTAGCGAGATTCCCCCACCATGGGGGGTTATTTATTCTGTAAAGGTTATTTATTGTTATTTATTCACTGTATTTATTCTGCAAAGCTTATTTATGATGCTATTTATTCTCGTTATGTATTCTGTAAAGCCCTTTCCTGCTCCCCGAGCTGCCTTCAAAGAGGTGGGCAAGCAAATTCCCACTCCCATTTGCATAGAGAGGGGAAAACCGGAGGGAATCGAGCCTCTATTTCCAGGATTCAAACTCACTTACAGGCAATTACACTTCCCACAGGGGGAAAGCATGAGTTAAGAGACAGATTTTTAATTTATTTTTTTTTAACATTCATCGTTTTACACGCGGCAGCGGAGAAGCTCGCTCACGCCATGTCTAGCAAGGAGCGAAGCTCCCTTCCCCTCACGGCGCCACTCCCTTTCCCGCCCACCTCAGCAAAGCATGAGTTAAGAGCTGGATTTATTTTTCACACTATTATTAATTAATTAAACATTCATCATCTCAAACGCAGCACGGGGGAGGTCCCTCACGCCTTCCCTCACGGCACCGCCCCCCGGCCCCTCACGCAGAGGGCGGGAAAGCGCGGCGGGCAGGGCGAGCAGGGGGCGTGGCCTGGCGCGGCCATTGAGGCCGGGCGGGTAATGGCGGCCGGGGGCGGCGGCGCCGCCTGGCGGCGGGGCGGGGAGGCAGCGGGGGCTGAGGGGGCCGCGCCGTGAGGGGACAAAGCGCCGGAGCCGCCAGGTAAAACCCCGGGAGAAGGGAGCGATGGGGCGGGCTGGGAAGCGGCTGGGAGGAGGAGGAGGGGATGGGCCGCGCTGACGGTGTCGAGCTGCGCGTTCGCGGCAGGAACCGCTTCCCCTCAGAGCGAGTTTCCCCCGCCGCCGGGGTCGGGGCTGAGGCGGAGCCGCCCCGCTGTAATTGAAGCCCTGGGTGAGGAGGGAGGGACGGACGGACGGAGGGAGGGACTGCGGGGGCTCCTTCTGTGCTTTGTGTCCAGGTGGCGAGGCCGAGGGGCGGCCATGGGGGTGCAGGACCGGCCCCAGTGCTTCTTCGAGATAGAGATCAACAGGGAGCCAGGTAAGGCTTTTAAAGGGGCTTTTAAATCACGGGCTTGCCTGCATCATGGGCCCAAGCCGCTAGCAGCGACTTTGGCCATTGATGCGTTATTTCGGAGTTACTTTTTAATAACTTCGGCTGTTTTCTGGGGTGCTGGATGCTCCTCATTGCCCCTTGAGATCGATTTTTATTTGCACGCGTGAATATAAAGGTTCGGCAGGGCTGAGAAATGCTGTTCTGAAGGTAAAAAGCCGTCTGGTGATGTATTATGTATTTTCTGTTATATCTTTGTTATGCTACTTCTGTGAACTGTGGAAAATCGGGGCAGGCTGAGCAGAGACTGGATATTTACTCCTATAAGTATTTTTAATGATGCAGTAATTAGAACTGGGAAGGAACTTAGGAGGTCGTCTGGGCTAAATCTTTCCTTGTCCTGCTCAAAATGCGTCTTCTGAATGTAAAGGGAGAACTGGGCATTTAATCACAGAAGCACAGAGCACCTCACCAGCCGGCCTGTTAAAAAAAAATCCAATAATTAAAATAAATCCATCTTTTAACTCATATTTTCCCTATGCAAGTGTAATGCCCAGAAGCTGTAGGCTGTGAGTTTTAATGCTGAACAGCAGCTTGGTTCTCTCTTGTGTTTTCCCCCTCTCTGTAAAGATGGGAGTGAAGATTTGCTCACCCATCTCTTTGAACGAGCATTTATCAATGCATATTAGCTGTCTCACACATACTCCGTGCTTTATCTTGCTACCTCTTGTCTCTAGAAAAATGAATGTATGTGATGGCTTCATTAGGCTTTCACTTTCATTTTCTGCTTCAATGTTTCTCTGAAAACCTTTGAATTAAGAGCTTATATCTCAGACATGAATTTCAGCCTCGTTCAGATGCAACTGAAACCCTTTCAGTGGTTTATTTCCACCACAGTTTCAGAAGAGAGGCTCTGTTCTAACTTCAGAGACCTGATAGGGCATATCTGTAAATCTGTTGCTGTTGGAACTCCTCTCTGAGTTATTTTGATTGGCACTGTGGTTTCTGAACACTTCCAGTGAGGAGAGAAGTGAGGATGTAAATGGAGTTTTAATGTGATCTGTTGCTTTAATTTCAGGTGGAATTTACTATGGAATGAGACAACTAAAGCTGTTTCAGGTTGGGTGGGTTTCCACTTAGGAATGACAGTTTGATGGGGTTGATTTAGAGCAAAGACAATTCCTTCTCAATCTCATTTGCTGTTAATTTTTTTAGGTTTAGTGTGGGTTTGTTTGGTATTTTTTTGTTCTGACTCCATCTGAAGGATCTCTCCCTGCCGTGTTCTCTCTGCTCTCCCTGCACAGGTTGCTGCTCCCATTTCATAACCTCTCCTCCTGCCTCGTGCCCTCCTCAGCCTTGAGCTGTTCCTCCCCAGTGCCAGTGGATTTGGGTTTGGTGGCTGATAGAGCTGGCAGGGAGGAATTGCAGCCTTGGTGTTCCTGGTGGTGCAGAGCTTGGCTTCCCTGGAGCAGACCCAGGGCTTTGGCTCTCTTTGTGTCTGCCTGCATTTCTTTGCTTTTGGAAGGAACAGGAATCTCCCAGCTGCACATCACACTTGGAGCCCTGCTGGTGTTCATTCCACCTGACTCATGGCTTGGATTTTTGCAGGAAAAATGCCAGTTTGTAAAATTAGTGCTGGGACTTGTGTGCTGTCTGCTCATGCTGCTTTATTCTGGTGCCTGTTTATTCATTCACCACACAACTCTGGCTCAGGATTTAAGGATATATTTAAAAAGCTTCAATGTTGCTCTCTTAGCTTTAAGATGACCTTCAAAAGCTGAATCAAGTGGCAAATCAGAGCTTCCAGATGACACCAAGCACTAACTCAGAGATGTGCTCTCCTGCTGGCACTAGTGAGGGATTCATTTTAACTTTTACACTGCCAGCAGATTTCCAAATGAACATTTTGCTTATTTTGACTTCAATAAATAAACTGATAAAAAAGCTTATTGCATTTCAGGAGGAGTGGTGAAATGCATCACTTTTTATTTGTTCAAATGTTCATTCCAATGAACATTTTGCT
>JAWWEX010000125.1:2876750-2889659 GCA_035583215.1 Arremon brunneinucha | reverse complement strand
TCACCCACGAGCCCAGGGCAGCTTCTCTTCTGAATTTTGGAAGAAATACAAATGAAACTTGAGGTTGTGGGACCACTAACTCAAAAATCTCCAGCCCACCTGATCTGTAGCTGGTGTAAAGGGTGTGCAGACACTGTGCATGGATTGGGGAAGGTGTGGAAGCCTGGAGTAGCTCAATCCCACTTTTCCAAGTGTGGGTCACATTGAAACTGAGTTGAAACCTGGCTTTTCTCCTGGGAGTCATCTGGCACATCCAGATGTGAGAGTGGTTTGCAAAGGATGCTGTGACCTGCATAGGAGTGTAGCTGTACCCACAGAAAATAGCTAACCCACCATTATCCTGAACTCTTGTTTTTTTATAAATTATCCTGAGTAGATTTACACACTCCTTCTTGAGGGGGAGAGGGAAATTTTTAAGAAACAACTTAATTTTCACCTCAGAGTCCCCTTGTAAATATCCTTCTTCTGGATGGTGAAAAGGCATCAGGTAGGACTGTGTTATCTTTTAGTTATGGCTGCCATGTCCATTAGAACTAAGGAGGGAAACCCTTGGAATTTGCTCAGTGACAATCTGTGGATTGTTTTTGTTTCCCCTTCTTGCAGGTGAAAAAGGAATTGGCAAAACAACTGGGAAGAAGCTGTGCTACAAAGGCACCACATTCCATCGGGTGGTTAAAAACTTCATGATTCAGGGTGGGGACTTCAGTGAAGGTAAAATGAGCTTTTAAAACTGCAAGGTTTGAAATGGAACAGAAATGTTATCATTTATGTGTTCATAACTTCAGAAAATACCATGAAAGTATTACAGTGCCATAAAAATGCTTCATTAGTGTGAAGTATAGCATAGATCACCCATTTTATTGTTAATTTTTGAAGTTCTGAAATGTTTCTGCTGATGTAATATTTGTTTAGAAAAGTGTGTTAAAAACTCCTCACTGGAGGGTTTTATGATATTCCATCTTATTAAAACAATTCAAATGCAGACTCTAGTCTGAGCTGCTTCTCACTTGTGGGTCTGCATCAACCAATTCTGATGGTACAGGAATTTAACTATTTGAATAAGATTAAAATAATAATAAAGCACTGAATGAGCTAGAAATGTCTGCAGAAGGAGTTTTCCTGGATTGTTTGTTCCTTTCCTGAAATACCTGTCCTTACCAAAATATCTGTTTTCACTGTGTCCTGACCAAAAGAGCCTGAGGAGGGAATCTCCTATTTTGAGAGTCAAATGCTGGTGGAATGTTCTGCACAACTTTTGCATAAATGAAACAAAAAGTTTTCAACAAAAAAATGTAATTGCTGCTTTTTAATCTGTAGGTAATGGAAAAGGAGGTGAATCTATTTATGGTGGCTATTTCAAAGGTAAGAGCAAATATGTCTTTGCAAATTCTCTGTTCAGTCCTGAGATAAACAAGTCTTGATTCCCAAACTACTTAATGAAAACAGGTTCACTCATAGATCACCTTTTTGCATGAAACTAATGTTGCATGAGAATTCCTTTTATGTGCATGACTTTCAGATAATTTTTTGTTAATATTTAACTTAAATTGACAATTAATTAAGGCTAACATAATTGGTTAAACATGACTTTCAGCATGGAGGCTAGGCAACTTTATTCATGAATAAACTCCTATCTTCCTGCCTAAAACTGTCAACATATTCTTTTGTTTATAGAGAATGTGGTCTTTTGCAAAATGAAAAGGTAAGAGACAAAAGCTCAGTAACACAAATTCAAACTCTGTTCCCTTGTCCCCTCCCTAGTAAATTTATAGACAACTGCTAAGTCCCTTTGTAGATGGATATCTGTGTTGCTTGGAGAAATAAAGAGTTCTGTGGCTAACCTTTCTGAGGGTTAATGACTTATTCTGAGAGAAAATCCACATAATTCCAGCTCCAAACAGTGATTTCTTCTTTTGTTCATGTCCCTTTTCCTCCCCTTCCCTGCTCAGGTTTGTATGCTTAGGGTTCATTTCTGACTTTTATTTATATGCTACACAAGTAATTTTCTTGCAAAGAATTGATAAATAAATGTACAATTACCTCTTTTAAAAATCTATTGGAAGGAAAATGGTGAGTTTTTAAATTATTTGTTTAAAGACATACAATTATTTCTTTAAAAAACCAGATGGTTTCTGATATTCAAATGTTAAGTTAGTGAATATATTTATTTACAGCCTCTGGTTTTGGGTGTGGTTAGATGCATGAAACAAAGTTTCTTTTTAAAAAAAGGCACAGTTTGATGTGGGACTATTGAAGTTTTTAGTCAAGGAAAGGCTTGAACAGATCCATTTACTAAGAAGTTACTCAGGGTTTGTTTCTCATGGTGAGTGCTAAATATGCAGGATTGTGTTTTGATCTACAAATGTGATCTAAAAATTAAGAGCTTTGTACATTCAAATTATTATTTTTATCTTTGGAAATGACCATGAGAAGATCTGGTTTTATATTCTGCTGTACAACCAGAACTCCTCTTTAATTACTGCAATATAAAATGCATGTTTATTCTTGCTTTTATGTTTAGATTTAGATACAGAGAGGTTTTTTTCCCTTCTGTGCTTTGAGACTTCCAGTTTTGAGTGTAGAGGTGACATTTTTAGTGTGCCATAGCAGGGAAATAATCAGCTTTTTCTCCTGACCTTTCCACCTGGAGTGTAAATAACAGCATCATGTATGTTAATTCCTGTTTTAGAATGTCAATAATTCTGCCAGAAATTGTTCTTACCCAAATAACTCAGGATTTAAATCCATTACCTAATGTTTCTTGAAGTCACTCATAATGAATTATTTGAAATTAGGAATGTTTGCACTATATCTGCACCATTTTAAGAACCAAACTTTTGTCTCAAGTGTAATTTGAAGAGACTTGTTTCAACCTGATTGTTGTTTTTCCTCCATCCTGTTCCCTTTCTCCAGCAGCAGCAGAATTTCTCCTTAGAGCATCCATAAATTACTAAGAAAACAACCTGCCTCCCTTACCAGGGAAAATCTGACAAACATATTTTTTCTTCAAACAGATGAAAACTTTATTCTCAAACATGACAGAGCGTTCCTTTTGTCAATGGCAAACCGAGGCAAACATACCAATGGTTCCCAATTTTTCATGTGAGTAGAAGTGATCCCACAGTGGAGCTTTTCTTACACAGAGAAGCGCTGTTCATGAGAAAGATGGTATTGCTAAATTCTCCATAAATCCATGTTCTCCAGCTGAGCCTGGCTGGGAATCAGTGGCACCTGCACTAGGAATTGCTAGAGATCAATATTTCCTCGTGGCATTCATGGATGTTCTTCCTTTGTGGCTTTTTTTCCCCTAAAAATCTGATTTATGTTCAGTTCTGAGCAGCCAGGAAATCGAGTCTTTGCTTTGTGGGTGCACAAATCTCACCAGGTTATCTGCACATGACACTGATGAGCATTGTGTGTAAGGGGGAGTGAGATCTAGAGGTGCTTTGTATGGTTTTGCTCTTTAAAAATGATGATTTATGATTTGCTTTTGGGGGCCTGTTTTGTTATTTTTTCAGAGGGAGAATGAGTGGGGATTTTTATTTCATTATTTTGATTACTATTATTATTTTATTTGAGTATTTGTTCCTGACATGCTTTTTAAATACATCATAATTCTATTAACTTGTGCATTTCCCAACCCTATGTAGATTTATGTGCTGATAACCAGATTTTTCCTTCATTACATTTAAAAAATGCCATTCTAATAACAACATTCTAGAAATTACAGAAAACACTTTCAGCTTTACTCATAAGCAAAACACTCAGGTCTGATAATTCTACACAGTGCTGCATTTACCAACACTATGTAGATTTATGTGCTGATAACCAGATTTTTCCTTCATTACCTTTAAAAATGCCATTCTAGTAACCACATTCTGTTAAATTCTAGAAATTTCAGCAAACGCTTTTACCTTTACTCATAAGTAAAACACTCAGGTCTGGTAATTCTACATAGTGCTGCATTTACCAACACTGTGTAGAATGATGTGCTCATAATCAGATTTTTCCTTCATTACCTTTAAAAATGCCATTCTAGTAACAACATTCTGCTAAATTCTAGAAATTACAGAAAACACTTTTACTCATAAGGAAAACGCTCAGGTCTGATAATTCTACACAGTGCTGCATTTACCAACACTATGTAGAATGATGTGCTGATAACCAGATTTTTCCTTCATTACCTTTCAAAAATGCCATTCTAGTAACCACATTCTGTTAAATTCTAGAAATTTCAGCAAACACTTTTAGCTTTACTCAGGAAAACACCCAGGTCTGATAATTCTACACTATGTAGAATGATGTGCTGATAACCAGATTTTCTTTCATTACCTTTAAAAAATGCCATTCTAGTAACAACATTCTGTTAAATTCTAGAAATGACAGCAAACACTTTTACTCATAAGTAAAACACTCAGGTGTGATAATTGAGGGTTTCCAGCTCAAAGCAGGTGTATTTTAGGTTGAGTATCAGTTTTTTTAAGCTTGCAAACTTTGATGTGATTATTCCTTTTGTTAACTCCCTTTTCAAATTTGCCTCCTGTTAATGTTTACCAGTTTATATTTGGAAAGAGCAAGTTGATAACTTAGTCTAGAAATACTTTGTGAAACAACACTGGGGTTTGAAAAGTCAATTTTAGCATAGTTACTTAACTAGAAAAAGTCTTTTTTTCTTTGCCATCTTTCTTGGGGGATAAGAATGAATGGCGCTTCCCTGTCTTCAGTAAAGGAGTAAATTATCCTCAAAAATCTTGGTTTTTTTCTTTGCCTGAAAAAGATCTTCAGTATGATATGATGTAGTTCAGATAAGAACCATTTTTAGGTCTTTTCCTAAAAAATGTCCTGAAAATGGAAGATGCATAGGAACCTAAAAGCAAGTCTCACACTTAGCACTGTTCAGACATTCCATAGAGATAAAATTGTTTCAAAAGCTTCTTTTCTGTTCCCTTCAAAGGAAATTGTACATGTTGTGCTTCATTACAATAAATCTGAAAGGATGTGTGCACATTAATATGGAAAACAGTTTATAGAAATACAACTCCATGCCTTAATAAGCTCTCTGAAGGCATTGCTTCATTATTTTTTATTTCATGACTTGCCTTTGGGTTCTCTTGCCTCAATTTTCCATTTTTAAGCTTATCTGAACATGAAACATGAAAACCTAATGATGTCACATCAGTCAAGCAGCTGTCATTTGAGGGCTCTAAAGTTTCTTTTCTCTCCTGCATTTGCTTCCAAAGTCATCTTCTTGCCCTGATGCTGTGTAGGCTCAGCTTGTTCAATCAGATTTAAACCCCTTGTCTCTCCCCACACACCCAAACAGCCCAAGGCTGTGTTGGACACTAAATTATAATTAACACAGGCCAATAAATGAAGATTATTTAAAAGCACTTTATCAAATATAGAAGTATTTTGAAAGATGCAGATTCCTTGAAAAAATCTGGGTTTTTTCATAGAATCACTTTAAGGAGAAGTGTGAGTTCAGTGGGAATTGAGGCAGAGTAAGAGACCTAAAAACTTCCACGTGAGCTGGGTTCACCTGAGCTCTGCAGGAATCCAGAGCTGCATTTGGCTCTGGTTAGGCTCAGCTTTGGGCTCTCTGTGGCCTGCAGGATGAGGCTGCTCTGGAGCTTTTGCCTTCCCATGCCCATTTCTGGGGTCTCTGATGCCTGAAAAGGCCCCAGCCTGCCCTGGAGCCAGGAGAGAATCAGGGTTCCCAGTGGGAAGCAGCTCCTGAAGGGTCTGTCCAGGCAGTTTGTGCCTTCACTGCAAAATAAACTTTATTAAAGCAGTTACTCTTGCTGGGTGGCATTTTCTGATTATTTTAGGGAATGTGTAGTGCATCTATAGAGATTTTCTTTAATAAAATATTTCCTTCCTTTACACTTAAAGCGCTGAAATTAAAATGTGTTTTTTGTACTCCCAGTAATGCTCAGTTTCTCTGTAGTTTATCATTAGGAAAAAATTCTTCAAATGTTTAACCTGAAGAGTGTGTGAAAGGCAATATTCAGTGGTAGCCTTCAGATTATTATTTTTTTATATTTGTATCTATTTAATTTCATTTTTTAAATTTATAGAAAGGGAGAGAGTTCATCTGAGCTTCTTTAGAGCTCTGCATTTGTTCTCAGGGATGAGAACTCTGTATTTTATACACATCTAATGTGGCAGATAAGGAGTGCAAATAAGTGATTTTCTTTTCTAGAACAGTTTGTCCAGGTAGGGCTAAAATAATAGCAGAGATCCTGACTATAGAGTTCTGTTAATTCACCAGAATTCCCTGCTCTCCAGAGAAAAATTGTATTTGGAATAATGAATCTTTAAGGAATCTTTAAATAATCAGGTAGCAAATGTCTCTTTGGCATAGTGCACCAGCAAACCAGGCACAAGAATGCAATACCTAAAAGCTGATTTAAAGTGGACAGTTTTACTTGAAACAGAATCTCCAGACTCATCTTACTGCAAACAGGCATCTGAGGCATCCCAAAAACTCATCAGCTTTCCTGGAGCAGTCAGGGATTTCTCAGGATCCTGACTATAGAGCTCTGTTAATTCACCAGAATTCCCTGCTCTCCAGAGAAAAGCTGTATTTGGAATAATGAATCTTTAAGGAATCTTTAAATAATCAGGTGGCAAATGTCTCTTTGGCATATTGCACCAGCAAACCAGGCACAAGAATGCAATGCCTAAAAGTTGATTAAAAGTTCACTTGATGGTTTTACTTGAAACAGAATCTCCAGACTCATCTTACTGCAAACAGGCATCTGAGCCATCCCAAAAACTCATCAGCTTTCCTGGAGCAGTCAGGGATTTCTGTGGCATGAAAGAGCTGTGAGGATTTATGAGCAGCAGTGAGAGCTGGGCATGGAAAAGGCATGGAAGGGATGTTTGGAGGCTTCAGGGAAAGCATGGCCTGAAATTCAGGTGTGCTGGAGTGGCAGAGTGCAGAGGTGCAAGGATCAGAAATGTGTCTGTGCAGTGTCAGAAGTGCTGGGTTTAATCCCTGTAGACTATTTTCCTCCTCTTTTTTTATTTTCCCTTAATGGAGTAGGAGCAACAGTTGGGTGGGAAGGAGAAAGTGGAGCTGAGGGAGGATTGGGAGTTCTGTGCACTTGTGCTGTAAATAGGCCAAGTCTGCTCTCATGTGCCTGAGGAACATTTCCTGCTCTGGAGGAACACAGCATTTTGCAGTTCAGCAGAAAGATCCAGAGAGAATCCCTCTAGATGTGTAAAACTGCAATTTCAGTTTTCTGTACCCAGAGGTTTGCAGCAGCTCACTGCAGGCTTGTGTTGGAGAGTTGTAAAGGCACCAGGTCAGACATTGACTCAGGGAACTCCACTCTGATTTATTTTTGGTGAATAACTTCCTGTAGAACCCTCTGTGATTTTACAACTGTTCTAAACCCATCTGGGGGTGTACATCTGTAACTGTCCTGTTTCCATTCCAAGCTAGGAATCCCTAGGATGGGGCAGAGATTGGCAGGAACCCCTCCAGAATCACCTTTCCTTTTCCTGTATCTCCTGGTGCTGCTTTGAATCAGCAGCAGCTCCTGGGGGAGCACAGCCAGAGCTGATCCCAGGGCTCCTCTGGACTTTCAGTGGCTGTGTCCCTCTGGGTGATGTTCTGCAGCCATGTGCTCCCTTCCCTTTTTCTCTGGAAATCTCTTGTCTGTTCACAGCCATTCCACCATTCCTGTGACCCACCTGGCAGGGAGGAATTCCCAGTACAGAATTGTGCAGCTCTGGTGGAAATGAGGGAATAAAGGAACATAAATGACTCCTGATCCTCCCACTGCTCAGCTCTGTTTCCCCTCACACCAAATCTGCCAAACTCCATTTGTAGCAAACCACAAGTGCCCCTGCAGAAGGCAGAGTAAAGCAGCAATAGGAAGCAAAACAAAACAGCCTCTTTGTGAAAAGAGGGAAATTTGTGTCATAATTATTTAATTATAGTTCAGCTGTGGAGTGTGCTGAGGAATAAGCCCTTAGTGCAACCCAAAGAGGATCCTGGATTCTGTTCCTTATCAGCTCAAATGCTTGGAGTTCTTGTCTCTCTGTTCCACAGCTATTTAAAACTTGAGTCTGATTTCCTATTACTGACAATTTTTTTTTTCCTTTTTGAGGGTGTTGTTGGTTTAATGTGTCTCTGAAGCTCTGCTTTCTTGCTCAGAACTAAATAGGATTTTTTGGTTTGAAAATGTTTTAATGTGTGGTGCCATGCCCAGTTCATAAACTGAAACAAAGGAACCACTTTGATCTGTTAAATAAGGTCTAAAATAACTTGGGAGTACTCTTGTTTTGAATTTACAAATTATTTCTGAATGTTACCATCTCATTAGAAGTAGTTCATATCTTTTTGGTGTCCCAAACCAGGTATTTTTCTAATCAACAGCTAATAATTTCCTTTTTTGTTGTTGTTGTGAATGAAATACCTTTGAGCTAATTATTGACTAATACAAAAATGAAAATTGTCAGATGGAAGGGGCTGATGTTGAATTATCTTTGAGCATTATTGGTACACGTGCACTTCTCACACAAGCAGGTCCCATTGGCTTCATCAGAAGTTGATGGAAAAATGAAAACATTCCCAGGATACTTTATTGTGCCATCAATAACAAAGAGATAATTAATCACTGATAGTGTGTTGGGGGTGGGGGGAGGGCTGTGGGTGAGCTCAGCTGATAATGCAGTTTTCAGACATTGCTGCTGCTCAGAATTGCACCAGGCTAAAACCCAGCATCAGCTGCTGCAGTTGTTTGGGCTTGTTTGCACCTGCAATGGGGGTTTTATTTTAAATTCTGAGCAGAGGCAATCAATGCACATATTTGAGAGAAAACACTGATTTTCCTCACTTGTAGAAAAGCTTCAGAGTAGGAGGAGGATGTAGCTAACTGACCTGGCTGAAGTTGGGAACTCCTGGCTGCACACATTTCCTCTGTGAACCCCAACACTTGTGTGCCAGCCTGGGCAGTTCTGCTTGGGGATGGATTCGGCAGAACCCCTGAACCCCTGTGGGGCTGCAAGCATGTGAAAAAACCCACAGAAATTGCTTATTCATCTGCTTCAAGTGGGGCATTTTTTGTTGGATTGAGGCTCAGAGGGGAGTGGGGGTATTCTCTTTCTAACTGTTTGTTTTTGCAGTAGGTTTGCAAGCAGGTTTTGTCTCCAGTTTTCTTTTTGTTTTTAAGGAGAGCTTTAGTTTTCAAAGTGTATCCTAAAGAAAATTTAGAGCCCTCTTTTAGGCATCCTTTTTTCTGCATACAACTTGATTAATAATAATTTTAAACTTGTGTTTAATAAAACATAGACTCAGTTTTGTCTGAAAATGTATTACAATTTATTTCTGCCATTTTTGTGTAAAATTTACAGAAACAGTGTTACATCGTGCGCTCCAAAGGTAATGTCTCATTCCTCTAAGGCTGTGTCCTTTCCTTTTCTTTCTGTTTTTCTCTTTCTTGTTTTTCTGATCATATTGTTATGTGCATTGAACCCTTTCTTAGGCCTGAGGTTCTTTGGGGGGGTGGGTGAGAACGTGCTTTTATCAAAAAGATGATTTTTCTCTTCAGCAGTATCTTAAACCAATTTAAACTTGAGTGAAGAAAGGTATTTGTCCTTCTGTAAATAACCTGTTTATTAAAGGGCAGATTTGGAATGGTTAAAATGATGAGAGTTCTATATAGAAATGTTCTAATAAAGTATTATTTTGGGGGGATGAACTCATCATGGCTTTAGGTTTCCATAGTGCCAGGACAGGAGGTAGGTTTGTCCTGGTTAAGTTCTGAAGCCAAAGCAAATATTCAAGGATTGATGCAGCAAACCTTGGAATGCTTTTTAAAGTGCACCTTTGCAGAATAAATATCACATCACAGCCCTGCCACTGAGGTGAGAGAACTTTCAAAGGCACCACAAGGATTTGGGGCTCTGTTTTCTGAAGTTGTTCACTCACCCAAGTCCTTGTGGTGCATCTGAAAGGTTCCCCTGTGGGACAGAGCTTCTCCTGGAGTTCTCCCTTGGAGAACAAGGACAAAACCCTGTTTATTTCCCCTCTCAGACTGCCAGGGGAGTGGGGCAGCCTCTGCATGGGTTTAATGCACCAAGCACCCCTTCTCTGCTCAGTAAGCACCAGTCCCAAGGCAGCTCCTGCTTAGTTAATTTGCTTAATTAGTCTCCAATGCTGCTGCAGCATGGCAGGAGCACCTGCAGCCTCCCCAGCCCTGGTTTTGAGCTCATTGCTGTTTCCAGCTAATTCTGAACCCTCAGCCTTCACTACTGTTGGTTTCATTGAAGTAACCCACTTCTGTTTTCTCACCCCTTTAAATCAGCTTCATAATTAAAGCCACTTAAGCTGTTTACTTAGCAGCAGGTTGTTAATGCAGTTAACTCTTGCTTCAAGAGCTTCAAAAGCCATAAGGATTTCTCTTTTTGTAGCAATATGCTGTGTTAGCAAGGAAAAATCAGAGAACACCCACTGCTAGTGAGAAATTTAATGTTGTGTTAATAGCATTTCTTCCCCTGTGTTAACCCAAAGCTTTCTGTATTATTCACTATTAAGGAAGTGGGTGGGCTGCTTGACATTTGGAGCTTAAAAAAAAAAAATCAAGAGTGTAAACACTCCTGATTCACAGTTCCACCTTTTGGGATGTGTTCAGCACTCTGCAGGGTTTTGTGACCTAAAACTCAAGGGAAGAGAAGTGTTTAAGAAGTAATATTTTATTCTAGCAGTGAAAAACTTCATACCAAATCTGTGTTATTGTAAATCTAGAAAAATCACCTGTGATTGATTATTTATTTTGAGTTCATTGGAAGAAAGCTTTAAAAGCACAATAGGGCTTGGGATGAGAGAGAGAAAAAATGTTTTCAGAAGTGATTTATTTTATTTCTCCCCCAATATTTGAGCAGGCTCTGATGTTCTTTACTCAATATTCCTGCATAGCAGGATGCCATGTGCAGCAGGAATTCAGTCTCACTTGGAGAAGTAACTTTAGTTTGCTTTTAGAAAAGGATTCACAGCATTAGAATCCAAAGGATTTGTACAAAAGGCAGTTGCATTTTCCATTCAGGCTCAGTGTGAGCAGCTGAAAAATAGGGAGAGAATCTGCATTTATCAGTGAAGTGTAGGTGGCACAGAATGTCTGCTGTGGATTTTGGGAAGCCTGTGAGGTTTTGAGCTGAAGTGTTTGAGATTTAAGACACAAATATTGCTTTGTGTTCTGAGTCAGGAGGCCAAGCAGGTAAATGGGGAGTGAGAAAGAAGTGGTGAGAGGTGAGGAGAAGCAGAGAATCTCTCACATATCATAACTCTCCTATTTTTTAAAATAAACTGTCTTTAAAGTGACCTTGCAATCTAAGAAGCTAACAAGCTCAGAAACATTTAAATCCCACTGGTCACCTAATAATATTTATCACCAAATTGTATCTTCTCTGTGATTAAAAATCATAAATTTACATTAAATGTGTATTTAAAGACACTTGGAAATTGTTTACTGCATGCATGAAATGATACTTGGTACAGCTTTCAACATGCACTTAGCTAAACTTCAGACAAACACCATGTAAAAGTTTAAGAAAGCCTGTGTGTATAATCTGTAATTTTAATTTGTTAATTCCATATATTTAACTGTGTTTTTTCACTATTTTTGTCTTACCTTCACCTCTTTTTTTTTTTTTTCTGTGTCATTCTCCTCTTTTACTTCATCTGAATCCCTGATTTTATTTTATTTTACCATCTTCCCATCTTGCTGTTTGTCCAACAGAACAACAAAACCTGCTCCTCATCTGGATGGGTAAGAATCCTTTCATATTTCTCAAATGATTGCTGAAGTTTGAGGGTTATATTGAAAGTAGACAACAATGGGGAAACAAATCCTTAACTCTGTGGAAATTATACAATGGGATGAGATGGAAAACAAAAGTTTCAGTTCTATAAAAATTTCAAGTCACAACTTATTTCCTAAAGCTGGACAAAAACTTGAATTGTTTTAAATCCTAGGATTATTTCTTTAAAACTGCTTGCTGCCCTCAGCCCATAAATCTGGGAGTTGAATTGGCCAAACTTAATATATTTGAGCAGTCATCTCTTTTGGGGCTTGTTTTTATCCCTAAAATTTATGGGGCAAATGGAAGACAGGAAAAGAAATGTGGTACCACAGAACAAAACCAAAGATTCCTTTATTTTAACTGTCCTGCAATGCCAGGGGGGAATTGTGTCCTGGGTTTGTGGAGATCTATAAATTCTGCTCCTCTGGGGAGGAGTTCTGTCATGTTTATGGATGGGCTCTTGATCTCTGTTGCACAAAACTGCAAAAATAGAAGGGTGGGTTAGGAATTTTAATCTGTTTACCCTGCTCTTGTTGAGGAGATGAGACTGCTGCAGTTTGAGGGAAATACTTGATGTCAGAGTGGATCTTTGTTTCACATTGCATAAAATCTTAGCATGATTGTCAATGTTCAACTTAAAACCATAAAAAAACCTTAATGCATTAAGAGCTCATTTTTCCATCTCAGACTGACTTTTAAAATCTGAAATTAATTGGAAAATCACCACAATGATTCATAGCTGTTTTGTACTTTGTAAACACTTCCTTTCTGCAGTGTGCACGTTGTCTTTGGGCTGGTCATTTCTGGGTTTGAAGTCATAGAACAGATAGAAAATCTCAAAACCGACACGGCCAGCAGGCCCTACGCAGACGTGCGAGTCATTGACTGCGGGGTGCTGCTCACCAGCTCAGCCAAGGATGGTGAGTTCCCAGAATTATTCATTAATTTTAATTCAGCATTCCCAAATTAGTGATGTTCATGTGTGGGAAATGGGTTTGGAGGGAATTCTCCAAGCCTGACAGAAAGCTCTCCCAGCGTGTGCCTCTGTGTGCAAACCTTGAGATGAGAAATGCTGACTTGGAAATGGCATGGAAT
>JAWWEX010000125.1:2835455-2847063 GCA_035583215.1 Arremon brunneinucha | reverse complement strand
GTGCACAGAGCTCACCATGCCCTGATGTGAAGCTCAGACCCACACACTAAAGCAGCACAGAATCTGAAAATATAAAATCTAAACCTGAGGCTTCACTCTCTCTGTCTGCAGCTGCAGGGATTTTTTTCCCACTTCCTAAATCTGTTTTCCCCAGAGGTGCTGCTCCCATCTCTGATGGGTTCAGCTCTGGCCAGGCTGGGTCAGTCCTGGCTGGAATTGGCTCTGCTGGACATGGGGGAAACTTCCAGCAGCTTCTCACAGAAACCACCCCTGTAGGCCCCCACTACCAAAACCTGGCCACCAAACCGAATTCACTTCTCCAAGCATTTTTTCTTAAATTCTTGGATCTTCTCATCGCTGCGTGCTAACTCAAAGGTGAAAACTTCCTAACATTGGTGTTACCAAACATAACATTAAACCTGGAGATTACAAAATTGGTAGAAAAAAAGGCCTAGAATCCAATATGAGCTCCTCTGAGAATTACAACCTGGCTGCTGCCGGATCCAGAAGATACCCGTGGGTGGATAAATTCTTGGGTGCGTGAAAAATACAGAAAAATACAGGAAAATACAAATTCAGTGGAGTTTCTATGAGTCAGGGTGTGGATTCCCCTCTCTGCCTTAGCCAGGCAGAGGCAAAAAGTTATTCCTGGTGAAAATCCCACCTGCCATGGGGTAGGGTGGCTTTTGCAGCTTTGGGAGGTGGTGGTTCCATCCCAGGCAGCAGATTCTGGGTCAGCCAGGGCCGGGGTTTGCAGCGGTGGATGGATGGGCTTGGCACAGACGTCGTGCTTGAGAGTGGAGTAACAACATCTTCCCTGCTTGGATCACAGCCCTTCCACAGCCCAGGGCAGGATAAACACCAGCCCAGAGCAGGATAAACACCAGCACAGCCACTGCTGGAAGGGGAACAGCTCAGGGGGCTTCACCCTCTGAACCTGCTCCCCACCCCACGATGGGAGGGTTTCACCTGGACCCAGCCAGCCCTGCCTGGAACATCACTTTTCATTTTAAATGTTTTTGTTTTTCTTTTTTTGGTTGATTTTTTTTTTGTTTGGTTTTTTTTTTTTTTTTTGGGGGGGGGGGTGGTTTGGTTTTTTTTTGGTTTTTTTTTTTTGGTTTGGGTTGGGGTTTTTTTTGGTTTTTTTTGTTTGGTTTGGTTTTGGTTTTTTTTTTTTTTGTTTTGTTTTGTGTTTGGTTTTTTTGTTTGTTTGTTTTGTTTTTGAGTTTTTGGGTTTTTTGGTTTTTTGGTTTTTTTTGCTTCCCTGCTCCCCGGTTTGGAGGCAGAAGTGAGAACTCCAAGAGAGAGAGAGAAAGGAAAAAAAAAAAACCAAAAAGAAAAAAAAAGAAGAGAAGAATCGGGGTCAACGAGCAGCAGTATTTCAGTCGTCCTTTGAGAGCTTGTCTATACTCACTGTGGGTGTTCTCCTTGCAGGCACTGAGCAGGAGATGTTTTCCCTTAGTAGGGCAGGATCCTGTGCTCGGCCCTCCTCGCCTGGCCATAAAAGGGCAGCGTTTTCTGCAGGACCCCCGGATCCTCCGAGGGCTGGCGGGATTTTGGGAAGGGGCCTGCCCCAGCACTGCTTGCTTTGGACCTCACAGCCCTCGTGTTAGTGCTATTTTGGCTTCTTCTTTTCTTGTGCCTTTTGTTTTGTCTCCCTCCTCCTCCTGCTCCTCTCAGGAGGTTGGAGGGAGAGAGGCCAGACAGCCTCCAGGAATGTTCTTGCTTCCCCTATTTTTTATTCTTTCTTTCTCTCTGCCTTGGCCTGATTTGATCCCTTCTTTTCCATGATCCCGCTCAGAAAGCCAGCTGCTGAGTGAAAACCTCTGGCCAAGCCCAGGATATGTCCCTAACCACGTCCCCAGCCTCCATCCTGTGTCCCAAGGGAATGGGGAGGGCTCTTCCCTCCTGCTCTGCCCGAGCCCTGACCCTGTCAGGAAGGGGGGACACCACAGAACCTCCTCTCACCATCTCCTGGAGCACCTCCCCATGGGAATTCCAGCCTAGAGGAGATGCTCAGCAGAGCACAGCTGTAAAAGCAGGGGATCCCAGGCAGGCAGAGTCATGGGTCCACCTTGGAATTCATCATTCCAGGTCCACTTGGCTCTTCACAGAACCATTTAGGTTGGAAAAGACCCTCAAGATTATCAAGTCTGACCATTAACTACCAGGCACTGCCACATTCACCACCAAACTCTGTCCCCAGGTGCCCCATCTGCACAAACACCTCCAGGTTCTTCTGTGGTTCCTCACAAACCCAAAGCTCCCTGAATTCCTACAGGGTCTCAGCTTTCTTCTCATCCCTTGTCCTTGATGACACTTCTTTTGGGGAAGTCTGAAACCATGGAAATGCAAATGGAAATACCATGGAGATGCAAATGGAAATACCATGGAAATGCAAATGGAAATACCATCTGTCAGCTGAACCAAGGAAACAGGAACCTCTCCTGGTTTCCCTAAACATTTTCCTCTGCGTTGTTGTGGCTGATCTTTCATTTAAGACCCTCTGTGGCCTTGCAGCTGCCATCTCATGGCCTGGGGAGAGAAAGCAAGAGGTAAAGCTACAGGAGATGTCCCTTTTGTGGCCACCATGCTGCTGGGAAGTCCCAGGCAGGAGACCCAACACTTCTGTGTCAACAAGAAACCCCTTGTTGCCAATTTCTCCAGAACTTTGCCTTCCTGGAGAACCTGTTCCCCAACAGCAACTGAGCTGAACTCTGGACCCTCAGATCCCTCTGTGGACCCTGTTAACCTTCCCTTCATCATTTTTCACAGTCAGTGACGCTGTGCAAGCTATGCCAGAGCCATTTCCCAGCTCACAGCCTTCCAGGAAGACTCCAGAACTTCCAGAACTTTGTATGAAGGCACGAAGAGCTTGGAGTTACCCTCAGCCAGCAATCCCAGCAGGGACGAGGGATCAGTCACCCACATGCCCCATGAACCAACACCACAAACCCCCAAGCCAGGCTGGGTGGGATCTCACCCCACTGGGATTTGTGGGGACCCTCAGGAGGTTCTTTCAGCAAACCCCACATAGCCCCTGGGTGCCTGTAGTCAAGAAACCACCTGTGTTTTGTCTCTCAGGAACATTGCTGTGCTCAAATAAAAGGTTTCACACAAACGTGTCATTGCTTGTGCCCCCTCCAAGGCTTTCCCCCTTGTCACCAAGCTGGGTGAGGTGGGATTTGCAGGGACCCTCAGGAGGTTCTTTCAGCTGATGCTACATAGCCCCTGGGTGGCTGTGGTCAAGAAACCACCTGTGTTTTGTCTCTCAGGAACATTGCTGTGGTCATTGTGCTCGAAGAAAGGGTTTCACACAAGTGTGGCATTGCTTGTGCCCCTTCAAAGGTTTTCCCCCTTGTCACCAAGCTGGGTGAGGTGGGATTTGCAGGGAACCGCAGGAGGTTCTTTTAGCAGACCCCACGTAGCCCCTGGGTGCCTGTGTCCAAGAAACCACCTGTGTTTTGTCTCTCAGGAACATTGCTGTGCTCAAAAGAAAGGGTTTCACACAAGTGTGGCATTGCTTGTGCCCCTTCCAAGGCTTTTCCCCTTGTCACCAAGCTGGATGGGGTGGGGTTTGTAGGGACCCTCAGGAGGTTCTTTCAGCAAACGCCACGTAGCTCCTGGGTGGCTGTGGCCAAGAAACCACCTGTGTTTTGTCTCTCAGGAACCTTGCGTGGGCATTGTGCTCAAAGAAAGGGTTTCACACAAGTATGGCATTGCTTGTGCCCTTCCAAGGTTTCCCCCCTTGTCACCAAGCTGGGTGGGATTAGTAGGGACCTTCAGGAGGTTCATTCAGCAAACCCCACGTAGCCCCTGGGTGTCTGTGGTCAAGAAACCACCTTGGTTTTGTCTCTCAGGAACATTGCTGTGCTCAAAGAAAGGGTTTCACACAAATGTGTCATTGCTTGTGCCCAAGGTTTTTTCCCCTTGTCTTGGATCCTGCAGGAACAGCTTCTCCCTCATCAGGAAGGTGAAATTGCATCTGGCAAGGACCAGGTCTCCATGTGAGAGGTGGGCTCAGCTCCTTCCAAAAACCTCTTGGTGAGCCCCTCAGAGTGGCACCAGGGCTTTGACCACCCCTGCAGACCTTCATGTTCCACAACTATGAGGACTCCCAAGTTCTGGAGCAACCTGGTCCCCTGTGCCACATCCATGAAAAGGCCACAGGGATTTGGGCCCTGGAGCAGAGCTTCAATCCCTGTCCTTCACCTCCAGCCTCATCTCACCCTCACCCCAGCACTGGCTGCATTTCCAGGAGCTTATGTAGCTTTTTGGAAAGGTTTCCAGGGTAGGAGAGATGTCAGACAGGCCAGACACTCATCTCACAAAAACCTTTCTGACAGGGACGATGTTCTGGTGGCACTGGCCAGGAATTCTTTCCTGTGGAGCAGTGTGCAGGGTTGAGAATGAGAAAGAGCATTTAAAAAAAAAATACTAAAAAAATGTAAAAAGCTCTGCAATGAAGCCAGCACAGGCAGGACGTGGCCACGGGGACGTTATGCAAAGAGCTGCTCACATCTGGAAGGAGTTACTGAGCACAGCAACCAGGGCTGAGTCTAAACAAGTGCAGGACGTTACCACATGGATGTCTGAGCTGGGAGTGGCTGGGGGAGCCAGAGGAGGTGGGAAGGTGGGATGGAAATCCCCAAGGTGGGATGAAAATCCCCAAGGCTCTGGGGATGCCCCCAGTACCCTTCAGAGCCACTGTGCTGCTCTGTTTTTAGGCTGGTGTGGATCCATGTGCTGTTTTGGGGGGTGTCTGCAGGAGGGTTGGGGGCAGGAATGGGTTTTGGAGGTGGTTACCATCCCAGTGACCCAATGGGATTTTCTCCCAATGTTTGGAGGAAATCGGGATCCCCCCCATCTGAATGTGTTAAAGGCAGATTTGGTTCTTGGGAGCATCTTCTGGATCCTGCTGTGTTTGGGGAAACTTGAGGCACGCAACCTCTCACCCCATCTCCAGCCCCAATAGAAAGACCCCAAGGCTTTTTGTGGCATAAAACCTCAGTTTGAGGTATTGTAGAGTAACAGCAATTTATTTAAAATGGGATTTTTGGGTTCTTCTCCCACTGTTTGGAGGAAATGGGGATGCCCCACCTGGATGTGTTTAAGGCATATTTGGAGCATTAGTTGGGAGCAATCTCTGGATCCTGCTACAGTTGGGGAAACTGAGGCACACAACCTCTCATCCTGTCTGCAACCCCAATAAAAAGACCCAAGGCTTTTTGGGGCATAAAACCTCAGTTTGATGTACTGTGGAATAACAGCAATTTATTTAAAATGGGATTTTTGGGTTCTCCTCCCACTGTTTGGAGGAAATGAGGATGCCCCACCTGGATGTGTTTAAGGCACACTTGGTTCTTGGGAGCCTCATCTGCATCCTGCTGCAGTAGGGGAAACTGAGGCACACAGCTCCTCAACCCCTCCCCAAACCAAATAAAAAGACTCCAAGGCTTCTTGGGGGCGTAAAACCTCGATTTGGGTTGTTGTGGAGTATCAGCAATTTATTTAAAATGGGATTTTTGGGGTTTTCTCCCACTGTTTGGAGGAAATGGGGATCCCTCACCTGGATGTGTTTAAGGCAGGTTTAGTTCTTGGGAGCATCCTCTGGATCCTGCTGTGTTTGGGGAAACTGAGGCACACAACTTCTCCCCCAAAAGAAAGACCCCAAGGCTTTTTTGGGTCATAAAACCTCAGTTTGGGTTGTAGTAAAATAAGGTTGGTTTATTTAAAAATCGGATTTTGGGGTGTTTTCCTGCTAATTTTCAAGGAAATTAGTATCCTTCACTGGGACTGTGTTTAAAGTACATTTGGTTATAGACAGCACCCTCCCAAGAATCAAACGTGCATTAAACACCCTCCCAGTGGAGGATCCTCCTTTCCTCCAAACAGCAGGAGAACACCCCAAAATCTCATTTTTAAATAAGCCAACCTTATTCTACTACAACCCAAACTGAGGATTTTTGCCCCAAAAAGCCTTGGGGTCTTTCTATTGGGTTTGAGGAGGGTTTGAGGGGTTGTGTGCCTCAGTTTCCCTGCCATAGCAGGATGCAGAGGATGCTTCCAACTAATGCTCCAAATGTGCCTTAAACACATCCAGGTGGGGAACCCCCATTTCATCCAAACAGTGGGAGAACACCCCAAAATTCCCACTTTAAGTAAATCACTGTTACTTCACCACACCTCAGATTGAGGTTTTGTGACCCAAAGAGTCTTGAGGTCTTTCTTAGTTTTGGAGAGGGGTAAGGAGCTGTGTGCCTCAGTTTCCCCAATCATAGCAGGATGCAGAGGATGCTTCCAACTAATGCTCCAAATGTGCCTTAAACACATCCAGGTGGGGCATCCCCATTTCATCCAAACAGTGGGAGAACACCCCAAAATCCCATTTTAAATAAATAGCTGTTACTCCACAACACCTCAAATTGAGGTTTTATGTCCCCTAAAAGCCTTGAGGTCTTTTTATTGGGTTTGGGGAGGGGGTGAGGGGTTGTGTGCCTCAGTTTCCCTGCCATAGCAGGATGCAGAGGATGCTCCCAAAAACCAATGTGCCTTAAACACATCCAGATGGGGGCATCCCCATTTCATCCAAACAGCAGGAAAACACTCCAAAAACCCCATTTTAATCAAATGGACACCACGACACCCCAAATAGAGGTTTTATGTCCCTGAAAAATCTTGGGATCTTTTTATTGGGTTTGTGGAGGGGGTAAGGAGCTGTGTGCCTCAGTTTCCCCTGCCATAGCAGAATCGAGGAGATGCTCCCAGTTAATGCTCCAAATGTGCCTTAAACACATCCAGGTGGGGCATCCCCATTTCATCCAAACAGTGGGAGAACACCCCAAAATCCCATTTTAAATAAATAGCTGTTACTCCACAACACCTCAAATTGAGGTTTTATGTCCCCTAAAAGCCTTGAGGTCTTTTTATTGGGTTTGGGGAGGGGGTGAGGGGTTGTGTGCCTCAGTTTCCCTGCCATAGCAGGATGCAGAGGATGCTCCCAAGAACCAAATGTGCCTTAAACACATCCAAGTGGGGGCATCCCCATTTCCTCCAAACAGCAGGAAAACACTCCAAAAATCCCATTTTAATCAAATGGACTCCACCACACCCCAAATCGAGGTTTTATGTCCCCAAAAAATCTTGGGATCTTTTTATTGGGTTTGTGGAGGAAGTGAGAGGTTGTGCCACAGTTTCCCCTGCCACAGCAGGATCCAGGGGACGCTCCCAATAACTAAATGTGCCTTAAACACATCCAGGTGGGGGATCCCCATTTCATCCAAAAAGTGGGAGAACACCCCAAAAATCCCATTTTAAGTAAATTGCTGATACTCCACAACACCTCAATTTGAGGTTTTACGCCTCCAAAAAATCTTGGGGTCTTTTTATTGGATCTGTGAAGGTGTACCTCAGTTTCCCCAACCATAGCAGAATGCAGAGGATGCTCCCAACTAATGCTCCAAATGTGCCTTAAACACATCCAGATGGGGCATCCCCATTTCCTCCAAACAGCAGGAAAACACTCAAAAAAATCCCATTTTAAGCTCCATGACACCTTAAATTGAGGTTTTATGCCCCCCAACAATCTTGGGGTTTTTCCATTGGGTTTGTGGAGGGGGTGAGGAGCTGCGTGCCTCAGTTTCCCCTCCCCAGCGGGGTCCCGGGGATGCTCCCGGTGGATGCCGCGCTGCATTGGCGGCTGTGTCGGAGGGTTCGGGGTGCGGGCACAAGGTGACAGGGGGGTGTCCCCTTGGGGTGGCGGTGGCTGCTGTCGCTTTAAAGGGGCAGCCGCGGCCCCAGCTGATGCGGCGGCTCCAATCAGCGGCCCCGGGGCTCTTGGCAGCCGGAGCCGCCGCCGCTCCGCATTCCTCCGGCTTCCCAAAAGGGGCGAACATGGCGATGGGCAGGATGAGGTGAAGAGGAGGAGGAGGAAAAATACAAAAATTACATTAAAAAAAAAAAAGAGGAAGAAGAAAAACAATATATCAAGCAGGAGGAGAGGAAAATGATGAAAAGGGAAATATAGGGGAAAAAGAGGGACGGGGATGCAAGCAGCGCTGGCGCGGTGATTTCCTTCCCCCCCCTTCTTCTCCTCCTCCAAAAGGCGAAAAAAAAAAGGAAAAAAAAAGCAGAAATAAGGCGGCCAAAAAAAAGAAAAACAGGAAAAAAAAGCCACCAAACCAGCAACCCACCCAACCCACCAATTCCTTGTTTTTTTCATGGAGAGCACAAACCCCAGGCCAGCGGAGGAGGACCGGGACTCCTCAGCGCGGAGACCTTTGCATCAAAATGGTAGAGCCTGAACCCCCCCTTTTCCATCCGCCCCCCCTTTCTCCCTTTTCTCCTCGCTTTTATTTCCCCCTCTCCCTTCCCCTTCCTTCCTCCGTCGCTTCCTCGCTTTGCCGGGGCTTTGCCGACTTCCCAAAGGCCTCGAAACTTGTCCAAATCCCGGCCAGGGCGGCGGAGGTGCATGAGGGAGGTGGGGGGGCTGCATGGGCGATGCTGCATCCAGGCCTGAGGGCACACGGGAGGGGGCCGTGGATTATTTTTTATTTTATATTTTTTTTTGTGGGGTTGGGGGGTATGAAAAGCGCAGCCCGGCCGGGTTTGGGCCCGGTGCTGCTCTGCTGTGGGGGTTGCATGGGGGTGCCCCCTCCTGCAAGGCGAGGACGGGCTGGGTTTGGTGGAAATGGCATTAAAAACGCGGCCCCCCCACCATCACCAGCACCTTTGGGGTGCTTCAGAGGGGGATGGCGGTGCGGAAGGGCCGTGAGGAGGGGTCGGAGCCTTCCTTTGGGAGGAGGCCAGCCCAGCTCGGGGGTCCCTGGGAGGATTTGGGGGCACCCACACACTTTTGGAGCCCCCCAGGCCGGAGGATCCGCTGTGAGGGGGGGGGGAGCGCAGGAGCTGCCGCTTCCTCGGCCATTCCCATTCCCCGGATGACTCCATCCTTTTGCCAATTCCTGCCCGCCTCCTTCCCCCCCCTTTTTCCACGGCTGGTTCCCCTCCTGGGCCCCCTTTTCCCGGCGGGTCTGGGGGGGTTTTGGGCGCTCCCCAACATCCCGGAGGAGCGAGGCTGCAGGGAGGGCGCAGCATCCCCCCCACCTCTGAAAAAGCGATTTTCTCTTAAAAAATAACAATAATAATAATAATAATAACACCAGAGCTGCACTCCTGCAGCAGTGACCTATTTTATCGGCCGGTGGAGTTTTTTTTGGGGGGGGTTTAGTTGGAGTTGCGGAGGGCAGGCCCGAGCTGGGAAAGATCCACGGGAAATCCCCCTGGGATGCGCTCCCGGTGCCTCAGAGCCTCCCCCGTCCCAAAAAGTGCGGGGCTGGGTTTGCCCCAGCCCTGGCTCCCTGCCCGTCCTGACGCCCCGGGAAGCTCCGAGTGGAATTTTGGAAAGGGCAAGAAAGTGCAAGCTCGGAAAAATGAGGACAGGATGATGGATGGGATGGGGCTCGGCACCCCAAGACCGCGGGGGTTTAATTAATGCTGGGGTTAAAGTGTCGGGATTGGGTTTGGGTTCACGCTCGGCCTGTGAAATGAAATCCCGCTGAATCCTGCGCCTGCATCCCTTGCCAGAGATGCTGAGGGCTCGGGGGACACACCGGGGTGTTTTGGGGAGCCTTTTGTGCCCTGAGGTGGAGCTGGAGACACCCAGAGCCCACCGCAGTGAGGAAGACGGGGAAAAGTTGGGAATTCAACCTTCCTTCCACACCCTGCCTCGGCAAGAACCAGAGGAAGATTTGCTTTACAAAGCAAAATTCCTCCTTGGAAAGACACGAAAAGGATTTATTATTTATTATATTTTTTTTATTTTATTTTTTCCTCTGGATCTGTGGTGAAATCTCGCAGGGTGCAAGCATTCTGCCTCCAGCTGCAGAGTTTCCCTGAGGATGCTCAGCCCCGCTCCGGGGGCTTTTCCCAGGGTGGCCGCAGGGTCCCCTTTGCCACCTGGGCTTGGAATGACGGCGGAGCTTTGTTCTCCCCGGGAGGAATTAACGGAGCGTTCCCTTATCAGCAGGCGAGATAAGCGGCCCCGTGCTCGTGTCTCTCGGGGCTGGAGCAGAGACATTGCCACCCCCTCCACAAAAATAACCCGCTGCCGCCTTTGGAGATGGATCCTTTGCAAAAGACAGGGAGAAAAACGGGAGGTCGCTTGCCCGAGAGTTGATGAAATATTGGTGCTTTTTAAGATGCAGGTTTTTCTGCTCATGGAAAAATAAGGAGAAAAAAAAAAACCAACCCAAACCTTTTGCGGATGAACTGAATGTGTCAAAACATCAGAGGATCTTTGAAGGTTTTGGGGGGAATTGCTGATTTTCCTGTTCTCCCTCCTGGAGGAGAAAACTGAGGGCTCTCCCACGCTGCTGCATTTAAACCTTTATAGAGGGGACCTGGTGGTGGCCCTGACAAAGTGACTCTTCAGGAGAAGAGCAAGGGATGAAGTTTTTAATTTGCTGCCACGTTTGCCTGATCCCAAAAATGTGGATATTTAGATCCTCCATGTGGTTTGCATCCTAGATGTCATCCTAGATGTCATCCTAGATGTCCCCTGACATTCCATGGGTCCCTGTAGACCTGAGGAAGTGGATGATGGTGGGCAGGATGAGCTCTGTGCCTCCTGGCCCTAATTTTCCCTTATTTCTAAAGGAAAGGGGTTGTGTTGTTGGGGTGGTTTGTGCAGGGCAGGGGTGACCCCGTTGGGTTTCCTGCATGGGGACACACCTGAGGACTTGTCCCCGTGTCCTCTGGGGCTGTTGTCCCCTCTGCAGCCAACTCAGTGTTCATCTACCTCTCCTGATGGTGAAAACTGGGATGCCTTTGGATACGGGGAAAGACTGGCCATGGTGGAGCAGATGTGATGGGTAGAAGACTTAGTTACAACAAACTGTCTTTTTTTACTATTATTTTTATGATTGCATCTTTTGCCTGGAGCCAGGGATGCTGACACCCTGTCTGAGTTAAAGCTCTGCTCCCTGAGCTACAGGAAAAGATGGTGATAAAAATAAGGACAAAAATAATGCATGTTCATAAAAATGTTAAAATGTTGGGCAGGAAGGATGTGGTGCATCCAGATCCTTGATCTGGGCAACTGGATCTGAAGGAAGATGGCCCATGGCAGGGAAGTTGGAACAAGATGATCTTTAGGGTCCCATCCAGCCCAAACCATTCCATGGCTGGTGCTTCCCAAAGAGCCCTGGTCAAGGCTGGGTTAGGATGGATCTGGAGATGGGGACCATCCCTGGGGTCAGAGCCAGGTTTGGAGAAATGCTCGGGGATGGGAAGTCCTGCCCAGCGTGCTGGGACTGGTGGAATCTTGGATCTCTGGCAGGTTTGTGTCTGGCTTAGGAAATGTTGTGGTTTTAGGCTTTGCTGAGGGCTGAGTGTGGGACAAACCCTGCAGGTGTCACACCCCACCACGCTGCTGATCCACCTGGAAGGTTGTGGTGGCTGTCCAAGGGATGGGCACTGGATGCCAGGCAGGGGATGCTGGAAACCTCATCCAGCAGCGCTTGGGAGGAGGCTCCATCCATCCATCCATCCATCCATCCATCCATCCATCCATCCATCCATCCATCCCTCATCCATCCATCCATCCATC
>JAWWEX010000125.1:2795367-2834775 GCA_035583215.1 Arremon brunneinucha | reverse complement strand
ATCCCATCCCATCCCATCCCATCCCATCCCATCCCATCCCATCCCATCCCATCCCATCCCATCCCATCCCATCCCCGTGCCAGCACAGCAGCTCAGGGACATCTCCATCAGCCTGTGCCAGGCACTGGTGGTGCCCCCATGGCCTGGCTGTCCTGTCTGCCCTCAGAGTTTGCCAGCTCTGCTGGAGCCCACCAGCATCCCTTTGGGATTTAACCCCAAACCAGGCTTTGCCCAGCTCTGGAATCACCTGCAGAGCTTTTGCTGGGTCTGACTGAGCCACACCAGCCCTGACCAAGGGGACAGGGACACTCAGAATGATGTTCCCATCCAGGTTTTGGTGCCTCTGCTCTCCTGGAGGGATTGGGATTTGTCCTGGGATGAAAATAATGCAGCATTGCTGAAGCCTCTGTATTTTGCAGCAGAGGCTGTGTCTGAGCAGGGCACAGTGCTCCGCTTCCCACGTGTTGGGATGGGCTCCCAGGGCTTGGCACTGCCCTCACTGTCACCCTGGTGGAACAGAGGGACAGTGTCCTCGATGCCATCACGGTGGTGGCATCCTCCAGGAGCAGCATCACCTCCCTGGGACGATTTGGGCATGGGAGTTGATCCATCCATCCTTGGAAATGTCACAGTGGCTTTGCAGCTGTGTGTGCAAAAGGAAAGAAAAGTACCCAGAGCAGCTGATAGGGTTTAAAAAAAATTTAAAATATGGGGTAAAAAAAAAAGCACCAAGCCATTAACCCTCTGTGGCCTGTGTTGTTGGGAAGGCAGTGCCTGCTCCCAGTGGATGAAGCTTTTGTGTTGCTCATCCTGCTCCTCTCCCCACGCTGCTGGTGGCCATGGTGCTCCCAAAAAAACCCCAAATGAAGCTTTTCCCCTTTGCAAAGATGTCCTCTTGGTTGCAGGGAGACAGGAATGGGGGAAGGAGCTGTCCCTGTTCCATTCCACTAGAACTGCTGGGCCTGGTGCTGCTCCCAGCTCCCTGGGAAAAGCATCCTTGAGCCAAAGCCTGTACAGGATGAATATCATTAATAAAAAATTAGCAACAACCAAAAGGGAGGGAGAAAAAAAAAGCCTGTGAAGCATCTGTCTGTCCCACAGCTGGACTGATGCTCTTCTTCACCCCGCAGAGGCTGGGAGTGTTTTTTGGGGTGCCCAACACAGGGAGCATCGCTGAGCCCCTTCCCCTTGCCTGCTCTCGGCTCTGCTTTGGGCACCCTTAAGCCTTTTAGACAGCACATAAATAAAAATCACGGCTTGGGACGGTGTCAGCAGCATCCTGGGGGCTCCGGAGCGGGCCGGGCACATCCCTCGGGCAGGATGCCGGCGGTGGGCGCTCGCTCGGGGCCGTGCCGGCCGGCGCCTCGCCAGGCGGGGCTGTGGCCGGCCTATTGTTTTCCCTTCCTGCTTGTTTTTCCGGACAACCCTCTCGTCATTAAATAAAAACACCCGTCGGAGGAGCGAGCAGACCCCACCCCCAGCGCGGTCCCGTGCCGAGAGCACCCACGGAGAGCTCCCCGGGGAGGGAGGGGACAGCAGAGCGGTCAAGGTAGGCGGCAGGAGAGGGACAGGAGCTTTGGGATGTGGTTTATCCCTCTGCCAGCTTCCCAGGCACAGCTGTGATCCAGGAATGGGTGCTTGGGCAATGGGATGTGCTCGGTCCAGGGCGTGCTGCTTGTTCTGGGCTGGCTTCATCTTGGTGTATCCTGGTTTGGGGAGCTGTAGGAAAACACTTAATTTTGAAAAGAAAAAATCTTGTCATGGCCTCACAACTAGGGAGAAAAGGCTGAAGGTTTAATGCAAGAGTCTGGCAACAGGAGAGGGACAGGAGCTTTGGGATGTGGTTTATTCCTCTGCCACCATGCCCCAGGAATGGGTGGTTGGGAATTGGGATGTGCACAGTCCGGGCAGCACTGCTCGTTCTGGGCTGGTGTAATTTTGAAAAGAAAAAAATCTTCTAATGGCATCAAAACTAGGGAGAAAAAGCTGAAGGTTTCATGCAGGGATTTGGTTGCAGGAGAAGGACAGGAGCTTTTGGATGTGGTTTATTCTTCTGCCACTGTGCTCCAGAAATGGGTGGTTGGGCAATGGGATGTGCATGGTTCAGGCAGTGCTGTTTGTTCTGGGCTGGTGTATCCTGGTTTGGGGAGCTGTGGGAAAACATGTAATTTTGAAAAAAAAATCTTCTGATGGCCTCAAAACTAGGGAGGAAAGGCTGAAGGTTTCATGCAGGGGTCTGGCAACAGGAGAGGGACAAGAGATTTGGAATGTGGTTTATCCCTCTGCCACCATGCCCCAGGAATGGGTGGTTGGGAATTGGGATGTGCACGGTCCAGGCAGCGTTGCTCATTCTGGGCTGGTGTAATTTTGAAAAGAAAAAATCTTCTAATGGCCTCAACACTAGGCAGAAAAAACTGAAGGTTTCATGCAGGGGTCTGGTGACAGGAGCTTTGGGATGTGGTTTATTCTTCTGCCACTGTGCTCCAGGAATGGGTGGTTGGGCAGTGGGAGGTGCACAGTCCAGGCAGCGCTGCTCGTTCTGGGCTGGCTTCATCTTGGTGTATCCTGGTTTGAGGAGCTGTGGTAAAACGCATGATTTCGAAAAAAAATCTTGTAATGGCCTGAAAACTAGGGAGAAAAGGCTGAAGGTTTCATGCAGGGGTCTGGTGACAGGAGAGGGACAGGAGCTTTGGGATGTGGTTTATCCCTGTGCCCCAGGCAGGGCTGTGTTCCAGAAATGGGTGGTTGGGCAATGGGATGTGCACGGTCCAGGAAGCGCTGCTCATTCTGGGCTGGTGTGTCCTGGTTTGGGGAACTTTTTTTTTGAAAAAAATTCTCCTGATGGCCTCAAAACGAGGGAGAAAAGGCTGAAGGTTTCCTGCAAGGATCTGGAAGGCAGAGGGCAGGTTGTAAGAAGGTGGGGATTAAAACCGAAAGCGTGAATCTTTGGGGTTTGTAAGGATGCCCCTTTGTGTTGTCCGAAATTTTTACAGATATTTAATCTGTAAAAATGGGGGTTTAATGTTATTTCTTACTTCAGCAAAAGTCAAGTTTTGACATTAAATAGTTCCAGCCCAGCTCTTTTGTCCTGAAGTGCAGCAATGTCCAAATTGAGAAGAGGGCATGGGGGACTTCTTTTTTTTTTTTGAGGAGCAAGTGCTGACATTGTATTTAGCTCCTTATTAAAGCACTTTTCTTTAATGCAATTTAATACTGAAGGTCAACTATGAATGCTTTGGTGGTTGGAAATGATACAGAAAAGCAGATTGCTTTTTTTTTTTTTTTTTTTTTGGTACATCTTGAGGGTGAAAAATTTAAAGAAATGCCCAAATTTCGTGCTGAATGGGAAGTGGTTCACAGGCAGCTGGTCTTGTCACCACTTAAATGTGAATTTTATGCCCTAAGACCCCTTGTCCTTGTGCTTATGTGGGAAAGAATTACTCATGGTCCTTAATGCTGTGGTGATGAGGGCGCTAGAAATGAACAAATAATTAATTAAATAAAGAAGAGGCTGGTGAAGGTCAGAGATGATCTTCTTGGGGGACTGAGGATTTGAGTATTTAAATATATCCAGAGTGGCCCAACCTTCTGGTGCTTTGGGGAGGTTTAGAGCTGCAGGAACATTTAGGGATCTCATTCTCAATAGCTGCTGAGAGAAAATGCTTTTTGCAATAGTATATCGATTTAAATCCAGCAGCAAACACCTTTCAGGGTAGGTGTTGGTGGGGCTGTTTCAGGAAACTGAGGCACATGGTGGGGTGCAGGTTGGGATTTTTGGTGGTTTGACTGGAAAGATGCTGCCCTGCCCCAGTGAACACCACCATCTCCCTCCACCACCATTCCTCACTCATCCTTTCCTTCCATCCCCTGCCTTCAGGGCTCCTCCACCGCCCATCCCTCACCCCGAGCATCCTCCCCATCCTCTGACCGTCCTCTTGCCCCAGAGGCTGTTTTGGGACGGGACTTTGGCAGCACCACGTGAAAAGTCTCTTAAAATAGAGCTGGAGGGCAGCGTCAGGGCGGGGAGGGCTGGCTGGAGGCGCCGCCGGCCCCTCGGGGTGAGGAACTCTCGGCCACGCTGCTTTCTAATAATTTTTAGGGGTGTTTTTCTGCACTGATGATGCCAGAACCTTGCTTTGAGGTTGGCAGTGTGTGGTGGGGCCAGTTTTAGGGTTCACCCTGGTTTAGTGCATCCAGTGAGCTGCCCAGGTGTGCAGCTGGGGATGGAGATGGGATGGGCAGAGCCAGAGGGGCAGGGTGGTGGAAAAAAGCAAAACTCGTGATTCTTTTCCTTTTTTTTTTCCTTTAATATGTATTTTAATATAAGAAATATTAAAAGGGATCTATATTTCAAATATTTGCGCTTTCCCAGAGGAAGAGCCCCGGATTTAACCCTGCCATTAATCCCCATTAGCCAGGCTGCTCCGCTCCGCTGGAGCCGCAGGGACGGCAGCTGCCGGAGGGGCATTTTGGGGCAAGCCGGGGTCTTTTTGGGGATCTCACCCCGGCAGGCGCCTCTCGTCTCGGCCGGGGCTCTGGCTCCGGGGCAAGCTCACGAAAAGCATCTGAGAGCAATAAAGAGCAAAAGGCTCCCGCTGACAAGCCCGGGCTGAAGTCACCGGCGGGACGCGGCCAAGACACGCATTGTCCTCGCCGCTGCTGGGACTGATTAGAGCCGCCTGGCAAGGAGCGCCGCTGGGTGAGGGATCAGCCCCCTCTGCCAAAAATCCTCCATCCACAGGGCAAAAAAAGCAGCCTTTTGTTTTCCAGGCTGGGCAATGCCGCCCCACAGACCCTTTTTCCTCTATTTTGCACCCATTCCTTTGTCGCTGTACCCCAAGCCTGGGGTATCCTAAATGGTCCCCGGAGGTAAAAACAGAATTTAGGTTATTTTTTTCAACCTGGCAAACAGCAAACTGCTCTGCTGAATTCCTGCTGTCTCTTCATTTTTTTAATATTTATTATATCCTTAATTATTTTCTACATGTCTTGGAGGGGGGAGGGCTGCACCATCCAAGATCTCATCAAAATGTTCTTGGCAGTCACGAGAGGCTCGGGAAATGGTGAAGGTGGATGGATGTTCCAGCTGGGATGGATTTTGTAGCAAGTACATATATAAAGAATGTTCGTGTATTTATATATTTATCTATTTTTATATATAAGTAGTTTAACTATGTATAAGCATGAATGTATAAAATATTGAAAATATTAAATATATATATAAAATTATAAAAAGTGTATAAAATATGTAAACACCCAACCCTTTTCCTACCTCTTTGCCCTGCTCCTGGCTGCAGAGCCAAGAATTTGGAGCAGAACTGGTTTTTCCATGTTTTCCCTGGGTGCCAGCACTTGCTGGGATTCTCCAGGGCTATCAAGACCATGCAAAACTTGAGATCCCTATTGGTTGGATGGGTTGGTTGTGGAGCAGAAATCCAATGAAAATGAAAAAATTTGGCAGGGAGGGGAAAGAGTTTTTTTGCTTGTTGGGAAAACAGAGAAGAAAACACCCTTTTTTATTATTTAAACATTTTTGTCTGTGTGTCCTTTTGCCTTTGGCTCACCAGAAAAAAAAAGAAAAAAGACAAACAGAACATGTCTTGCTGGAATTTTGTGTGTTGATCAAGAGCTGCCGTTTGTTCCAGAAAAAATAGGAGTTGAAAATCTCTTTTTGAAGCAGGAGGTGCAGGATAAACCTGGCAGGTTGAACCCTCCCTCTCTGCCACTGTTCTGCCATGTCCTTGGTCACATCCTACAAAGGTCAGGAAAAAGGGTGTTATGGGGTCTGGATGTGTCCCACCTTCTTTTAATGCAGGACACAGGATTTAGGGTGTGAGATATCCCTTGGATTTGGGATGGAGCAGGCAGACTCATCCTGGGGCTCAGGTATGACCAGGAGAGGGGATGAGCACCAGGGATGGTCTGGACCTTGTGAAATACGTGAGAGTTGGATTAAATACCCAGAAAACTCAGCCTGGAGAAGGTTGGCAGCGCAGCATTCCCCAGCCTGGGGGTGCTGCTCCCTCATTTGAATTTTTCCAGGTAGTGCCTTTCCCCAGGCAATGGAAAATGAGCATTAAGAAGTGCATAAATCATGCCAGTGGATCCAGCTGTGAGTGAGCTGCTGTCGTGAGCGAGAGCACGCAGCGTAATTCAGAAATATCAGAGGATATTGGGCTTTGTGTTATTGTCTGCAGAAGCAGGGAGCTATAAAATCCTCATTTCCTTTTATTTAGGGGGTTCCATCTCAGCAGGTGCCTTAAATTGGCTTCCTGATTGGAGCAAATACCCACCTGGATCTCCATCTGGTTCAAGAGGTCAAGGCATCCCCTGTCCTGTGTGACATCTCTGAGTGAATGTGGACACCTGAGCCTGCCTTTGGACCTCCTTGGTGCCTCCTACCCGCCGTGAAGGGATATCAGTGGGTGCTGGTGTGGCCCTGACCTGCCCTGTCACTGGGGCTTCTCCTCCTTGATTGAGTCTTCTGGACTCAAGCAGGTGATGGAGCTTCTTGGTTGGTGTCTTCAAGCTGGGCCTGGTGGTGGAGCTTCTTGGTGTTCCAAAGCTGGGGCTGGTAGTGGAGCATTTTGGTTGACGTGTCCAAGCTGGGGCTGGTGATGGAGTTTCTTGGCTGCTATCTCCAAACTGGGGTTGGTGATGGAGTGTTTTGGCTGGTATCTCCAAACTGAGGTTAGTGATGAAATGTTTTGGTTGGTATCTCCAAGCTGGGGTTGGTGATGGAGTTTCTTGGCTGATATCTCCAAACTCTGGGGTAGGTGATGGAGTGTTTTGGCTACTATCTCTAAACTGAGGTTAGTAATGGAATGTTTTTGTTGCTATCTCCAAACTGGGGCTGGTGATAGAGTGTTTTGGTTGGTATCTTCAAACTGGGGTTGGTGATGGGGTGTTTGGTTGGTATCTCCAAACTGAGGTTGGTGATGGAGTGTTTTGGTTGGTGATGGAGTGTTTTAGTTAATATCTCCATACTGAGGTTCGTGATGGAGTGTTTTGGTTGGTATCTCCAAACTGGGGCTGGTGGTAGCACTTCATGGTTAGTATCTCCAAGCTGGAGTAGGGGACAGAATGTTTTGTTTGGCACCTCCAAGCTAGGGCTGGCAGTAGAACTTCTCAGGTGACATCTCTGACTTGGGGATGCATGGACAGGGATGGATGGCATGGCCAGAAGGGCATTTTTCTGGTAAAAAGAGCCCTGAATGATTTTATTTCTTTCCTCCCCACAGCTGATAGTCGAAAAAACGACTGACTACCCTTCGGCTGAGTACTCCCTGGTGGAGGATGTAGCCCTCCACTTCACGTGTTTGATGGACAGACTGAACGAGCAGCGCCTCTTTCAACCGGACCTGTGCGACGTGGACATCGTGCTGGTGCAGCACAAGAGCATCTTCCCGGCGCACAAGGGGGTCCTGGCAGCCTACAGCCAGTTCTTCCACTCCCTCTTCACCCAGAACAAGCAGCTGCAGCGCGTGGAGCTCTCTCTGGAGGCCCTCACCTCGCAGGGCCTCCAGCAGATCCTCAACTTCATCTACACCTCCAAGCTGCTCGTCAACTCCTGCAATGTGCAGGACGTGCTGAACGCGGCCGCCGTGCTGCAGATGAACAACATCGCGTCCTCCTGCCAGGACCTGCTGGACACGCGCTCGCTCAGCCTGGCCACCGACATGGCCCTGCCCGCCGAGGGCTGCGCCGGACCCCCGCCCTACTACTGCGAGATCAAGCAGGAGGTGGACGCCCCCCACCCCAAAATCTACGCCCGGGAGGGCAACGACCCCTTCTCGGTGCGGGTGGAGGACGGCACGGGCAGCAGGACACTCCCCCCCGGCCCGGCCAAGCAGTACTACAAGGAGGAGAAGGATGGAGGTCCTGGTGCTGTCTGTAAGATGGAGGGTGAGGAGTCTGAGGAGGACCTGGACAGCCAGGGCTCCTACAACAGGGAGCAGATCATCGTGGAGGTGAACCTCAACAACCAGACCCTCAATGTCTCCAAGGGCATGGAGGGGAAGGCGGCCGCCAGCGAGGCGACCGTGATGGGGCGGCCGGACGGGGATGGGCGCGACACGGAGGAGGACGGGGAGGAGGAGAATGAGGAAGGGGAGGAGGAGGAGGAAGAGGAGGAGGATGCGGAGGTGGGGGAGGAGGAGGAGGAGGAGCGCAGTGAGGAGGAAGATCTGGAGGAGACGACGGAAGAAGAGGATGATGACGATGAAGATGCCTCAGAGATGAAAAGGGAAAAGAGCGGGCAGCCCCGCAGGGGCAGCCGGGCATCCAAAGCCACTAAACCTGCCATGGCAACCAGGTCCCAGGAGATGGCCAAGGTGGAAGAGGAGGAGGAGGAGGAAGAAGAAGGCCAGAGGGGAAGGAAGAGAAAGAAAGAACAAGATGGCTTGGGCCAGAAGGTGAAGCTGGAGGAGAAGCAGCATTATCCGTGCAAGAAGTGTCCGCGGATCTTCAACAACCGCTGGTACCTGGAGAAGCACATGAACGTCACGCACAGCCGGATGCAGATCTGCGACAAGTGCGGGAAGCGCTTCCTGCTGGAGAGCGAGCTCCTGCTGCACCACCAGACCGACTGTGAGAAGAACATCCAGGTGAGCAGGGATCCATCCAGGGTGTGGATCCCACCAGGGTGAGTGTCCCACCAAGGGGGAAATGCCTTACCCCAAGGTGGAGCATCCCACTAGAGATGGATGTCCCACCAAGGGGGGAATACCCCTCTAAAGTGGATGGATGTGCCATCAAAGTGGGGACATCCCACCAAAGGAGGAGCATCCCACCACTGTGGGACATCCCAGTGAGGGAAGGGCATCCCAAGCATCACAGAGGTCATTGCATCGTGGGATGGGCTCGTACTCAGATGATGTTGCAGTTGGCACATGTGTAATGGTTTTGGTTGTTAATCTGAGATTTTGAGAATTTAAGATGTGAGATTTTTCTTCTTATGCAAAACTAGCAGAACATGGCAGTTGGGAGGGAGCCTTCCTTCACCCATGACTTGTATTCAGACTCAGGAGGATCCCACAGTGGCCTTGAATTAGAGCATTTGTGCCACAGGGCTGTCGCTTCCCCTTGACTGCCTGGGTGGAAACACGGAGTTAATTTTTGAGGAGTAATTTTTCTTTTGAGTTTATTCAGTTAATCTGGATAAAACACTGCGAGCCCTTGATGGAGACACACTCCAGCATTCCCACCCAGGCTGAACCCATTTTCGCTTAATTTGAAGATTTGCTGACAGGAGTTAAAATGGTTTTAATCTGCCTTTTGTGCTTTTTTTGTGTGCATTAGCAAATTTCTGAGTGCATTTGACATCCACGCATGGCTCAGGCTTGGTGTGGCCTTCCCCTGTGCTAATGAGATCCTGTGTAACAAATTGACTTTGTTAAATCAGTGCAGTTTTGGGGGGATAGGGAGGCACCCAATCAGAACAGCAAACACGTGTGTTCCTGAGGATCCCTCCAAATTCCCATCTCCTAATTCCTGATGAGCTGTTTTACAGGATGCTGCTGCTAATAATTACAAATACTATATAATATACAAATACAAATATTATATTAATATACAAATATTATATATTACAATTTATGGAGAGCTTTTCCCATCACCCTTCCCACCAGCAATTTGAATGCTCTCTCAGCTCTCCTTGATGAGGGTAACACAGCCCAAGTGCTGCTGGAGCCCTTCACTGATGGATCCCAAACAAAACAGGGAATGAGGCAGATCTTGGCAAGCAGGGAACATGGGAGCAAGAACGGTCTTGGTTCATAGGTGAAGCAGTCACTGACCCTTTGGTGCATCTTCCTGACAGATTCACAGCTCTGAAGTTGCTTTTTTTGGATGCTTTTTCCCAGAATGGATGAGTGTATCTCCAATACCTGCATGGTGGTGGCTATTTCAGGGCCTAACAAAAAAAAGTTAAAAAGGAATTTTACCAGAATGTTTATTCAGCTTCATCTGCTTTCCAGCTGGATAACATGGGGCTGTCACCTCATTGCTTGTTTTTTGTTTTGCCCTCTCCTTTTTATCCCTTTTCTAAATGATTTTGGAATAGAATGAACCAGAACTGCCTGTATAGTGACCTCCTTCTGCACAAAAAGGGATCATTGTCTCCCACTTAATTAAGCATTTTTAATTTTACAAATAGCCAAATCCACTCAATTTGTTCTGATAATATTTAATAACTTTATCAACATTCCATGGAATTATGTCTGGGTGGAAAAGGAATTTTTTTCAGCACTCTGCCTATAACAGTTTTTATTTTTTGTGTTTTAATCAGATCTGTGGAGGGACTGTCCACCTTTTCTCAGTTTGGTCTGCTGCTTTCTTTCCCTGTTTTGTCCCCAAATTTCATCCATAAAGCTTTAGGATTTAAGAACCATCCTGCTCCCTGTGTTCATGCCCCATCTCCATAATGTGCATCCTATCCCTGCCACCTGAAAAGTGATTCATCCTTTGTTTTATTGAGTTGTCCCTCGAACTCTTATTGCCAGCTTCAGGATGGTTTTGCTTTTAACCTGCAAGAATTTATATCCCCATTTTTCCCCTCATTTGGACATTACTTCCATATTTTTTGGGTGATGATTTTCAGCAGTGAGTGAGGACACAGAGCTCAGTCCTCCAGGGTGTTTGGTCCCAGCCCTGGGGATTTTCTACCTCTGCTGCTTTTCTTCTACCTTTCATTTTGAAATTCCCCTGCCTCTTTAATTTTAAGTGGAGAAAATGGATATTGATGTGTCTTTGATATCAGGCTCTAGTCCGGAATTTGCCCTGAAATATCCCCTAAGACAGAGATAAATCTGTTCTGATCCATGGAAATGCATACTTGGGAACAGCAGGACTTGGAGGACTGCTCATGTTGACATTTGAGCATGGCAAGATGAAGATGAGGAGGCTTGGGAATGGCTCTGTGGCCCTAATTTTTCCTTTGGGGCACCTAAATATAAATGTAGATGGAAAAATACAGTGAGTTCATAGCACAATTATGTGTTTTTAATGGTATCACAGCAAAATTTGGTTGAAACCCATCAAGGAGCATCTGTTCCTCTGGGAAGGAGGAGAAGTGGAGGAATCCCTGCCCAGGTTCACTGGTACAATTCAGCCACGTTGTTGCAAGATGCCTTCAAGGCAGGAATTATTTTCTCAACAAATCTGCAAGGAGAAAAGGGGTGGTTTTGTCCCTGTTGACCAAGAGGAATGTGAGCCATGGAAAGGTGAAGGGGACGGAGTTGACCCTTGGCTCCTGGCATGGTTTCCTTGGTGGATATCTCTCTCCTGTGTTTCCCTGAGCACTGAACTGGTCTCACACAGAAGCTGGAGCTTTTCCTGGGAACTTCCAGAGGAATATTGAACTTACTGGAGCTGAAATGATTCTCTGTCTTAACTTTTTGGGGAAGACTTTGCATGTCACATTGTTCTCCTTGTGCTGATGGACTGGTGGTTTGGGTCCAGTTTGGTCCTTTTGGATATCATGGAGCCACAGATCTGCTTGGAAAACTAATTTGGTGGTGAAGTATCCATAATATCTGCTGAAGACTGAAGTTGTGCTGCCCTGGATAGGGATTCTCCTTCTTTTCATATTTTTTGCAAATTTCCGATGCACAGAGGGTTGGGATTATTTTATGTAACATCATCATTTAGGAATAAAATTCCCAGCTGGGAATAGGGCATGAACTGTTGTTTATCCAAATCCTGATGCAGCCATTGATGAAAATTCTACATCCTTCCCTGGAAGGTCATTGCCCCTTGCTCATTTTCATAGAAATATGAAATTTGGAGGTTTTGAAGTGACAAGGTCTATATCTGGTAGATGTGGTTTTTGATATCAGCTGTAGATTTCACCATGATGTTCCCTTTCCATGGATGAAGCTGCTTCCCTGACTGTCTCCTGTGTCCTTGCAGTGTGTGACGTGTGGGAAGGGGTTCAAGAAGCTCTGGTCTCTCCATGAGCACAACAAGATTGTCCATGGCTATGCAGAGAAGAAGTTCTCCTGCGAGATCTGCGAGAAGAAGTTCTACACCATGGCCCACGTGCGCAAACACATGGTTGGTGAGTGTGGGAGGCACCATGGGGAGATCTTGTTGGGGGTGTTGGCCCATCAGTTTGGCAATGAAAGGTGTTTTCTGTTGCTGTCATGTTGGCTTACTCTTGGGTGAGCTTTCTTACATCCCCATCTCGAAATTTGGCCTGATACTCACTGCTGAACCAATGTCTGCTCAGAGCTGGGTTTGGACGTGGTGCTGGGGAATCCCATTTATTTTATTGATCAGAAGTGATCAGAGGAAGGTTTGAAGTGTAAAAGGACCAGACCACACCAGTGCTGGGCTTTGAAAAGCAAATTGCATGTGACAACAGTGGTTGGGTTCCTGGGCCTTGGAACCACCAAAGACATCCAAAAGAATGAGGGTTTGGAAGGGAAATGCTCAAAACGTCGTTGCCATTTATCTTCCAGAGGTGCTTTGGGTTTGCTGGGGTTGGGCCCTGGGAGCCAGAGCTGGGGTGTGGGGAGGTGGGTGGTGGAGGTGTGTGGAGGCTGCTGACCCACCCCTGTCCCCACCAGCACACACCAAGGACATGCCCTTCACCTGTGAGACCTGCGGGAAGTCCTTCAAGCGCAGCATGTCCCTCAAGGTCCACTCTCTCCAGCACTCCGGGGAAAAGCCTTTCAAATGTGAGGTAAGGCAGAAACACTGATCTGGGGAGAGATCTTCCACTGTGCTGTGTGACAGTGCAGCTGTAGGGATGATCCCACGCTTTTCCAAACTTTGCATCACCTCCGGTTTGAGAGTCCCACCAACTTTATGATGAAACTTGTCCAATGCCAGGATCTGTCCCTGATAGATTGCCTGGACTTTGCACCCACCCAGCCTGCAAACCTGGCTGGGTATGTCCCAAAAAACCTGTTTTGGGAGGAAAAAAAATGGGATTTCCTTCCTGCTGGTGATTTGAGGGGAATGTGGGCATATTTTAGGTGCTCATAACAACTCCTCACCCCCACAGAACTGCAATGAGCGCTTCCAGTACAAATACCAGCTGCGCTCCCACATGAGCATCCACATCGGCCACAAGCAGTTCATGTGCCAGTGGTGTGGCAAGGACTTCAACATGAAGCAGTACTTTGATGAGCACATGAAGACGCACACGGGTGAGACCCGCCCCTTGCCTGGCCCCAGATCCCTGCAGGCAGGCTGTCCCTGGGAGGAGTGATGGGATGGGGGTAACATCTTTGGGTGGGTGGCAGGATGGGGTTTTGGGAAGCACTGATAAGGCCCCAGTCAATTTATTCAACGAGACTTTTGGAAGGGCTTACAATGGTTCATGATCTCTGAGCTGGACACACAGGACAAATACCAACAAGGTCTTCTCAAAAAGTCAGAGCAGCTCAAAGCTTTGCTGGCAAACTTGAGAAAAATCAGGGAGCTTTGGCAAAAGGTTTAGTACAGCATTCAACCAACATAAAACACTTCTCACAGCATTAAACTTGGCCCATTCCACTTAGCAAACTTTAAACATGTTCAATGTTGAGATACTCAAAATATTCCAAGGAGAGGGAATTAGAAGAAGAAGAAAGGGAGAAAGACAGAGAAGATACAGAAAAGCACATATAGGTAGTTGGTAGCACAGGGTACCAACTCCTGGGTTCAGACAGATCTTCCAAGAAAAAGGTAGGGTCTAGATGAATGTGATGGCGGTGTTTGGCTTTAAATATCCCTTGGTCCTCAAAGGCTTTTCTACCACAGGACACTTCTGATCATTTGGTTTCAGGAAGTGGATTAGGGGAGAATGGAGCATTGCCTCCCCTTGTGCCATGACTGACAGACACTGCCAGGCTGGGATACAGGCCCTAGGGCTGGGATGTGGAGCTGTTCACTGCCTCACTAGGGCAAGGCACACACATGCACTCCAAAATACCTCAAGACATCAAATCTCCCCAGTCTCTGACCTAACCAGCAGCTTGTGTCCCTCTGCTCCCACCCTCAGGGGAGAAGCCCTACATCTGTGAGATCTGCGGGAAGAGCTTCACCAGCCGCCCCAACATGAAGCGGCACCGCCGGACCCACACCGGGGAGAAGCCGTACCCGTGCGACGTCTGCGGCCAGCGCTTCCGCTTCTCCAACATGCTCAAGGCCCACAAGGAGAAATGTTTCCGCGTCACCAACCCCCTGGCTTCGGACACGGCCGTCCCCCAGCCCGCCACCAGCCCGGCTCCGCTGCCCCCCGGCCCCGGCGTCTCCCCCCTGCCCCTGCCGCTGCTTCATCCTCTGCCACAGACCCTCCCTCCTCCTCCTCACCTACCGCCACCCCCTCCCCTGTTTCCCGCGGGGAGGATAAATTCCAACAACAATTAGGTGCCCTCCCCTCACCCCCACCCCGGCCATGCGCCTGCACGGACTGCTCTGCCCTTTGGGAACGCCTTTCCCCCGGGGAGCCAAGGCTTTGCTTGCTCTCTACCCCCCCTTCCTCCTCGTTTTGGGGTTGTTTTGGGTTTTTATTCCTTTTTCTGACCCATCATTCTCTGCAGAGAGGGGGAGCAGGAGGAAGCATCCCCCTGCGGAACGTGGGTGTTGGGGGGATCCGCTGTCCGTCCGTAAGGGTGTAGGTAAAAGGTGTCACTCTCAGTTTCATCTTCCCACACGCTGGCATCACCTTCCTGCTGGGATGCTGGTGAGGCTGGGAGGAGCAGGATATCCAGGCTTGAGCTTGCTGGCCGGTGCATCAATATTTCGAAGCTGAATTCTAGTTAGTGGTGCTTGTATCCCTGTACTGTAAAGCTGGTCTTTCAAGTCAGGCTCTTCACCCACGGGGTTGGAAGGTGGGCACCCCAGGGGAGCCCCCCACTGCCAGCCCCAGTGGCCCGTGGCGAGGAGCAGGTGTCCCCATTGGAAAGCCATGAGCATGCCCTCGTTAGCAGCCCACAACACGTCTTCCTTCCCTACAACAGGTTTTCCTCCTCCACAGGCAAAAGCACAAACACCCACCTTGCATCTCGGGGCATCTGCAACTCTCTGTCGGTTCAGTTCCAGGGTGCCCTAAGGGAGCTGGGTTCTGGTGTGCCCTTTTTGCTAATCCCAGCAGGAGCTGGGCTCCTGGGGATGCTCTGGAGCTGGGGAGCTGTTCCTGGGAGAGCTCAGGTACCTTTGGGACCGGCAGGAGGGGAGCCTGGGACAGAGGAGCAGGATGCTTCTGTTTCTTGGCAGAATCGGCCCAGAATAGTGCCTTAACAATCTGAACAAATCCCTGAGGGATGGGTGAGCTCCAGGTTGGTCCCACTGCAAGGTTCAGAGCTAAAACAGGACCATGTTCAGCCTCGGGATGGTCATGTCCCAGTCTCCAGTTTGTTGCCTGCTTTGCTCTCCCAAGCTTCACTTCTCCTTGTGGTGCTGGCATCCGTTGCCCTGTCCTGGTTTGGGTGGACCAGAGGGGACCAGTGAGGGTTGTGGTTGTTTTGGTGATGCCCCGTGGTGTTGCTTAGTGCTTGTTGAAGATGTTGAAGTCGAGCTGGTCTTTGGTTTCACTTACAAATATTATGGCTGGCTTTGTGCTGAGGAGGAGGAGAAGAGGAAGGCTTTGCTGTCACCTTTTTGTTGGGCACTGAGGTCCCAGCAGGGTCTCTCACTGCTGTGCTCTGCCCCAGGGTGCCGTGCATTGTCCTGACCATGGCTGTGGGGAAGTGTCCCCTTTGGAGTCAGAGAGCACCCACCATGGGCAGAGAAGGGCTTGCAAGAGGTGGGGGATGTTCCAGCTGATCCTGTGCTTCTAAAGCTGGTGTGGGGCAGGTCATGGAGGAGGTGGTGGAAGCACTGTTGGTAGGTAAGAAGGAAAGAGGTCACTGAGTGGGCTGCAGGAGTCTTTTCTCATATGCAGCTTGTGCTGGGTGACAGCAGAATGCTGGGGACAGGCAGCCACACCTGGCTCTGTGAAAAGTCTTGGTGCTTTGTGTCCTGGACCAAATCAGCAAAGCACTTGGGCAGCATTGGGGCTGTATCTGCAGAGATGGGAGGATCCAGGGGCTTTGCTGACTGGGGACATGCAGGAGCCTAATGGGGACAGGACCAGGGAGCATCTGCTGTTGTCCTGAGTGGTCTTTGAGGTGTCTGGTGTCACCTCCTGCTGAGTGGTGCCCCACTGGTGCCCAGCATCATGAGAAAGCTGACTGATGTTATAATTTTGGAGCCACAAAGTCCTTTTCATCTTTGTGTTGGCTGGGATCCTGTGGATCCCCAGCATGGCTCTCAGTACCAGTGAGTTCACCCTCACGTCTCCCATCTGCTCTGAGCACGAGGAGGTTGCTATGGCAGAGCTGCCTCACCTCATTGACCTTCTCAGGTGGATTCCAAAGGCTTCTCTGCTGCCCCTCTCCATGACTCGTTGGGATGGTGCAAAGCCTCAAACACACCTGTGAGGGATGAGGATTCTTGGGGCCATTGGCTGTAGGAAGGGACCATGACCCATACTGGAAGATGTTTGCTTTAGAGAAGCATTCAGTGAAACCCATGGAGGTGTTGGAGTGGTCAATGCTGTCTCCTCCTCTGCTGCCTCCCAGATCCCATTCCCTTGGGCTTCCTTGTGCTTCTTTCCCCTCATGTTCAGCCTTGAGACAGGATGGGGGAGCTGTGCCCTGAGGAGGGCTCACCTTATTTTATGGTCTTTTGTGATGGAGCCCATCAGCTGATAGGCTTCCCCCAATGAAAACACCCACGCCAACATTGTGCTCCCTTATTCCACTCACCTGGAGGTGACTTTCCCTGTTCCTGTCCCAGTTCATCCTCTCCCAGTGAGGACCTGCCCCCCTTGGACATCTCTGTGAGATGAGAGCCCTTCCTTGAGGCTGGAAGCCCAGCAGAAAGCCCAGTGACTGATCCCAGCCACGTCCGATCCCCTTCGAGAGCCTGCTCCTAGAGCCACTTGGAGACGTCGAGATGTGACCATGCACACAGCACTTTGGAGAACCAGATCCCTGCTGCTCCCTCCCCTCTCCAAGGCCTGGGTAGTTCCCAGGAGTCCTACAAGGCCTCCAAGCCCTTTTGTCTACACCCTGACTCAGCCCCAGTGTGTCTCCATGTCTGGTTTTCATTTGTGTACTAAGAGCTCAGACGAGTCGCTCCCGCAGTGCCTCGTCCATCCTGGACCCGTCCCAGCCTGCGCTGTTGTACCCTTGGGGTTAGACAGAGCAGCAGGCAGGAGAGTTGGGTCCATTGTTTTCAAGCTTTTTATGTTTTACTTTAATTTTTTTTTTAATTCTTTTTTTTTTAACTCTTGCACCTTAATCTCTCACATCCCTTCTTCGACAGACCGCAAGGGTGGAGAGGGGCTCGATTTCCATTACGCGGTTCCTGAATTCGCAACGTTCAGCTGACAGCTCTTCCCACACACCCAAACCCCAGACCCGCCTAGGTCGAAATTTATTTTTTTTCCACCCTTCATTTGAACTTTGGGGAGGGAGGGAATCATGTTGGGGAGGGTCACTTTTGGTTTATATATCCCAGGAGCCTGGTAGCACAGACCAGTTCGCCTCACTATCCATGAGGCACGGCTGGCCCTTCGGACCACAGCCATAACCCTGGCGCGGTGGGAAGGCGATGGACGGATGGACAGATGGGTGGGAATGGCTGTGACAGTGCAATAGAGACGAGCATCCGCTGCTAGACAACTCCTCTGAGGTGACTCTTGGTTTGCCTGAAGTCAGGAGGGAAGGACAGACGGACAGACGCCCTTTGTTCACACGGACGGCCAGAGCTTCCCCACGCGCAGCCCTGCCTAGAGACACGGAACCACGACGGGAGTTGGGTTGGACTTACAAAGGAAGAAAATAATAAATTTTAAAAAAAGGAGATAAAAAAAATAGGAATAAGAACAACCTCTGTAGCATGGAACTTGAAGGAAATGAATGAAACCCCCAAGCACTTGGCCTCAAAACTAGTTTCTCATGCCTGGTGTTTGGCTCTGAATTATTTTACGGCATTCAGTATCAGTTGCCCAAACATGCCAAGTTAAGAGTGTATTGGTGGCTCTACAAGTGTGAACAAACTAAACGAAGCACTTTATTCTGTATAGATTAAGGGAAGGCGGGGAGGGAAGGGGAAGCTTGGATGCTTTTCGGAAGCGTCTTAAGTAATGTTCTAGGAAATGTATTATTATTATTATTACCTTTTTTTTTATGACCATGTGTAATCAATATATGTTTATCTTTAACTCCAAGTACAGCAGTTACTCTCTTTGGGATGGTGTGAGGAGGGGGAGGCTGAGATGGTTGGATCCATCCCCGTGGGGCTAACTGAGGCAAGTCATTGTCTACCGCAGGAACGGGCGAGTCTTGCTTCGTTGATGGTCCCATTGGCCAATGTCCAGGAGGTCCCAAGAGGTTCATCAAAGCCACCTCCCAGGGCACAGCTCCCAGTCAGACATCCCCATCCCGAGCCATCTTCTGCCTGGGGGTGCTGGGACTGCTCCCTGTGCTGCCCACGAGCGCAGCAAGTCACGGTAGGGAGGCTGGCTTGGGTTGTCCCTTGAGGCCAGGTCCTTGGCCATGCTTTGAAATCTGCTTTTGGCCTCTCACCAAGGCACGTTGGGGCTCACTGAGCTCTGAAGTTGGTGAGAGGTCAGAACTGGGCCTTTCCACTGCGTTCTCCCAGTCTGGAAGTGTTATGACTGTTACCAAAGAGGTTGCAAGTGGAAGGACTGAATCAATAAACGATTTGTCTTTTATAAAAGAAAACTGAAAGCTCCACCACTTTCTTTTGTTACCTTAATTTTGCTTTATCTTTTTCTTCCACTCTCCTTTTTTTTTTTCTTTTCTTTTAAAAGGGGTTTTTTTAAGGCAACTGTGTGAGCAGTCAGAGATGGGGAGGATGAGGAATCCTGTGGAATGTTGACTGCTGCCACTGCTTCACATGTACAGGCTCTGTGTTGGGTTTGGTGGGAGATGTGTGAATGTGTGTGAGACTGTTGTGGGGCCAACAAAAAAAGAGCTTTGCAGGGAAGGGTGATGAGTGGAAGAAGAAGGAGTTCAGTGCTTACAGCTCTGGGGTAAGGACTGAGCACCTAATCCTACTGGCTCCATCAGGTTGGTGTGAACTCCTGAGTAGGGGCTCTCTGATCTCTGTTGACCAAGGAGAAACCAAAGAGCACATCCAAAAGCACCCCGTGCCTTTATTAATTTAAAATGGAGCAGAAGGAGCCTCACCAACAATATCAGCATGGATATTTGGGATATATTGGGAAGATAATGGAAGAAGAGATGGTTTTCCCTCACCCTTTGGATGCAGTCTTTGCCACTGTCATTATCTGCAGGGGGACCTGTGCCTCTGAAGCTGTTGCATCTGAGCCAGGAAAACACCAGGCAGCAGGGAAGAGTGATGTCTCTCTGAGCATTCCTGGTGGCCTTTAAACTGACACAGCCTCTTGGAGATGTGGAGGAACATCCCCAGGCCTCACCTTCACTTGGTGATGTCCAACTTTGCCTCTTTCCTCGGACCAGCATGTGCTGAGATTTGCCTCTTGTTGCTCAAGCAGTGGGATATTTCAAATTCTTCTGGATATTTTTATACAACAGCCATTTTTCCTTTTATAGTTTCCCGCCCTGTGCCAGTGGTGGCTTCTCCACAACTCTATAATGGATGTGAACCACACATGAGCACCAAACTCCAGTTTATCTGAAACATCTCGAGCCTTTATCAGAGACCACATCACAACAACTCGTGGAAAATCAGCAACATTCTCCTGCTGGCTTCACAAAACCCAGAACTCCTCCAGGAGAGCCAAGAAATGTGGCAGGAGGTGAGTGGGGATTAAACCTCTGTCAGGATCATCAACAGCTTCCCAGCCTGCATTCAGCAAGAAGAGCTGAAGCAAAGGTCACAGAATCACAAAATCATTAAGGTATTTTCCAAATACCTTCAAGATCACTGAGTCAGCCTTTGACCAATCACCACCTTGTCAGCCAGACCAGAGCACTGAGTGCAACTTCCACTCATTCCTTGAACAATTCCAGGGTTGGTGTTGCTGGAGGCAGGAGGTGGGATCCTGACACTGCAATAAGTAACTTTTTTAAATAGTTACTCTATGAAGGGATTTTTTTTTTTTAATCTTTTTTTCTGAATTTTTCTTTTTTTTTCTGCCAGAAGCTATTTGGAAGAGTCATCTTTAATTAGCTTGGGAATTGTCTACATGGATTTCTGCAGAACTAGGCAGAAGGTGTTTATTTCTTTTCCGTGCCTTTTTCACACATTTGATTGTTTCAAAGATTTTTGTTCCTTTTTTTCTTTTTTAAGCTACTTTGTGACAGCCAGTCACCTTGGATTTCTTTTTCTTTTGAAATATTTCATTACTGTTCTGATGTGATTGTCCTCTAAGGAGCTTATCCTGTAACTTCCTAAATCCTTCAAATGAAACCAGGACAAGACTCTGCTTCCTTTACTTCCCTTGAATTCTTTTTACTTCCAAACATATTTCAGTTTCTCCACAACTGCATTTTGACCTAGATTTGTGATACCAGAATTTTCATACTACTTTGAGAAAATAGTTTTGCAAGGTTTATTTTTGTTCTTTTTTTTGAATTATTATGAATTATCAACCCTATTAATGGTACTATGACATCACAGAATCATAGAATTGTTGGAAGAATCATAGAATTGTTGGAAGAATTCAATTCTATGAATTGAAAGGTTGGAAAAGACCTTTAATCTCATTGTGTCCACCTACCAACCCAGCACCACCACCATGTTCATCACTAAACCGTGTCCCTAAGTGCCATATCCACATTTTTTTGAACACTTCCAGGGATGGTGACTCCATCACTAGAACTCCACTGCCTTTTCCAGTGCTTTACAATCCTTTCCATGAAAAAACTCATCCTAATATCCAATCTAAACCTCCCCTGGCACAGTTTGAGGCTGTTTCTTCTCATCCTGTTAGTGCAGACATCCAGCTTCCTTCTAGGTCTGGGTAAACTGGTTGTGACATCCATAGGGAAGAGCTGTAAGGACACAGATCCTAAAATTTCAGCTCTCAAATGGGGGAAAATAAGAAAAGATGGGGCTCTCCATGGGGCTGTTTTGCTGCATGTGTCCGTCACAAATTGTGCTCAGTCCTTGTCTTTGGTTGCTGTGAAGGATCACTTTCAGCTTTATCAATGTGCAGACACAGGGGATTTCTTTTGGAAATTATTTATTTCATTTATTCATTTATTTTTAAATAAACCACTGGTCAGATGGTGTGGGCATCAGGAGATTTTTGCCCTAACAGATCTTTTTTTCCTGCTGCCAGTACAGTCATGTCTCTATCAAAACTTCGTTATTGACAACTTTAAAATAAATATGCATTTTTCCTCAGTCAGAAGCTCTCTTTGAGCCAAACACATCTGAGATCTTAGCAAAGTAAAATACTCTTTAAAAAAAAATCTGAACATGAAAAATAAGAAAAACAGCAAAAATATAAAACCTTTCCCTAAAAACCAGCATTTGTCCGTCCGTAGATGAGGACATTGTGATCTGTGATTGAAGATGAGGAGCCCAAAAGGCTGGAGGTGACCACATGTGGCATCCTCTGTCCATCTCCACCTTCCTACCCTACAACTTCCATGACTCCTCCTTTCCTGACACTCAACTCCTGGCCTCTCATCACTCCAAAGTCAATCTGGAGGCAAAGAACCGAGATTATTTGCTTTTTATCACAACTCTCAAAGTACTTCTGCTGCTCACATGATCTTTTCTTTTGACTGTCTCATCCCAACAACCCTCTTCACTTAGGAACTCATCAGGTCTCTCCTGTGCCACTTGACTTTAACACTTCCTTCTCCTCTCCCAGGAACACTGTGCTCACAGACACCTTAGGCTGGGAAATACTCTGTGGATGCCTTTCCCTGGGGAACGTCATCTTAGTCCCCACTTTCTGCATCTGCTGTTTTTGGAGAGGTCCAACAGCCATTGAAAAGATGGGGAAAAACAAGAAGAAATAAACTGAAAAATGTATAATCTATTTGTCCTGTCTCCTGAGACTGAATAACTATTTTTTCTGTGCTTCTCAGCCTTCCCCAGCTCCTTGCAGGCTCCAGATCCCCTCTTTAATTACCTTGTGAGCCCCTTCAAATTCCCGGGAGGTTTTCCAGATGCTCTCCCTTCTTTCCCACTTATCCAAAAAATTACCAATCACAGATGCAATGTCCTGGGCAGTGTCCAGATGCCCCATCTCTGAGAAGCATCTCCCCACCCCTCCTTGCCCCAGCAGCCCGTGGAAAGAGGAGCAATCTCTCCTGATCACATCTTGGTGAGGCGCAGGACATTGAGGCGCACGGGCAGGAACGTGGCGCCGGAGGCGTACTGGATCTCCCGCAGAACCCCTTCCCACTTCTTCTGCTCCTCGTCGTACCTGGGGAGAGACAGGCAGATAATGGTGAGGAAAGGTCTCCTCTCCCTCCCTCCAGCTGCTCTCCATAGGGGTGGCAGCCCACAGGAGTTATTTGGCCACAAGAATTTGTGTGAATTTCAGCCCTGCTTTGGGGCACGTGGATATCAGCACGTGGTCCTGCAGGGGAGGGGGTATTTTTCTTCTGGGAGTTGGGTTGATGGCACCAGGGTGAAACATCCATGGTGAAGGACAGCAGGATCCTGCTGAGGGTGCCAGAGCACTGAATTGAGGGACAGGAGCAGCCAACACTGCAATAGCAGCTGTCACTAAAATGCTTTCTGCCCATCCCTCTTGCATGTAAGACTATCTGCTTCCTAATCCAGACTATCTGCTTCCCAGCCCAGACTATCTGCTTCCCAATCCAGACTATCTGCTTCCCAGCCCAGACTATCTGCTACCCAACGTAGACTCCCTGTTTTCAACCCAGACTTTCTGCTTCCTAATCCAGACTCTCTGCTTCCCAGCCTGAGCACTGGTTGTTCCCAGGGAGAGGAAGCATTGCACAGATGCTGCTCCACACCAAAGGAGAGTCTGGAACCTGCTCCAGGCAAAATGACACACACAACAAAGCCAAAGGAGCAAGTTTTCCCTGGTCTGTTGCTGCGTGAGGCTGGGAGAGATCACTGAAGCACCAATGTGCCCTCCAGCACGGCACAGGGCGAAATTCCCAGACACCGAGTGCTGAGCCTGCAGCCTGGTGCTGGGGTGACAACCTCCATCTCGCACAGAAATTATCTATTCCATCACTAACATCCCTCCCATGCTCCCTGGGACAGCCCTGGGAAGGTTTGTCACCTCCAGACGTCGTTGAGCTCCGTTGGCACCAGCTCTCCCGACTCGGTCTCCACCGTGGCGAAGCCTCCGAGCAGGTAGAGCACCCCAGAGAGGCTGACCAGGCTGGCAGAGCTGCGCTCCTGGGGGAACTCAGGGAACGTGTCCCACCTGCCACGGGAGAGAGGGGACAAGTTAACCACAGAATCATCACAGAAACACAGAATAATGAGGTTGGAAGAAACCTCCAAGATCATCGAGTCCAACCCATGCCCTAACACCTCAACCAGACTACAGCACCAAGTGCCATGTCCAGACTTTTTTAAACACATCCAGAGATGGTGATTCTACCACCTCCCTGGGAAGAGCATTTCAGGACTTTATTATTCTTTAGGTGAAAAATTTTTTCCTAATATCCAACCTGTACCTTCCCTGCCAATATCCAATCTACCCTTCCAGCCTGAGATTGTGTCCTCTGGTTCTGTCAGAGACCAACCCCACCTGTCTGCAGCCTCCCTTCAGGAAGGTGTAGAGAGCAATAAGGTCACCTCTGAGCCTCCTCTTCTCCAGGCTAAACAACCCCAGCTCCTTCACATGTTCCTCAAAGTTAGAGCATCCTTGCCACCCCCACACTGAGGATGGCCTCAAATCAGGATTCAACAGCTGAGCTCACTAGGGACAGATCCAGCTGTGCAGGTCTAGGTGGGATGGGACCATATCCTGGCTGTTTTCAGGGAAACTGTTCCCCATCACCATTGTTCAGCTTGGTTTTGCTTTGGGTGCATGGGCCAGTTTGTCCCAGTGCTGGGGCAGCAGCTGCCAGGACCTGTATCCAGGTATCCAGCCAAACTCAGAGGGTTCATTGTGTTGGGTGAAGCCCCAGGGAACCCAAGGATGGCACAGGGGGTGAAACCACTTTGAGGACGAGCCTGAGATGATCCCCAGCCCAACCACAGTGGCTTTGGTGATGCCCAGCTCTCTGAGGAACCACAGAACCCTAGAATGGCTTGGGTTGGAAGAGACCTTAAAGATTATCCAGCTCCCACTCCCCTCCCATGGTATAAACTGGAGGAACTGACAGCAGGAGCCACAAACCAGCTCCAGGATGGCTGGAACTTGCTGAGCCTACACCTGCACCTACTCCTGGTGTAACCACAACTCAGGACATACTTGTTGGCGGCAATGTCATAGACCTCCACAGAGTTGGTCAAACCAGAGTCGGTGACACCAGCTGCCACGTAGATTTTGTCCTTGTGCACGGTGGCCCCGAACAGGGAGCGGGCAGTTTTCATGGGAGCCATTTCCTTCCACTCAAACTTGGCTGGGTTGTAGACACACATCTTCTTCAGGCACTTCCTGGAGAAAGAGGAGAGGGAAAAGGAGCCTTGGTTGCTTTCCAAGGGGTGATTTTACCCTGCAGGGGTTTGGGGGTGTCTGCTGGGAAGAAGGTGAGGTCTCTGGGTGTCAGGACCCAGAACATCCCTCTGGCTGTCCTGAGCAGCCCAGACCCTGCCAGGGGGCTCAGAGACCCTGGCACAGAGCCCAAAACACCTGTGAGTTTGATTATGACCCATGGAGCAAGTTACCAACCTTGTATGAAGATCAGCAAGCCATGACAAATTAAGTAGAATAATAGTGAAGTTATCACGGGGTGGAAAAATAGATTTTGGGGTTTTTGATATGGGGCTTCAGGAGGCAAGATGGAAGGAACTGGGCATGTCCAGCCTTTCTCCTTCTTCTTCTTGGCCTCCGTCTTCTGCTGTGATGTTGGCACTTTTGGATTGGTTTAGAGTAGAATCTCACTGTCTAACACAGGTGACAGGTATTGGAAAGGAATTGTAAATATTGTACACGTAGTTTTTAGTATAAAGACATAACACTGCCCCGGGGGCAGGCAGAGTGCCTGGAACTGTCCTGCTGGATGAACCTCGGCTGGGCAGGAGAAAATTTTTATAGATAAGAAACAATAAACAGCCTTGAGACCGAGAAATGAAGAGCTCTGACTCCTTCTTCAAGTGCCAGGCTGGGAAAAGAGACTTTCCAACTTTTCTTGGGGTCACTCTGACAAGCTAAAGATCCCGACATCTAGGGACGATTTTGCTCCTTCACCTTGGCATGAGGAGAAGAACACACCCCATTTGTTGGGTGTGAACCAAAGGATGTCCCTGCCTGGGGTCACCACCTGTGTGTGCAACACATCCCCTGCTGCTGTGTGTAACACATCCCCTCCTGCTGTATCTTTGTTCAGGAGTCCTGAGAGCTCAGCTTGGTGCTCACACACCTGGATACAGGTCCAGACAGCCCCTTAGGACCTCTCACAGCCACCAAGGCATTGATTTATTGCTCCTGATCCACTGTGATGCTGCAAAATGTCCTCAGTGGCATTCCTGTGGCCAGGTGGGCAGTGTGAGGATGTTCACACCTTTCAGACCATAACCCTTCCCATGCAGGACCAATCCTTGCTGGATTGGGGAATGTTTGCTCTGCAAACAGCCACATCTGTGCCCTGCAGGGCAGCCACTGTGATGCTCCTGAGAGAGGCTTTTCCTGCTGAGCTCATCTCCTGCAGGAGGGCGGGATGGGGTCAGGGTGGATCAGGTTTTTCCCTCCTGTTGCAAATACACATCTGGATTTGGCTATGGTGACCACTCTGCTCCACAAGGCCAAGACAGGACACCCTAAAAGTGAAGGGAATTCTTGCTCTTCAATGCCTCTCCCAGTCTGAGTGACATTTGGTTTTTTGTGATTTGATTTGGAAGGATCTTTCAAGAGCATCTCATTCCAACCCCAAGGGCAGGGCCACCTTCCACTGGACCAGTTTCCTTCAAAGCCCCCTCCAGCTTCCAGGGATGGGGCAATGCATTCTCTCTCCTGTAAGGACGCTGCCATCATCTTCCTGATGTCCCTGTTGGCCTCCTAAGGTTTTGGAAAGGGCTGCAAAGTGAGCAGAGAGGGGAGGATCCACATCTCCCATCCCATCCAGCCCTCCTTAAACCAGGCTGAGGAGGTACCAGCTCTGCACTCCCACTGGTTTGGGGATTGCCTCCTTGATTTTCCCTTGCTTTTTGACTTACTTGTCACTTCCTTTGCCCCCAATGACGTAGACAAGATCCTTGTGTGATACCACTGCGTGGCCATAGACTGAGTAGGGAAGGGGATCAGCCTCACCCCACTTGAAGGACCTGGAAAAGATGGGAAAGAAAAATATGGGAAATAAAAATATGGGTCAGAAAAAGATGGGAAACAAAAGGGTTTGTAGCTTGCTGTATGACACCTAGAGGACATGGCATTTCCCAGACCTAGAGGTGAGCACAGGGTTGGACTCTGCCTCAGAAACACAAGGTCTGCAATGGGGCAGGCTCAGAAAATAAATGTCTAATGATCCTAAAAATAATAATAATGATCCTAAAAATAATAATAGTGATCCTAAGAAAGGGTGACAGTAAAATAAGCAGAATATTAATGCTAATATCCATTATTTTCTTGAGGTCTTCAGGTAGGAAGAGGGAGCAGTAATGACCCCTTGAACCTCTTTTTCTCCAAGCTGAGCCTCCCAAGTTCTTTCAGCTACTCCTGGTGCTGCAGACCCTTCCTCACCTCTGTCACCTTCTTGGGGGTCACTCCAGCCCCTCAATGTCCTTCTTGTCATGAGAGGCCCAAAACTGGATGCAGGATTTGAGGTGCAGCCTCACAGTACCCAGAACAAAGGAATAAACATTTCCGTGGTCCTGCTGGTACATCATGGATGGATGGATGGATGGATGGATGGATGGGGGATGGATGGATGGACGGACGGACACAATCCACTGGCCCTCTTGGCCACCTGGGCACACAGCTGGCTCATGTTCAATCAGAATAATATCAACCAAATAAAACCAGAGATAAAGTGGTGCTGATCACATCTCTACCAGCTTCAAACTGACACTCAAACCACCCCCAAGCACTGAGTGGGGGCAGACAAATTCTTTCCCAGAGTCTGCAGGGGCAGATAAATGCCCTTCTCTGTGGGAATGGAGCTGGTTTCAAATCTCTGCCTATAAAACAGACTTGGAAGCACACACATCTAAATATAAACCAAGAAAAGACTTGTTGGTGCCTGCTGCTCTGTCTCTTTGGGGCAGAGAGCAGCAGGCTTTGGAAGTTTCTGTCTCCTGAGAGAGGAACAGGATGGTGCCTTTTAATAAAGCTCATGAGCTAGCATGGGTCAGAGCCCATTGTCCAAAAATAATTGGATATTAAGCCTGGTATCAATCAGGATGAGCCGTTCTGTGACACATCTGAAAAATTTAAAAACAAGCTTTTCTGTTCAAACCTCTTTTGGTGAGACCACAGTGAATGCCACTGATCCTTTAATCAATGGGCAAGAGCAGGAGATTTAGCAGAAGGAAAAAAACACCTCTGTACATTTCTCATGTGAACATCGACTAACACCAATCCCAGAAAACAAAATATCCCCATAAAGGCTTCCCTCTCCAGGAGGCTCAATAAGGGAGCAGATGGAAGGAGACAGCTCAGAGCCCCAGGGCACAGCTTGAGGGCATTCCCAGCATCCTCATACAGGGTTCAAGCCCTTCTCCCAAATATTTTAACCCCTGGCAGCTGCTCCATTTCCCCTCCAAGCCCCTCCACCCCACGCTCACACTGGACACTCACAGGCGGTCGTAGCACAGCACTGAATCCAAGGTCCTCTCTCCCTCCTTCAGCTCCTTCCCTCCAACCACAAAAATTGAGTTTTCTGCCTCCCCCAGACCAAAAAGGCAGCGAGGGGAGGGCAGGGGGGGCATCCCCAGCCAGTCTGCATCCAGGTGGTCGTACTGGAAAGGAAGAAATGGTCATTAGTGTGTGTCCATTTGATTAGCAAAATCAGGGTCCAGAGGTGGAGGACAAAGTGTGTTCCCGTGTGCAGCTTGGTCACTTCAGCAGCACTCCCTGCAATGCTCCTGTGGCTGTGCCTTTGTCAGCCTGAGCAGGATGGAGATCTGAGAGCAAACCCAAGGCACAATTTGTATGATAAATCATTTATGACAAGGCATAAGAGCAGAGATGGGTCTGTAGCAACATTTTCTGCTCTTTTCATCAAAGCCTGGACCTTATAGAATCACATTAAAATTGGGAAATGCCTCTGGGATCATTGTGTCCAACCTTTGACCAATCATCTCCTTGTCAATTCCATGGCACTGAGTGCCACATCAAGCCATTTCTTGAACACCTCCAGGGATGGTGATCCCACCACTTCCCTGTGCAGCCCATCTCAATGCCTGATCACCCTTTTCAGTAAATAATTCTCCATGATGTCCAACCTGAACCTCCCTTGGTGCAGCCTGAGGCCTTGCCTCTCATCCTGTCACTGTTGGCCTGGGAGAAGAGGCCAACCCCACCTGCTCCAGCCTCCTTTTAGGGAGCTGTGGAGTGATAAACTCTCTCCTAAATATCCTCTTCTAACTTGGAACAAGCTTGGTCATCTTTGAGTGAAAGACTTCTTGCTGCACTTACGATGGATGGCTCCTGGGACTGGAGGAATGGAAGCATTTCAATCCCAGAAATTGTCCTGAGCCTTTTCATGCATGGAACGCCTCACAGTATTTCATCCTGGCATTTTCCATCTCTGCCAGGTGACAGGGTGCTGCCAGCAATGTTGGATACACAGATAAAGTGTGCCAGAGCAAACTGCTGGATCAGATCACCAAATCCTTGGACATCTGTAGATCAAGGCATTGCCTCATCTCCCACACAAAAAAAATTAAAAAAAATGAAAAAATTCTTAGACTGGAGACTCTGAGCACTGTGGCTTAATGGGAATTGAGGAAAAAAATATTATATCTTGATAGAGGAGGGAGGGATGTCTTGCAGCCAGTTTTGTGGGGCTGCAGGATGGAGCTGTGACGCAGCACTGCCTGGAGCATTGTTTGCCATGGGCTCAGGCCAAGGAGCTCCAGCCTGATGGGTTGGCTCCAAAGGCTCGCCCTCAGCTGGGTGCCTGTGGTTTTTGTCCCTTTGTAAGCTGTGCTCCACACGTGTTATTTATAGTGCAACCCTGAGCAGCTCAGTCATCGGGGTAGTTCCTGCTTCTTGATGGATTCAGCATTGTTTTCGAGTCATAAATCTTGCAAGTGACAAAGAAAGGATACCCTTTCCCATCTGAAATGTCAATGGAACCATTTTGCTCCTGCCAGATTCTGCAAGGCCCCTGGGATTTATCAGCATTTTTATATTTTGGTGCCTGTCCTTAAATCTAAATTATCCCTGACCTAATGCACCTGGTTTCAGCAGGGGGAGTGTGAAATTTGGGGGGATAGAAAGACTCAGAAGGTGTAGGGAGCTGTGGCACAGTGGCTTGTTATAGAGCTTCATGTCTGAATGTATCATTTAAACTGAAAAAAGGGGCTCAAACCCTCTCTTGCTCATACAGCAACTGTGAGCTACATAATGGCACTGAGGTAATAAATTAAACATTGCAAACTGATGGCACTGTCCAGTGCCAGGGTTTGTCTGATTCTCCCAAGCACAAGTGACATGGTGATGTGGGAAGAGACCCTGTTGGGAAAGAGCTGAAACTGGCCCCACGATGCTCAGGACATTTGCCACTGAATTAGTCGCAAACAGGGAGCTGAATAGAGAAATGTTGCTGTTTGCAGCTTAGAACCACAGAGCTTTGGGGGAAAGGACCACCAAAGGTTTTTCATCCAACCCACGTGTTCAAAGGGGCACAGATTGGGAGTTAGAGCAGTTTCCCAGGGCTTTGTGTAGTCAAATATTAAATGTTTTCAAGGATGCTGCCCCACCCCTGGAAGTGTTCAAGGCCAAGCTGGATGGAGCTCTGAGCAGCCTGGTCTGGTGGGAGGTGTCCCTACTCATGGCAGGGGTTTGGAGCTAGGACATCTTCAAGATCCCTCTCAAGATTCCATAGAATGTCCTCCCCTGTGATTCTGTGGAAGTTCTGTGACCTCTCTGGACCTTGCTCCTCCTCTGGGTGGAAGACTGATCTTTAGGCACAGGTTTGGCTGAATGCATGGCCCTGCTCTTCACAGGTGACTGATGGGGCTGCCCACACCTCATGGACTGCCCACTGTGACAGGCTGTATCTCAAACAGGACACCCCCAGCACTTCCTCAGCTTTCCCATTCCCTCCTGCTCTATAGGGCTGGAGTTTCCTCCTCCTGGCTTCTCATTCCCTGGGCACAACCAGGCTGCACAACCCCCTGCACCTTGGCAGGGGTTTGGAGCTAGGAGATCTTCAAGGTCCCTCTCAAGATTCTAGAGGATGGCCTCCCAGGCCATTCTATGATTCTGTGGAGGTTCTGTGACCTCTCTGGATCCTGCTCCTCCTCTGTTGGGAAGATTGATCCTTAGGCACAGGTTTGGCTGAATGCATGGCCCTGCTCTTCACTGATGGGGTTGCCCACATCTCTCTCATCATGGACTGTCCTGCTCTATAGAGCTGGAGTTTCTTCCTCCTGGTTTCTCATTCCCTGGGCTTCACCTGGCCTGTACAACCCCCTGCCCCTTTCCAGGTGAGGACAAGCCTGGTCCCTGCAGGATGTGCAGCCCCACTGATGAGGGCAATGATTCAAGGCAGGGATCAGAGCTCTGTGTCTCAGCTTGGCAGCCACCCTCATTTTATCCTTTCTGCCTGGAGATGTTATTGTTTTTCCCAGAAGATGAGAGCCTGAGACATGTTATTGTTTCTTCCCAGAAGATTTGAGCCATGGAGAGGAACAAAAAAAAAGGAATTTCTGGGTATGGGAGGAAGAATAGAGGATTTGCTGGATTCCTTGGGGTCAGGAGGAAGGGCAGGCGCCTTGTGTTAGCTGTCTGCAGGGAAAGAAATCTGGGCTGCAGCCCAGGCTGGGGCTCAGATTGCCTGCACAGCTCAATCCAGCCACAGTTGGGTACTGCTGAGTTAGAGCAGCCACTTTCCCTGGGGGGTATCCCCAAAGACAGCTCAAGCTGGTTTCCCCATCTCAGGATGGAAATGGCTGAGGCTCTGAGCTGCACCAAGCCCATCTCCAGGGGCAGGAGCAGGGAATGGGGCGGTGTTGGAGGCCATGGGGACATACCCTGTGTCCTTGGGGTGTTTGCTCTGTGGCTGCAGCTGCTGCTGCTCCTTTTTCAGCACCTGGCAGCGTCACCCTTGGGTTTTCCTGGGGTTCACAACCAGGGAAGGCAGGGGATGCAAAGCAGAACCTGGATCTGATGCCACGAACCTCCCAGTTTGTGAACCCTGTGGCAGCCAGGGCTGGGCCAAATTCACTGTTCTAAACAATCCTTTCCTCAGGACTTGGATCAGGAAGGCTCATTCCTATTTCCTACTCCTTCAAACCTTCTTCCTCAACTACCACAACCACCCCTCAGTGGCATCATCCTTAAAAATAAAGGGAGAAGAATCCCCAGGAAAGCAACTCAGATCATTCTCCTTCGTTTACAACTTTCACTTTAACATCACATGACAACAAATATTATGGGAGCTAAAGCTTGGTGATGTTCCCAAGTGGTCAAAGAAACAAAAGAAAGACAAAGGTAGTACCTGTAGGAAGTAGGAGCTCATGGGATCCTCTTTGTTGTCCTCGTTGTAGTACAGTCCTCCGACAATGAAGATCTGATTCTCTTTGGTCACCAGACTGACGTGGTTCTTTGGGATTTGAGTAGACAGGGAGGCAAAATAGCACTCGTTGGCATTGGGGTCATATGCCACCGCTCCACTGTCGCTCACCATGAAGATAAGGTCCTGGAGGAACATCCCAAAGCGCATGGTGTCGTTCAGGATCCCAGGGAGAGCATCCTCCTCCGTGTCCTCCCCTTCATCCACCGCTCCATTGACAACATCCTCCTTTGCCTGATTCTCACTGCTCTTCTTCACTTTCTTCTTTTTCACCACGGTGAACTTGCCTTTCTGGGCGTCCTTCACCATCTGCAGCTTCTTGAGCAGCTCAGGGTTGGACTTGACCAGGGCGTGCTTCTCCACGTGCTCCCTGATGAAGTCGCCGGGCATGAGGCGGAAGCGGACGCTCTCGAAGATGACAGGCAGGGCCTTCTGCCGGCTCTCGCGCTCCTTGGCGCCTGCCCACTTCATCACCACCTCGAAGACGCTCTCCTCCTTCTCCACGTTGAGGGAGTCGCTGGAGATGACGGCGATCAGCTCGTCGGGGGAGAGCTGGTAGAACTCCTCGTCGCGGGAGACCAGCGCGAAGCGGTCGCAGATGAAGTCGCGGGCGGCCACGGCCAGCCGGGCGCAGTCCAGCATCAGCCCCAGGCGGAAGATGGCCAGGCAGTTGCTGAGGCAGAGCCTCTTCTGCAGGAAGGACACGCACACCGTGAAGATGGAGGGGATCTGGAACATGTTGGCCACAGAGAAGATGTCCTGCACGTTCTGCTCGGTGATCTCCAGCTCGGAGGTGTAGATGTAGTGCAGGATCTTGCCCATGACGTCTGGGTCCACATCTTCCAGGCTGACCTCCCTCTTCTTGCTCTCTTCCATGTCTGAGAGGAACATGGCCCGGAAGTAGGGGCTGCAGGCTGCCAGCACCAGCCGGTGGCAGGGAAACTCCTTCCCTTTCACTTTCAAAACACAGTCCAGAAACTTATTGTGGTCCAACATGTCTTTGAGTCCATCCTGGAGAAGAGTTTGCTGGTAGAGACGCAATTCCTCCACTTGATCAAGAGGCAAACCCATGGTGGTGAATAACTGCTCGTTCTCTGCCCCAATCCTTCTTTTATGGATAAATATTGGTGGCTGTACCTAAACCTGAGTAAAGAAAGCAGAGCTCTCAGCCTCACGGGCTTCCAGACCGCTGGCACACCGGGAATGTGAAACCTTGCTACGCTCCCAGCTGTCTGTGCACTTCAGCTTCCAGCTTTATATATAGACACAGCCCTGCAGGGCTTAGGGAATCCATAGTGCAGCATGTGTAAGCCGATCACCCTTTAATATGACACATTGGACAAGGAGGAAGGGAGGGGGGCCGGGGGAACAGCTGTAATTCCAGCCCCAGGAACTCAGGAAGGGTCTGGCAGCTCGTGACTCACCGCGGGGAGAGCAGCAGGTTTGGCTGCTGTGACACCATGGGTTTGGGAAGAGGGCTCTGGGTGAATCTAACAGCCCAATTTGCTGTTTGGGTCATGGGTGGCAAGGCTGGGGCTTCCTTCCTCCTGATGATGCTCTGAAAGTGCTGGACCTTTAGCCGTGCTAAGAATAGGCCATGAAGTCAAAGCTGGAAGGATGGATGTGCTAAGGGAAGGTCTTGTGTGGGCTTTGTGGCATGCCCAGCTCCAGTCAGCTCCCACCCAGGCCTGCTTTGTACAGGTTTGTCCTTTGCTCTCCTCTGGAGTCACTTTTCAGGGGTCTGAAAAGGGGTGGGAAATGGAGATAGAACTGTTTATTTACAGCCCCACGGCTGTAATACAGCCCTGTGGCTGGGATACGAGACCTGTGCTGGAAATTCCTTTAAAATTCTCCCTAAAGCAGGAGATTTGAGGGCTGTGGCAGAGGAATGGCTCTTTTTCCCTGCAGTAGGTGGTGGAGTCACCATCCCTGGAGGCATTAAGGAAAGACTGGACACAGCACTCAGGGCCATGGTCTGGTTCAACCACAGGTTGGAGTCAACCCCAGGGCTCTTTTCCAGCCTCACTGATTCTGTGACTCTGTCCTACATGTGGGCACAATCTGTGGGCACTGGGCGCCAATAAATCCATCCTGGTGACAGAGAGAGTGTCTGAGCCAGAATAGAAATAAAGGAAATGCAATGGCGGGCTTCAACTCACAGATTGAGACATCTAAACACAAATACCTTCTCGTAAACTGAGGGTCTCCTGCTCAGGTCTTCTGGTTCATCATTCCCCTCTGGATGAAGACTAGAGGCACAGCAGGAACCTGCCTGGCCTAGAGCTTATGCTGAGCTCTCCAGCAGCTCTTGTGTCCTGCTTGCCTACCCATGGATGTCTAGGAAGTCCCCTGGGCCCTGAAATGGCCAGTCCACGTCCAGCTATTCCCACCGAGCTCACAAAGAAGCAAATTAGTTTTGACAGACATGGGCGAGCAGAGCAGCTCTAATTATTTATAGCCATAGTAAAACTTGCACATGAATCTGTTTTATCTCTTGCTGTGGACCCTCTGGGCTGTCTGACACTCAGTGATGGCACAGATTTAATTAACGATTTAATTAGGCCTATGAAAAAATATCAGCCATTATTCTTGGTGTGTTTAAAGCCACACAGCCCCTTACCCTGGCAGGGTTGTAAAATTTATAAAAATTGCCATGATGGTCATCTCTAGAGGAGAGAGGGAGCTGTACCAGTATGAAGCCCTTCTGCACTGGTGTGGTTCCAGCAGCAGCTGGGAGGTGCCAACTGAGCAGGGAAATAATCACAAGCTGTTTTCAGAGCTCACATCACCCTGTGCTGCTCATCTGTGCCAGGACCAAGCTCCCAGTGCTGATCTTTGAACTGGGTCGAACTTCAGGAATTTTTGCTCTCTGACATCTGGGGCTGGACACCCCCTCCCTGCCCTCTCTGCATCAGCTCTGTGCCATCCCAGGTTTAATCCTGTGCTGTTGTGCCACCAGCTGGGATCTCCCCCCCTCCCTCTGCCTTTAATCTCCCTTGAGCCCTGCCTTGTTTTCCTTTTCGTGCTGCTGCCAGCTGAGTTTTGCTTCCTTATCCCCCACCCCACAGAGTGCCACTGCTAAAATTCAGCTCAGCCCTTCCCAGAGGAGCTGGGTGCACTGTGCCCCAGGTCTGACAGGCCCGCAGCCAGGGATTTCCAATGACCAGTGGGTTCCCACAGTCATTAAAGGTGTCCCCAAGTGGGAAACAGTCCCCCAGGACATGGGAGTGGGTGGAGATCCTGGTTTCATCTGGGAGAGGGAATTTTCTGTCACAGACATCTTTTAGGAAAAATCCTTTCCTTAGGATTTTTCTTCCTGAGAAGCTGGGAGGCCTCAGGAACGAAATGTAAACATTGATTATCTGCTGCTGTGGAATGCAACAGGTGCATCTGTGATTGGTCTCATGTTGGATGTTTCTAATTAATGGCCAATCACAGTCAGCTGGCTCAGGCTCTCCATCTGAGACAGAAGCCTTTGTTATCATTCCTTTCTATTCTATTCTTAGCCAGCCTTCTGATGAAACCTTTTCTTCTATTCTTTTAGTATAGTTTTAATGTAATATACACCATAAAATAATAAATCAGCCTTCTGAAACATGGAGTCAGATCCTCGTCTCTTCCCTCATCCAAGAACCCTGTGAACACGGCCACAATTTTCCTCCTGCAGTGCTGTGTTTTTCCTGATTTAGGATGAGGATAATGCTGATAACTCACCGATATTTTGGCTCCTGCTCTCATCCTCTCCCTGAGTCAAGGATTTCCCACCTCTCCCACTCTGCCAAGGAGGAGCTGCACCAAAAGCTGGGAAGCAGCATGGCCAGGAGAGCTGACCTGAGCTGGCCAGAGGGATATTCCATACCACAGAACATCATTCCCAGGATATAAACTGTGGAAATTACCCAGAAGGGAGCCAGTTTGCTGTCTGGGGACAGGCTGGGCATCAGCCAGTGGGAGATGAGCAATTGTTGTGCCTCATTGTTCCTCTTGGGCTCTGTTGCTCTTTCTCCTCTCCTTGTCATTATTATTATTATCATTGTTTTCTTTCAAATGTTAAACTGTTCTTATCTCCACAGATTTACCTGTTTACCTTTTATTTCTGATTCTCCTCCTTATGGGGTGAGGGGGAGTGAGTGAGAGAGAGAGAAACTGTGTGGGATTAAACCACAACAGCGAGGATGCACAGACACATCCTAAAGGGAATGCAGTGCTGCAGGATCATCCCCACCCCTACAAAATGTTACAACAAAAAAAAGGATGGAGGAAGGAATTTCAGCCATGTGAGGGTGAACAAGAAAGTGTCCAGTGTAGGGCTGTTAAGTGGGATTTGTAATTACAATAAAAAATTGCTTTTCTTGGCTTCTTGGTGGAGTTTTGTGAAGGGGCAGGCAATAATCAGAGGGGATGAGTGGATAAATCCCATCCTACAGAGACATTCAGTGCAAGGCTGAGCTGGTTGAGACAGCACCAGGGGGCTCTGGGCTCACCAGACCTCCTGGGCTTGTCAGAGCAGCAAAAGCTGAAGGGAAAACTCCTGGAAAAGGAGGGCAAAGCCCAAATTCTCCCGTGAACTGTCTCTAACAGATCACTGGCTGGGTTGGTGTCTAAGATTAGCTGCTTCTGGCAACTTCAGCAGATGCAGCTGCTGGGTAAATATAGGCTCTTAGTGAATGGGCTATTTTCTGTGCTAGAGTGTCCCAGTCAGGAGGGCAGTGCAGAGTCACTGGGCTTTGCCATGTGAGTCACCCACTTGGACACTGGAGGTGACTCTGTCCTCCCAGGCAGCCACAGAGCCTGACTGAGCCACCTCAGGGACAGAGCCCTTGGTGACAGCAGCTCAGGGAGGTGCCACCTGTGCAGGGACACCCCCAAAGAGGGCAGGAGATGAACCCAACCCTGCAGAAAGCACAGGGTGGCAGAGCTGGTCTGATGGAAAAAGTAAATCTGAAATAATGGAGATGCCAAGAAGCACCCATGAAAAGTCCAGCAGTGACAAAAAGGGATGTGACAAGATGCCACCAAGGCACAACGCCTGCCCCTTACTCCCAGCATTGTTGGGAGGCTCCCAAAAGTAAAACCAACCTGGCTTCTAACCCAAAACCCAGGTGGGTGAAGTTTGCTGGCCACAGGATCAAGATATGTACGAAAGCAGAGTGAAATTAAAGGCGAATATAAATCCAGCTGCAGCCCAACCTCCAGTCTGGTGATGGCAAATGGGTTTCTGCTGAAGTCACAAAAGTCTTGTGTCACTTTTTTGGGGGACAGGTAAGGACCTGCAAACAGATCCTCTCAGCTCAGGTAATTCCAGGGGTGTCACCTGCAGCCAGCAGCATTGACAGGGATGAGCAGCAGGCGCCAGAGTTATCCAACATTTATTGGCTACATAAATAAGAGACATTTACCAGGGACAAATTCACAAATTGCTTTGGCAGAGCTGAAAGCTGGCTAGGAACCCATCCTGCTTCCCCCAGGGGGATGCACCAAGGTCTCAGCCCCACTGCAGAGGGGTGTGGGTCCTGCCCCCAGACAGACAGAACTCAGACATAAGGCCACTGAGAGTTACTCTAAAGTGCAAGAGAGCTATTTCTGTGTCACAAACCCACCTTTTCCCCAAGGCACTGTGTTTCACACGCTCCCAAAGTCTGATTCTCTAAGGAGGCTCCCATGGGCTTTCCCTCCACCACCCAGCCCCACTCCCTGACCTTCACCTGGGCTTTTTCTCCTTGGATTGTGCTCAGCTGTGTGCTCACTGGGCTGTGCACACCAAAGGCAGCTGAGGAAAGGGATGGAGGTGAGCAAGGGGTGGCTACAGCACCTTCTGTCCCTCAGGCATGGGCAGGAATGTGAGCTTAGACCTTTGTCCATAGCATGTAAAAAAACTGAGGTGGGGTTTGGCCTGAGTCCCAGGACACGTGTCACAGCAGGATGGTCACAGCAGTCTCAGATCCAGCAGTGCAGGGCCCTAAAACCTCCAGCCATGGGGCCTGGAGAGTCTCCTTTGGGAAACAAGGGCTGAGGGGAGCCCAGTGCTGGTGCACCAAGGGAAGCAGGGGGTGAAATCTCTGAGCCTGCACACTTCAGAGGGTCAGGAAAACAACAGGGACGGCTCTGGCATGGAAGAAACGTCCTGGGAGCTGCCTCAGCATCCTGCCACATCTGGGGAGACTGTGAAACACCCGCTGTGCCTGATGGAAGATCTTCCCTGCAGCAAGGGGGTGACCTGTGCCTTCCAGGTGACGTCTACGTGGATGAGCTACAGCAGTCCAATTGTCAGGAGGGCTTGGAGAGCCCTGAGCAGGGCCTGGGCTGGCAGCAGTGGCTGGAAGGGAGGTGAAGCTCCAGGACAAGGCTCCCCTACTCCAGCTTGGCCTTGTCCCCCTTCTCCTCCTCCTGGATGGCCAGGATGCGCTCGCGCTCCTTGATCAGCTGCACGCCGCAGTAGGTGATGAACCAGATGGACAAGGTGCTCTCAGGGAAACCTAGGGCAGGGAGGGAGACCTGGTCATGCAGCTGTGCTGGTCTAACCAGGCCAGTTCTTCACCCCAGCACAGCTGCCTCTCACGTGGGTTTGGGAGGTCCCACAAGCTCACGGTGGCCAGTGACATTTTTTGTCATCGATCCAGCCCTGCAGCTTCAGCAAGAGGGAAATGCTCAGGGTTGGATTTGAGGTGAAGCTGAACCCACCAAGGCACAGTGGACTGCAGTGGGGACATGCTGGAGGGGTTTTGAGCCCCTCTTACACCCAAACATCCTTCTGCTCCCCAAGTTCAGAAATCATGGTTGACTTTCTGCCCATTGAACATGCCTGTGCTTATCATTGCTCAACGCTGTGACCTTCTGGAAGCTTTGGGCCCCACTGATGCTGAGATCAACCCCAGCCTTGTCCTGCCTCATTTCCTCTGCTCCAGCGGACACCCTGCCTCATCCCAAAGGTGACAGGTACAAATCCTCATCCTGCAGTCTGTACATGTCTAATCAGTGCATTGTGGCACTGCTTTGAAGTCTTCTCGTCCTGCACTTAGTGGGGACACAGTGTCCTCCCAGGAAAATACATATTTTTGTCACCTACGTCAGTGACAGAGCTCTCCCTCCTCTTCAGAAGGGTCTGACGGTGTTTGCAATCACAGATCTGGTCTCCACAGCAGAGGGGTGGATCCAGGGTTTGCTCCTGCTAAAACAGGAGCTGTGCAATGAATAATGCAACCAGCAAAAGCCAGCGAGCTCAGCGGGCAGGCACTCCTGGCACAGCGAGTGTGACATTACCCATCCCCATCCCAGAGAGGGCTCCTCAGGGCTATTTATACCCTGGGCAGCTCAAGAAGACTTCAGAACAGCGTCACAACCCACTGATTAGAAATGTACTGTTCCAGACTACAAGGCAAAATGTATTCTATCACCATCTGTATGGCAGTTGTCTTTTGTCAAGTGGGCAGTTTTCCTTATCTCTTCCACAATCACTCCTCCCTCTGGGGAGACATCTGCTGATAACAGCCATTGAATGTCACTGCATGGCTGATAAGAACTACAGCGTCCCATTGGGAGATACTCCACCCAGAGGGAGGAGCCAAGCATTCCTACCTGGATATAATCTGGAGATTCTGGAACACCAGCACGGCTTCTCCACGGG
>JAWWEX010000125.1:2736636-2773111 GCA_035583215.1 Arremon brunneinucha | reverse complement strand
ATCCATCCATCCATCCATCCATCCATCCATCCATCCATCCATCCATCCATCCATCCATCATCCATCCATCCATCCATTCATCCATCCATCATCCATCCATCCATCCATCCATCCCTCCATCCATCCCTCCATCCATCCATCCATCCATCCCCACCTCCAGGACCCCTCTCAGCACCCCACAATGGCTCTGTCCATCCCCCATGGCACCCACTGACCCCATCCAAGCTCCCAAATTTTCAGCCACCCCATGAAGGCTCTGAAGGAGGCTCCCACCACCTCCCCTCCCCCAGATCATGTCCGACCCCCTTTCTCCAGCTCCTCCCCTCCCAACCCCCTCCCATTCCCCAGCATTGCCCCAGTTAGGCCAGGGACAGGCTGGAATGACCCCTCTGCTCCTTGCTGCCTCCCCAGCTCCCTCTTCTCCCTGACCCAGGATCTGCTGTGAGCCCAGGGTCCCTCCTGGGATGGCTTTGGAGCTGTAAGAGGAGATGCCAGGGATTTAGGTGGCATTTGTGAGCGAGGCCAGCCTGTCCCATGGGAGCAGCCAGCCCAGGAGCTGGAGGGGAGAGGATGAAGGGAGGAATGAGAAACCCAACACCCCTCTTGGCTCTGTCGTGCTTAATTTAGAGCACAGGGGCTCTGCCAGAGTGTTTTTCCATTTAAAGCTGAACCTCTTCCCTTTTGTCCTGCACTGTGCCTTGCAGGGCAGTGGCAGCTGATGGCTGGGGCTGCTGGGGGGGTCAGCAAAGCAGTTTCCAACTCAGTTCCCCTTTCCCACCAGCTTCTTCCCCATTTCTCCCACATCAAAACTGAAATCCATCTCCTCCTGCCGTCCCTGTCCTGCTTTGGGAGGGCAGGAGCCACCCACAGCCCCAATCCACGGCTCTGAATTCCCTGGGATGGGCTTTGACCCCCAGCTGATCCTGTGCCCCCTGCCCAAGCAGATCCCAGGGCAGGGAGAGCTCTCCTGTGTCAATACTATGTTTAACCACCCTAATGCCACTCAATTCATCTTACAGCCACTTTGGAAAGCTCTTTGCAGGTAAACTGCTGGCAGCAGGCCCAAAGGAAAGGAGGACAATTCATCAAAGATCATTTATTGCCAGCAGTTCAGCTGTACTTTGAAATGGGATCCATCCATCAGCACTTGATGGATGCTCCATGGAGGAGCCCTGCCCAGCTCCAGGGCAGGAGACAGATTTTGGTTTTCCAAGAGTTTGGAGAACTCATATTTGCAGTTAAATCTGCCTAAATCCTAACAAGGAGTGCCCATAACTAAATACTGGCAGTAAAATTAACTTTAACTGTACTCACCAGCCTGTGCCAGAGATGTCACCTTTAGCCTGTCACCACCATCAGCTGCAGGGAGAGGCTGAAAAAACTCAGAGCTTATCAAAAAGCTGCCTGGGACACGACTTCTCACTGGATGAGGGTTGTCCCAGTGAGGAAATGCTGGGGACTCACAGTGCTTTTATCTGAGAGAGGCAAAACGAGGGCTGGCTGCAAACTGGAGACAGAGAAACTCAAATTTGAGCAGAAATACAGAATTTTAACAGACTGGTGTTTATCCATGAGGGGAAAAAAACCCAAAACAGTGAAAGTTCCAAGGGAAGCAGGGGTCTGTGGTGATTCCCTATCAGCTGCATCCCTGAAAGAAACTGTGCTGGAGAGATCCTGGGGCTGAGGATCTCCAGTGTGGGGATTTTTTAGGCAAAGAGAAAAATATTGTCGTTGGTTTTGTTCTCTGAGTGATGGGCAGGGGCTGCTACTGCCAAGGTCTGCCAGGGCTTCTTATATTTAGCAAAATGCTGCAAGAAAATTGGTCTCATCCCTTGAAAACTGGGAACCAGCAAGAGCCAGAGAGGCAAAACGATGGCTGGCTGCAAACTGGAGCCAGAGAAATTCAAATTTGAACTGAAACACAGGATTTTAACAGGCTGGTTTTTATCCATGAGGGGAAAAAACCCCAAAACACTGAAAGTTCCAAGGGAAGCAGGGGTCTGTGGTGATTTCATATCAGCTGTATCCCTGAAAGAAATGCACAAGTGTGTTGGAGAGATCCTGGGGCTGAGGATCTCCAGTGTGGGGATTTTTCAGGCAGAGAGAATAATATTGTCATTGATTTTGTTCTCTGAGTGATGGGTTGGGGTGCAGGGGGCTGCTGCTCCCAAGGTCTGCCAGGGCTTCTTATATTTAGCAAAATGCTACAAAAAAATTATTCTCATCCTTTGAAAACTAGGAACCAGCAAGAGCCAGAGAGGCAAAACGATGGCTGGCTGCAAACTGGAACCAGAGAAACTCAAATTTGAACTGGAACACAGGATTTTAACAGGCTGGTTTTTATCCATGAGGGGAAAAAACCCCAAAACACTGAAAGTTCCAAGGGAAGCAGGGGTCTGTGGTGATTTTGTATCAGCTGTATCCCTGAAAGAAACTGTGCTGGAGAGATTCTGGGGCTGAGGATCTCCAGTGTGGGGATTTTTCAGGCAGAGAGAAAAATATTGTCATTGGTTTTGTTATCTGAGTGATGGGTTGGGGTGCATAAAATTGGTCTCATCCTTTGAAAACTGGGAACCAGCAAGAGGCAGCACGGGGAGAATTCAAGCCAGGTCACTCTGGGGAAGTGCATTTCAAAATAGTGAGAAGCCCTGGACATTGTGCACTCCCCACTGTGACAGGAGACAGATTGCACATTTCCATGAGCAGCAGCTGCTCGCAGGTACAGGCTGCCTAAATAAACTGCTTTATAGTGGTTGGGTTCTTTCTTTGGTAAGCATTTGGTGGTGTAGAAAAAAGAGAAAATGTTTCTGTGCAGCACCAAACAATACAAGGTTAAAGAAATGAGTGTTGCAGCACTTGAGAAGAGGTTTTCAGGAGAGCCATGTGTGTTCTGTGAGATCCCAGTTTCCTCCTGTGCTTCAGGGGCTCACTCAGAGCCCTTTTCCTGGAGAGAGGTTTGATCTTCACAGCTTCCCTGGACCAGGGCACCAGGAAGGGCAGCAGATGCCTCTGCTCTGCTCCTGGGAAATAATTATTGATTCACACTCCTGTGTAAGTGAAATCAGAACCTGCAGCTCCAAGTTCCAGCCTGAATTTAGCAGCACAGCTCCCACAGCCCTGCTCCTGCTCAGGCAGCCTTCCCAAGGGATCTGCTCCCTCCTGCAGCTCCTTAAAATCCCCAATAGGATTCCTCCCCTCTACAGAGACATCAGCATGGAGCTGAAACCAAAGCTGTGGCTCCTCTCAAGCCAGGATTTATTCCTCAAGTTGTCCAGAGATGACTGAGGGCTGCAAGATGCTTTTTCCTCTGATGATACTGGCAGGAAAAATATCACAATAAAGCAATAAAGCAGGATGGTCCTGCTTGTTGTGAGAGAGCTGGGCTGAGCCCTAGGGCAGTGCAGCAGCCCCATGAGCACAGGGAGGGTTAATTCCCTGCTAACTCCCAGGTGCTGAACTTATTTCCAGCTCCCTGACTTCCTCCATCAGGGACTCCTAAAACTGTTTGAAAAGAGACATTTCTTGAAGAGAGATATTTCTGAACCTAAACAGGAAAAAAAGACAGGAACAACACATCTGGAGTGACTCCTGCTCTGCTTTTTTCCACTCTGCACAGGGGAGTCAGGATGAAACCCAAAAATCCACTTTTCACTGGTGTATTTAGCCCTGAAATGCAAATTCATGGTGGTGCTGCCTGGGGTTAAAGCCTGACAAACTTCAAGCTCATAAAAAGAGGCTGACAAAGCAAAGGAGAAAAAAAGAAAGCTTTCAAGACTTTCAAGTGAGAAACAAAGCAGCACTGTACAAAAATGTCTGGCTCTCCATTTGCCTGGAATCCCCAAGGCTGCTCTGCACTGGCAGGCTGCATGGCAATGCCTGATTAGCTTGCACTCTGTGTCCTCAGTGTGCTGCAGGAGAAGGACAGGGCTGCCAGGGTTTGCAGCAGCTCCAAAAGTCCCAGCACTGCTGCAGTGAGGACCTGCCTGCATTTTATAGCATTTCTTCCCAGGGAGAACAAGATCTGCCTGATGGATGAATGCAGAGACCCAGAAACAGGGAATTCATAACCTGGGTGGCAAGTTTTTTATGGAATGAGCTGAATTTAAGGTAGGTTGACTCATTGCAGGGGTAATCTGCACTGCTTTTCAGTGGAAACTCAGAAAAGTGCTGCATGTTTAAGCAAAGAGAGAGGCTGGACTGATGAGAGGAGCTCACCCAGAGCTGATTTGCAGAGTGTCCCAGGCCAGGCTAATCCTGTGCCTGGGCACTGAAGTGCTACAGAAAGCCTGAGACAGGCAGGTAGCAGTGTGGGATAAAAACAGAGCTTGTTTTGTTCTAAGGAAGGGGGCTGGCCTAACTTTTGTACAGCAAATTCCTTCCTGAGCTGATAAAGGCAGCAGCAGATTGAATATCAAGCCCTGCCAGGGAACACTGTGCTGGAACCTGGAAGGTTTTGTCCCAAATCCCCCTGCAGAATTGCAGCTTCCCAAACTACACCCACCACCCTGCTTGCCAAGCCTCAGAGACAGAAAGTGCTGACACATAAAACCTTCACTTTTTGTATTTCATCTCTGCTTCTCATCCTCTCCTGCAAATGCTGAAGAAGTGACACGATCTGAGGCTGCAAAACGACACTGGTGCCTGGGCTCTGTCCCTGCTCTGCAGCCCAAAGGTCTGGCAATATCTGGATTAACTCTTTGGTGTGTGGGGCTCAACAGCCTCTGCAAACCCATCCCTCACTTTCTCCATTGTGGCTTGATGCAGTTAAAAATCCTCCCCTTTGGCTGTCACAGTCTCCTTCAGAGCTGCCTTCACACTTTTGTTCTCATCCAGCTGGAAGCCAAGCCTGCAAGGAAACAAAAGGAAAAAACCTCCCTGTGAGCTGGGGAGCTTCAAAGCAAACTGAGAACAGTCACCTGTGTTGTGGGGACAAAACACTGAAACCCAGAGCCCTGAGAAAGAGCAAACTGAGCCCTTGCTCCTCCTCTCCCTGAGGGAGAACAGAGCAATCCCAGCATGGAGAAAGGGAGAACGTACCTCCTGCTCAGCTCCTCCACCTGAGACTCCAGGGGCAGCTCAGACAGCAATGCAGAGAGCTCCTCTCTGTCACTCACATGCAAGGGGAGGCTGGCCTGGGCTGTAGGTTCAATCACAGAATGGAGTTTAGTGAAACAGCAAATCAGTTTTGGCAGCATGCTGAGTCAGTGGCAAAAAACACTCTCAAATATGTATTTAACCTCTTAAATAAATATTTAATCTCCTAAATTCTATGTTATACCCATAACATATCATAAATATATGACAGAATTATTTTAATTTCCTTCCAGCAAAATGAAAACATTTCAGGGCTAAATATGTGCCTACATATGTAGGGAGGAAAACATTGAATTCAAAATATTGAAGTGACCAAAACAAGAGGTTACAGACAGCTGAAAAGGGTTAATTTGATGTTAATCTTGTACTTGTGTTTCAGATTATGACAGCTGTTGCTTCCTGAATGTCTGGGACAAAGTTTGCACGTGGCACCCATTGAAACAACTTTTGTAAAGCACTTTGATCCTCAGCATAAGCAAAATGTAGGTTAAATGTACTTCAAACCAAGGTTCTCACTCAGGAATGCTTTCCTAAATAAAGGTCTGCCCAAAACATGCAGCTCTGGTCATCCTAAAAAAATTCAGAAACTTTTTTCAGGGTGATAGAGAAACATATAATTCAAATTTACAGCTGGGACTGGAGAAGCAAAAGCTGTGACCAGTGAATGGCTGCAGTGGAAGGAGGAGCAGAGAAAGGCTCAGGGAGCTCAGAAAGGAGAGCAGGGAGGGAGCAGAGCTATTGCAGAGGATGCTGAACTCATCCCAGCCCTGAGGGACTGCAGGGGATCTCTGCTCTAGACAGAAGGCTGAATCATTTTAGTAAATGTAAATAAATGGCTTTCTCTAAAATAATCAATAGCCAGCACTACCTATCTGGAGACAGATAACATGAGGGAAGGATTTGTGTGGATCAGCCCCAAATAAATTATAAAAATCAAGAAAGCAGCTAAATGAAGAGAACAACAGGCTGGAGCTGGCTGCAGTCCTAACTGGGAATCCAGCACCAGGACAGGGAACAGCCAGGCTGGGATCTGTGCTCTGCTCCTACTGAACACTGCAATTGCTGGTTTGTGCTTGGCACATTTCTGTATCCCTTTTCCCAATTCATTTCCCTCATAATATCAAATATCTTCAAATTTGATATTAAAACACTAAATCCTCCTTGTGTGGAATTATCTGAAAGAACCTGGTTGGAGAGCACTGAACTCTGACAAAAACAAATGAGAAGAAAAGGCTGCATTGTACAGCTAAAAAAGCTTTTGATCTTGAGGCTGTGCTTTACAAGGCTGAGGAAAACCTGCTGTTACTTACCTATCCCTCCTCTGGGATTACTCTTTGATAATTTGGAATTTGGATAAAACAGGAAAAAAAGCACAGAAAATGAAAAGCCTGAATGATTTAAAAACACAACTGGGTTGTTTGCAGCTCCTCAGCATCATTATCTACTTCCCTTGAATTGAAGGGATCAGAAACATTAGACTAGCAATTAGATCAGCTCTCTACAATTTCTACAATCAGCTCTCTACACTTTCACGAAAGGAAAAAAGAAAGGAAAATATTATGTTAATTAGGAGGTTCTCTAGTCTCTATTTTATATTCAAGCTTTTCATTTTTCCTTATTTCCTCAACCACTGGCATGAAAGCATTGAGATAACCTCCATGCTCTGCTGAAGAGGTGTGCTACAGACTTGGTTCTTGTACAAACTCCAATTTTGGCACATCACAAAGCTCTCATCAAAGCAGGAGAGTGAAATAGATTGTTACCTACTCATCTCATGGATTTAGAGAGGATTTCTCCTTATTAGCCTTACTGCCAATCCTTTTCTACTTTTGCTTTTAGTCCTTAAGCAGAGGAGATTAATGAACTAAATATTTAGTGAGAAGGGATCTGTCACTGGTGAAAACAGCTTCCTCCTCTGGCTATGAAATGCCAGCCAGCAAAGGGGAGTTACTAAAACTTTACTACAGCACAACAAAACTTGAGCAAAAAGCCTCAGGACCTGGAGAGTTTGTCTCTCAAGGAGAAGATTTGATAACAGAACACATCAACACCTCACCAGGTTGTGTAAGAGTCTGAGCACTCAGAAACTCAGTTAAATTCTGTACAAAACAGCACCAAAATGCTCCCACACTTCTGGGATCTACATTTTTCTGCTCTCAGCTAATACAGGTGAGACAACTCTGAGAATCAGTGCTCATAAAAACCACATGAGAATGAGTCAGAGTGGGCTGGAGCCCCTTCCCAGGACACAGCAAGGAACAAATCCATGTTTTACAGAGAGAAGCAGGTCTGAAGCACCCATTCAGTATAAAGGTTCCTCTGAAGGGCTCATCCAAGGTTTCTGATGAGCCCTGTGGTCACCCTAACTCAGCCTGACACCACCCCAACATTTGCCAAATTGAAATTCCCCTCCCTGCTGATCATCTTCTGGCATTGGAAGTCTTTTTACTTCATGAAAATACACATAAAAAGGGAAACCACTGGAAAATTTTCCTTAAGAATATGTGCCATTTTATTGGTTTAGACACTCTACAGAATCAGAGTCCTTAAGCAATAAAAGGATCTGATCAGGGAAATAAAAATTTAACATCCACCATGAATTCTTCTTCTTTAACTACGCCAGGGAGGCTTTCATATTTATAGCAGGAGATTATCACGTTCATGGGATAATAAATTACACCAGATCTAATTACTTCATCACCAGCAATAGTTTTTCATAGACACCGACAGGCCTTAAATTGGGATATGTCCTTTAATTCTGCTCTTAACCTTCAGCTGAATCCCTCAGGCATGAGTGCAAAGGGAGTTCTGGGGGCAGCACAGAGCAGGGAAAAGCTTCTTTTTCCTGGAATTATCCCATGGAAACACACTGCAAAAATCCTGGTCCCCCTCAGACCTGTGGGAAAACCCTCTCCAGTGGAGAAGGGCCAGGATTTTGCCTCCTGCCTTGCTGTGGCTCTGAGCAGGTCCCATCACCACGTGCAAGGTCAAGCACTGGGCTGGGTTTGGCAGGGGGAGCCCAAATGGTGTCACTGTCTGTAAAGGCCAGAGGTGAAACAGGGGATGTGGCTGTGGCTGACTGTGGAAAGGGATTTTCTTTCCTGGAAAAATCCCTTTGCCCAGGATTCTTCTCCTGGGAAGCTGAGAAGCCTCAGAGAAAAATGAAAACAATAATTATCTGATTTGCTTCTCCTGTGTTTTGCTGCTTTAGAATGAGTTTGGAGATTGTTTCATTGGTTTCATGTGAGTTGTTTTCATTCATTGGCCAACAACAGCCAAGCTGTGTTTGGGCTCTGTAAGGGCTCTGTAAATTTTCATTATTATCTTTTTATCCTTCTGTAAGAATCCTTTCTGTATTCTTTAGTATAGTTTAGTATAGCATTCTTTAATACAATATAATATCATAAAATAATAAATTAGCCTTTAATATAATATAGTATCATAAAATAATAAATTAGCCTTCTGAGAACATGGAGTCAGATCCATCATTCCTTCCTGCCATGGGGCACCCTGAAAATAAAATAGCTAAGGGCTCCCCTTTACCTTTCCTGCTCCTCAGGGCAGGCTCCTGGGCTGTTGTGCTGCTCTCTGAATCCACCTGCAGCTTTTCCAGCTGCTGTTCCAGGCTGTCACTCTGCCACTGCTCTTCCTGAAGCTTCTTCTCAGCTTCCAAGACTTTGCTGCTGCTTTCCATCACCCTGATAGGCAAAAAAATAATGATTTTAAAAAAAAAAGAGTTCAGCTCATTTGTGTCATGTCTATGTCAAATCAGTCTTGGTACTGGATCCTGCTTCTTCCAACAGAAGGGAAAGAACTTTCCATGCATCCAAAGGCAGAAATCCCAATGAAATTTTATCAGGTGACATCTTCTAAACATGCAAAAGAGAATTAACTAATGGGTACAGTTGGAAACAATGGGTTTGTTTGCTCAGACCCCTTAATTCTGGCTCCCTGTGTGAATTCACCCCTCAGCTGAGCAGGAAAGCTGCAGATTGCTGAGGAGAGATCTTTTATTACAGGAATAATAAACTGAATTTTTTAGCCACTCTGGGAAAGCTTGGAAGGCAAATAGTTTATAAAAACACAGTTTAACATTTGCGTCAGTTATCTGAGAGGAAGAAAAGAAACTTCTGCTTTTAATAAACTTGGCCATTAGACATGACCATGGATGGGAGAGGGTGGAAAAGAAACTGGTGGTTGCATCACAAAAAAGCAAATTGCCTCTCTCCATCCTGAGTAACATCTCAGAAAATTAACTGCAAAAATCTGATGTGCACCCAGTGGAGCAGTGACTGACACCAAGTGATTCCAATGAGTTTAAAGCCAAAAAGAAACACAGATTGACTCACTGGATTGGACTGAAAAAGAGAATTTCCCTCCTGACCCCATGGGTGGAAGCTGGTTACTCTCTGAATCAAGAGACTTGATCAGTTTATTTCCCTCCTAGCTGGTATAATTAAAAAAAAATTATTACAACTCTAATAAAATTATATCACTGGTTTAAAAATGTAGCTACAGGCAAGACTCGACCTCCCGTGGCAGTGAATTCCCAGGCTGCTGATGTGCTCTGAGACATTTTATTCCTCTCAGTGGTTCTGCATTCACTAAATTTTCATTTGACCCTGGTGTTCCTTTGGCATCCACTTTGCACAAAAACTGGAGGAAAAATGGCAAGATCTGTGGGATTTTTTAATGGAATCATCTGCCAATAGGAATAATTTAAATGAAAGTGCTGTAGAAAAATCCCACTTGTAACAATTCCCAGGGCTCTTCTCTTGATTTAAGCATTATCTGTGTTACCTGAACTTTGTTACACCCCAGCAGTGGAGGGAAGAGGAGCAAAACCTGATTTTTAAAAATATATTCACATTAAAATGTGACTGGTGCTATATTACCCTGAGGTCTTCCAAGAGTTATTGCACACAGTCTCACAAAATTTATGTTACCTGCTTGATAAATGTGTGATAAGTGTGGAGCTGCTGAATCATCAGTTTATGGCACATTTTACAGGCAACTGTGCATTTCATTGACTCTGTTTTTCATTATTCCATCTTGGTGGTGGCCACACTTCAGTTACCACTCACAGCCCCATCCTCATCTGACTGCACAGCTCTATTAAAGTCACTGGGCTTACAAACATGAAAAAGATTTTTTTCCCAGCATGTATTTCCAGAATTTAGCTTTAAAAGCACCTTTTCCACAGTTCTAAAAGAAAAAAAATCTATTTTTTTTCTGACTGTGATTAATCATGCAGGACAAAAGTGATACAAGTGAGAATGATAACTGTGGTAAATGAAAGCAAGTAAGCAAACAGTGCTTATTGTATTGACAGGAATATACTTCCAATATTGGAATACAGATTTAGGAATCAAATAATACATACTGGGGAAAAAAACAGTAGCTGAAAGGTGTCAAAAAAAATTACTTTGCTTTCTCTTCTCTCCTAAAACATGGTTGGCTTTTATCATCTTACATTGAATTGAATAATAGAAAATAAAATTAAAAAAAAAAATCACTGCTATGCCTCTGTTAAACCAGAATAAATTCACTTAGAAAAGGATACAATGGAACTTAAAAAGAATGTGCAAAGCTTTGGAAGAGAATATTATAACAATAATTACAGTATTTACTACTGATGAATAATATTGCTGCCTCAATAAAGCCATGCATCCATAAATACAGCAATTCTGCTTTTATCTAGGTGCAGCAAGCTGAAAGATGGCTCCATTTTTTTCTGCCCTTTGTTCTAAAAGAATAATAAAAAGAATGAATCATCAGCCAGGCAGGGAAATTGAGCAGAATAAAATTGAAAAGCCCCTATTTAAGGCAAGGATGGCAGCGTGTGATGCAGTGTGGGGCACGTCCCAGACTCTGCAGGGCTCCCTGATCCCACAGAAGATGCTGCTGGCAGGGTGGATGAGGCTGTACCTTCTCTGCAGCACAGCCAGCAGCTCCAGGAGCTTCTCCCTCTCCTTTTCTGCAGGCTGGCACAGAAGCCTCTGTGTTAGGAGCTCTCCCAGCAGCGTTTCCCAGCTCAGGCTGTCCGTGCCAGCAGACCTGAGGGAAGCACAAGCACAGAGAGTCTGGTTCCCACCTCTGGAATGAAACAAAGGCAGGATTTGAGCACTATCTACAATACACTTGTCTGAAGGTGAAGGCAGAATGCAGGGCTCACTACCTCCCCCCAGCACCCATCTCTAGACTGCAATAAACAGAACAGAAATATTTGGCTATAAAGTCACAGGGAGCATCATTCAAAAGCTGCTTCCAGCTGCTCCCCATCACCCCTGAAAACAAACTTCCAACTCTGATCAATTCATTATCCCTGACTCTCCTCCCACTGCTACTGCCAAAGTAAAAGGAGATTCTATCTCCCAAGTGCTACACCAAACCATGAAATGCCCTGCTATTGATTTTCTCCCTCTGAAAGGCTTCAGGCAGCACTTGCACAATGGCTGTTCTTGTGGCCAAAATGTGCTGAAAGGAAGGGGCAGTTTTCCCAGGCATCCCATTATTATGTAGTTCATTACTTCTCTGACCTCTCTGCTTTCAGGAAGACCTTCTTTAGAACAAAAAAAGCAGGAGAAATCTTGGTGGTTGGGAGTAAAAATGGAAAAAAAATTGGTGTCAAACAAGCAGTCAATTATAGAATTAAGACAGAAATCAGATGTTAGAGCCCTGGGACAGCTTCAGGCAGGAGGGATGGTGCAAGAAGCTTTCATTACAGAGACAAGGCAGGCAAGACAAGGATTTCCAGCAGCTTGCAGAGCATGGCAGAGCACTTTCCTTGCTGATAATGAAGTTGGTATACCCACCTTGCAGGTGGGATGAGGAAGAAAGGCTCTGTGGCTGCTGACTCCACGAGCACGTGGCCCATTGCAGACACTGTGCTGGGGGGAGGAAAGCTGGGTTAGGGCTTCACACAGGGCAGAGTTCCCAGAATTCCAGCCCTTCCCCAATGCCTGTGTTTTGTGGGGAAGAGCTCCCTCACCCCACACCTTCACCCAGCACTGGCAGAGGCAATCCCAGCTCTGTGCAGTTTGATGGGGTTTGCATGTCACAGATTTTCCTAACAAAGTGACCCCTGCTCTGCAGTGCAGGGCACAACTGGGATTTCCCAATGCCCTTTAAAATATATTTCACACAGCTTTATGGATTTCACACAGCTTGATGAAATCTGCTTTGTGAAAACCCTCAGGAAGATCTGTCAGACTCACTGTTGTAAGAGGAGGAGCCAGCTGATAACACTGGAGATCACTGCCAGCCTGGATGAGTTTTGTGTATAATGATGTGTGCTTGGGACATCCCATTTCTGTGTGTGCTTGTTTGGGACATCTCATTTAGGTGTGTGTGTGTTTTGGACATCCTATTTAGATGTGTGTTGTTTGGGACATCCCATTTTAGTGTGTGTGTGTTTGGGACATCTCATTTCAGTGTGTGTGTGTTTGGGACATCCAATTTAGGTGTGTGCTTGTTTGGGACATCCCATTTAGATGTGTGTTTGTTTGGGACAGTCTATTTAGGTGTGTTTTTCTGAGACATCCCATTTCAGTGTGTGTCTGTTTGGGACACCAAATTTCAAGGTGTATGTGTGTTTGAGACACTCCATTTCAGTGTGTGTTTGTTTGGGACACCCCATTTCAGTTTGTGCTTGTTTGGGACATCCCATTTCAGTGTGTGTCTGTTTGGAACACCAGATTTCAAGGTGTATGTGTGTTTGGGACATCCCATTTAGGTGTGTGCTTGTTTGGGACATCCCATTTAGGTGTGTGTGTTTGGGACACCAGATTTTGGTGTGTATTTGTTTGGGACGCCCCATTTCAGTGTGTGCTTGTTTGGGACATCCCATTTCATTGTATGCTTGTCTGGGACATCCCATTTAGGTGTGTGTTTGTTTGGGACATCCCATTTAGATGTGTGTGTGTTTGAGACACCAGATTTTGGTGTATATTTGTTTGGGACACCCCATTTAGGCATGTGTTTTTTTGGCACATCCCATTTAGGTGTGTGATTGTCTGGGACATCCCATTTTGGTGTGTGTGTTTGAGACACCAGATTTTGGTGTGTATTTCTTTGGGACATCTCATTTAGGTGTGTGATTGTTTGGGACCTCTCATTTCAGTGGGTGTGTGTTTGTTTGGGACATCCCATTTAGGTGTGTTTGTCTGGGACATCCCATTTCAGTGTGTGTTTGTTTGGGACATCCCATTTCAGTGGATGTTTGTTTGGGACATCCCATTTCAGTGTGTATTTGTTTGGGACATCCCATTTCAGTGGATGTTTGTTTGGGACATCCCATTTCAGTGTGTGTCTTTGTTTGAGACACCAGATTTTGGTGTGTTTGTTTGGAACACCCCATTTCAGGAGGTATTTGCTTGGGGCTGTTCATTTCCTCAACACAAATTCAGCTGCCCAAAGCCAAGTCTCAGCAGACTTACCCCACGTTTCCTTACTTCAGCTGTAGCTAACAAGAGGATAAAGCCTTAGAATTGTGGAAATGACAGATGTGCCTTCTGGGCTAGGAGTGGTTAATCTTAAAATCAAGTTAAGGTTCATACTGACAGCCTTGGCCCAGCCTAAAAATGCAGATTTTTACTCTGCCATCTCCAAAAGGTTTAGCATCTGTTTATAGAGTTTTTCATTTCACCTTTTCTGATAGGAAAAGATGATTCACTACAGCCAAACAGAATTGAGAGTTGATCAGCATATTAAAGTTAATGGAAGGAATGAGCCTTGCTGACCAAGTTATTAACAGCTCTCAGAGTTTTTCAGGATCATTCATTGCCCACCTGACACGTCAGCTCTTTCCTTGGCCCTGTACACAAGCAATAATTTATGCATTGCACTTAGTGCTTTCCACAAAGCCATTACCCAGCTTTGGTTCCTGCTTACCATCAGCAGACATGTGAGGTAAAAAAAAGGGGATAAAATATAGATTTGCTCCAGGAGAGCACAACAACTTCTGTGGAGTTAGAAGGGGGAGAATTATAACAGCCAGAAGGGTGTAGAAACTTTCAAATTAAGGATGTTTTAACTCCAACTCAAAACTACAGATTTCTTCTTAAATTTTATAGTAATGCTCTACTTAGGGCATTTACTTTAAAATCAGCTGATTTTAAAGCCAAATTGGGTGTCTAAAGTAATGAGGTAGGAAATGACACAGAAGAGATCAGTTGTAACTTTATCTTGATGAAAAATTTCCCCCATCCCCATCAGACCAGTCTCAAATCCTCACTATCAATTAGACCATGAACTCTTCAGCAACAATTTAACAGGAAAGGATATAACTTGCTGTGGTACCATGGTCCCTTTACACAGCCAGAGTGACCCAGAGTCACATCAGTGTAAACACAAATCAGATTTATTGCTGCACTAAGATCAGTGTAATTTACACAGCCCTCAGTGAGGCTTTAAAGAGGGTGTTTGGTAAGAACAAATGATGTGGTGTGTTTTCAACATTTCTGCATGTAAATCCTCCTCAAAGAGCATTTATTGATTTAAATAATGCACCAGTGATGTAGTGCTTACCTAAAATGGCACTTTGCCTTCATTGCCCACCCTGCTCAGGGTAATCTGCTTGTTAGAAGCCTCGTGTCTCATAAGGGAAAAGACTCCCAGGCACTTAAGCTGACCACATAAACATCAGCTGAGCTGCAGGAGGAGGAATAGCTGCACCACCACCATGCCAAATCTAGTCATGTCTGCAAGTCTCTACATCCTTCCCAGTTCCAGCACAAAAGTCCAAGAGATAATGTGATTAGAGATTCCCATATATTGCAAACAGGCTGTTGGCACAAAGCACTTGTGGTTTGATGAAACTGCCTGGGAAAACCAAGCTCCTGGATTACTCAAACAATTTGGAATACTGACTTTCTGATCTTCTTACCGGGCAGATTCTGTCCCTGCAGCCTCAGGTGATGCTGAGTGCTCAGAGTGTGGTGGATGAGCAGCTCCTGACTTGTCCTATGGATGGGCAGAATTCTTCTGTTAATGGTGGAGCATTTATAAAAGCAATTACATAGTTCAGAGGAAAACAGCTGCACCAATGCCAAAGCAGCAGCTTTTGATTATTGCTACAAGCAAGCCAGAACTTTTGATTTACAGGGCCTCCTCAGAAGCTCTGCTTTAATTCCCATCCATTGCAGGATGAAAACAAAGCAGAAGTCAGTAAAAAGGGCAGTTTCATATGAAATCAGAGTGCATCAATAAACCAACTGTGCTGGCAGTGATGCTGCTGCACTGTGGGCTCTGTCCCTAATCCAGGTTTCATCCTGGGTTCAATTTTCCAGCCCCCATTCCTGATTTGGGAGATTCCCAACCTCACCATAACCCCAGGAGGGTTTTGGATCAATGAGAATGGGATGCCTAAATGTTGTCCACAATTCCTGCCTGTGAGACAGCAGCAGCTGCTGATGTTGGTGTGACACATTTGTTTGCTTCCTGCTTCCAGCATCCAAGGGTGCTGGGCACTGAGGAGTCCCCAGTGCAGCCCCAAGTCCTGCTGTCAGTCAGTGACAGTCCTGACATGGCCCACGTGTGGCTGTGGTTGGTATTTCTGTGTTTGCTGCTGCTGAAACTGCCTCGAGTTATGCACAAAGGAACTGAGGAGTTACAAAAGAGAATTCCTGCTTTATCACTCCATCAGGGAAGACTGTCAGCAGGACAAGGATCACTGTCTGGAGGCAGCAACCATCTCAGATAACAAGGGACAAGGAAGTGGAAGAGCAGATCTGATTACCAAGTGTGCTCCTCTAATTAATTTGTTTGCCTACCTGATGTGTGAGCTGCCCAATCTCCTCCTCCAGAGTTTTAACCTTTGCTTCTCTGTCAGCCACCAGCTGCCTGAGCTCATCTATCAGGGTGCTTTGTCTCTGAATCTCAGGCTCCATCATCTCCTTGTTCTCACCCTTCTTCTGGCTCAGGCCCTTTAAGATCTCCTGCATTTGCTTCTGCTGGCTCTGGTAAAAAGAGAAGCAGGTGAGATCTTTATTTGGTACAAAATTATTATTTTAAACCCCTCCAAGACAAATATCCATTTAGGAATGGCAGGACAAACCCCTGCCCTGCCAAGCCCATTCCTTGGTGGGATCACACTGGTGTCACTGGTGTCACTTTGGCAATTTGATTTGTTATGCTGACCTGAGCAATGATCAGATTCAATTTGCTGCCAGGTCTGCTGCTCAGTGTAGCAGAAAACAGAACAAGAAAGGCTGGCCTTTGATAAAGAAGTGACTTTTTTTCCATAAACTGAATGAAACTCAAGATTTCAATGTGGTTTTTGTGGAGTTAGAACATGATCAGATCCTGTGATAGTGATATTAAAAGCTGAGGGTACTGTGGGGTGACAGATATGAGGCCAGGCTGCTTCACCAGTAGTTTTAGAGGTTTTTTTTCCACACTGACAAATCCAATACCTGTCAGGCAGTTTGTTCTGCCAGGCCAACAACCTGCAAGTAAAGTGCTTTTGTGACAGAAGGGATAAAAGAGATTTACCATCCCTTCCCTAATAAACTTGCATCTTTCTGTACTAATTTTAGTGGGAACACCAGAAAAAGTGCCAAGTGTCCTTTGGCACCCCTAATCTGCTGGTCAGCACCCACAGGGCCTGGTGGGAGAAGGGTGAATGTCAGCTAAAACCTACCCACAGCAGCAGGGAAATCTGAGTGGCTTGAAACTAATGAGGAGATGGATCAGGAAACACAGAATTAACCCTGCTTGGAGGTGGTGTATAAATTTATTTTTATCTCTAATAAATTTGCTATTTTAATTGAGGAAGGCTGTTTAAAACAATGGCAGGACAATGACAGGAGCCATTTATTTATTTTTCAGCATCTTTGAGCCTTTGTTAAAAGTCTTGGTTTAGAAGAGGCCAAATCCTCTCAGCTCCTGCATGTGAGTATGCACATGGTTTAGTGCTCATGGTTCAGCCTGTGTGTTGTGGGCTGTGTAACAAAATAAAACAAAATAAATGGAAGTTTTGCTACAAGCAAAAAAATTCCTACAGGACTGCAGGAATTCTAAGGAAAAAAAAAATCTACCAGTGGAGCTGAAAGCAGAATAAAGAACACAGGCCTTGGGTCAGGACTGAAGTCCTTCCTCTACCTACTTCAATCCTTCTGCAAAATGTTTCTGCCAGTCCCTGCAGCTCAGGGCCACTTGGCTGTCACTGTCACACCTGGTGCTGTCTCACAGCCCTTACAGGACCTCATCCAAAATGCAGGAGGCCTTCAGCTGACAGGAGAACCTCTGGCTGTCACACTTGGATCCATCAGGCTCCTGTGCACCCTGAGGCTGCGTGTGCCACAAAAGGACATCCTGTTTTATCACCTACAGAACCAACACAGACTGTACCAGCAAGGCATCTATGAGCTCATCATCGTGTTTCCCTTTCTCCAGCAAGGTTCCAATCTGCCCCTTCAGCATCTTCACTTCTCCACACAGCATTTGGTTCCTGGCTCTTGTGGCATCAAGTTTTTTTTTCAATTCTTCATGGTTTTTTTGGAGAGTGTTGTGTTGCTCAGAGAGTTTCTGCAGTGATGTAAAAGGAAATGAAAATTGTAACTTATCACCAAGCCTCAGGTGCTGTGGTGAGCTAAAAGAATCACACATTACCTGGTAGAATCTAAAAAATGGGACTGGAATGTTGTATTATTCCTAAGGAAATAGAAATTATAAATTCTACTGACTGTCTGCTTGCCAACAACCAAAAAGGGTCTGCTCAGGAATCCAGGTGGTCTGGGTAGATTCTCCATTATTCTGGATTCTGATTCTCCATTATTCTGGATTCTGATTCTCCATTATTCTGTTCAAATGGAGAAGCCCAGAGCCCTGCAGCTCCAGGAGTGTGAGGGGATGTCTGTGTTTGGGATGAAGAATGCACACCTGGCCAAGGGCTCACAGGGCTGCTAAGGAGTTTGGGTGCAGCTGCAGCAGGGCTTGGCTGTGAAGTGGGGCAGAGCTTCCTCCAGCAGACCAAGTGGGTTTATGAAATGGTTTTAGGCAGGGTGTAACACACCCTGAAGGCAGAACAAGCCATTACACACTGCTCCACACCCAAAGAGAACTCTCTGTCAGCTCACAGCATTCTACCTCCAAAGATTCCCTCTTTTCTTTTTCCAAGCTGCGAATCTTCAGCAAGTTCTTCTCTTGGACTGACAATTTCCTTGCATCAGGAAATGCCAGCAACCCCTCATCCATCTCCAGCAGGGAAGTTCTGATCTTCTGCTGATTCAGTTTATGCTCCAGCTCGTGAACCTATGGCACAATAATGACAACTCAGCCAGGGGTACAGGGCAAAGAGGACACAGCCAAAGACAGCTCAGATTATTTCTTGATATTTTTATGTCTAGCAGTGTCTGGTGTTTCAAACTGAAATTTAGCTGCTAATAAACATGCAGATTTGAGGGCATCTGTGCAGGATGGAGCTCTGGGACACATGGGAGATCTGTGGAGCCACATTTTGGAGGATAGACAGGCACTCCAGAGCACTGGAACTGCTGCTGTGTGAATCCAAGGGAACTCATCTGTGCAGGATGGAGATCTGGGACACATGGGAGATCTGTGGAGCCACATTTGGAGGCCAGACAGGCACTCCAGAGCACTGGAACTGCTGCTGTGTGAATCCAAGGGAACTTTTGGTGAGTCAGTTTATGCTCCAGCTCATGAACCTATGGCACAATAATGACAACTCAGCCAGAGCTTTACCAGGGTACAGGGCAAAGAGGACACAGCTAAAGGCAGCTCAGATTATTTCTTGATATTTTCATGGTTAACTAGCACTAGCAGTGTCTAGTCTTTCAAACAGAAATTTAGCTGCTAATAAACATGAAGATTTTAGGGCATCAGTGCAGGATGGAGATCTGGGACACATGGGAGATCTGTGGAGCCACATTTTGGAGGCCAGACAGGCATCCAGAGCACTGGAACTGCTGCTGTGTGAATCCAAGGGAACACAGCTCTCAACTGCTCACTCCAGGCTGCTTTTGTAGTCAGTGGAAGGAACTGGGCACTTCCACAGCTCAGTTCCTCTGCCCTGCTTTGGAGGAACCTGCCTCACTTTTGATCCAGTGACTGGATTTACAAGATCCCCACTGACTATAGAAGGACCCTCAGGAGTCTGGATCAGAAAGAAATCTGCCCTTTAGAGCAGGGAACAGTAAGAACAGTGGTCAGATGAACCCCAGGCAAGAATAAAACAGGGAGAAATGGAATTTGCTCAAGGGAAAGCAGAGGTTAAAAATCTTAGTCAGAATGCAAAAAAATCATAGTTTGATGGCATATAATTGAACAGCAGGAAAAGAGAAAAATTACAAATTGAATTACCTGAGAGAAGTTTTATTTAGATGCAGACAAAAGTGCCTCCCTGCCTCCTGCTGACATTTCAGCTAAACTCTGCCCTTCAGAAGACTCAAGAGTTAAAAGATTTCACTGAAGCTCCTGAGGGAACAACTTGAAAACCTGATCTGGCCTCAATTCCTCCCACCTGACTGCAAGCACTGAACAAAGGTGTCTAAGTCAGAGCACAGACACTGACAGGGCTCCTTCTGTTCTCAGTGGAGAGAGGCACCTTCAAAACACCCTGGGACCTGGACTGGGCTGCCACAGCTCTCCAAGGTCACTGAACTCCTTCCTTTGACACAGATGTGAAAGATTCCCAGCTGAAACAGCAAAGCTTGCAGGGCTGCAGGGTCATTAACAGGGTGTGCACACAGCAACAGAGAGATGTGAAGAATTAATGAAGAACTAACAGCACTTTTACCTTAATTTGAGGTGGTATCTGTACTTGGAAAGAGAATTCCAGCTGAAATAGCACCAGGCAGGGCTGGAACTCACCTTGCTTTGCAGAAGGACAATTTGCTGAGCTCGCCCACGCCAGCTGCCAGAATTGGTCAAGAGACTTTGGATATTCACATCTTCCCCAACTTCTTTGGCTAAAATCTGGGAAAAGGGATTGACATGAACAACAAGGCTTAAAAGGATGTGTTGGGGAGAGGGAAGGAAAAGCAGCTCTCTCTAGCAGGGAGCACAAGCAGTTTTCAATATACACAATTATTTTTGATAGGATGAATATTTAACCATAATTAAGCAGGAGCAGAGCAGAGATATTGTCCTCACACACACCAGGAATTGAACCAATCTCCCTTGCAAAATTCTGACACAGCTAAACTTAGTATGAAGAGCATTTAAATTATTTATAAAAAGGTCAGCAGAGTTCTATTTTTAGGACCATATTCTCTACTCTGATCTGCATTGCAGGTCTCCTACACAAAGTAGGAAAACCAAAGAGAATCAGAGCACATAATAACACTTAAATCCTTCATGAATCAGAGGAAAAGGTTATTCTGGATGTCATTCCAACAAACTCTTTAAACACATGCTTCAGTTCAAACAAGACCTTTAATCCCATTGATTCCCATGGCACTGGAGCCTACATTAAAAGTAAATACACAATTAAATGTATGGGAAAGGAGGAATGAACCTGGATGTATGTCACAAACAATTGTGCTGATCTGGGACTTTAAAATCAGAAGGATTTGTGTCCAATGGGAGGCAAAACATGAGATCCCTGTGTCCAGGAGCACAATTTCATTCCAACCCCTACCCTTGTGTCTTCCTCACCTCCCTGCTCCATGAACAGCTCATGGGGCCCAACCAAGGGTAAAAAACCTCCCAGTTTCCCACAACAGAACCTCCTGCAGGGGTCCCAGCCCCAGAGTGCTCCCTGCAGTGGTACCTTCTGGGTCAGCTTCAGTTCCTGTTTCAAATTCTGGAGCTGGTTCCGATACTCTGTCACTTTTACGTTGGCTGTGCTCAATTTTTCTTGCAGTGCTTTCACCTCTGGATTTTCAGCCTTGGAGGAGAGGAATGTACTTGGTGAGAGCAGAACCCTCAGGGGAAAACTGAAGTGATTAACATCCATGGATCCATCAGGATCATTGAATTATTTTTTCCAGACCTAATTTTTGGGGCATAGATGGGGTAGAGGGGAATTTGGTCCCAAAAGTGGTGACAGGGACCTTGTTCTACAAAGCTCTTGATTTCCTCATTTCAACTACAATTCCTACCAAGTTTCCTTCCAGTTTTTTCAGAGCTGATTCCTTGATTCCTGCAGCATCACCACCAAGGGAATGGATTTTTTCTGCAGCTGCCTGTAGCTGGAAAAGAACCCCATTGTTAGTGTGGAATGGATGCAGAGAACAGCATCACTCCATGGAGTATTAATCAGCAAAAAAGTATAACTTGGATGTTTATGTACTCTAAAAAACAAAAATAACCCTTAATTTTCCCTTTTCTTTTTAACACAATCAGTAGGAAAGCATAATTATTTTTTTCTGAAATGCTTCCCAAAGAATCATGTTGTATTTTACTGTGGAATAACTTCAGAAGATGTCTCTGACTTGCTGAGATGGGATCAAATTTCAAGTATGGAGACTTCTGAGGTATTTTATCAGCAAAAGTACCTCAAATTAATGTTTATGTACATAAATCCAAATCCTGTTCAGCCCAGAATATTTCATGAAAAGCAAATAGTACTCAATAGAGAAATAAGAACGGAGAAATCTACCTGACACCCTATGACTGAGATTTAATGGTGTTAAGGTTAATTTTCTTTAGCTGGGAGCTCTAAAGTAGCATTTTTAACTGCTTTAAAACACTTAATTTATTATTTAAGGATAAAGACTGCCTCCTATTGCTTGCCACAGCAATGGAAAACAGACCACAACCCCTCCTGCTCTGAATCATGCTCCATGTTGCTGTTGCAAAGATTTCTAAATGGATGAGAGTGCAGGAATTTGGGGCTGGACAGGCCAGGAAGTGTTGATTTAAAAGTTTGGGACTTCATTCTTTGAGGTGGGTGGAAAATCTTGATTGTTTGCCTGAATTAAAGAAGGCTCTAAGGAAGAACTCCTTCATTAAAAAGGGGGATCTGGGGAAAAACTCACTCAGGGCCAGCTCTAATTTCACCCTTTTCCATGGGTTAGGGCCACTCTTTCTATCCAGTTCAGAGAGTTTTGTATGAACTGATAATGAGGGATTTCAGCTGGAGCTGGCAGCTGCTGGCTCCAGTGGTGAGGAAATTTTCTGCAAACATCCCTTTGCTTACATGGCCCACCCTCTGCCAAGTGATTGTTCAGTGGCCACACCTTCCATTCTGTTTAGAGGAAAATAATCATGGTAAAATACTTATGATTTACAGATTTTTTCAGTTTTCAGGCAAGGAAAGAGCTAAAAATAGGTAAAATAACAGTGTTTTCTAGCTATCACTCTACATTTTTGATAGATACCTCCTAGTGTCAAACATTGCTTTCATTTTACACATAATTTATATCTTCATCTTCTTCCTGAAATGTTTGTGCTCCTTTCTTTTTGGGCCAAAATCTGAGAATATTTAATGTTTCTGTTTGAATAATGGTCATTCCACTTCTGCAGTAAGGGAGAGGAACCAAGTTGATTTTTCCTTAAATTATTCATTAATTTCTCCACTACTTGTGTGATTTTGTAGGTCCCAAACTACACCTGATACTTGTTTGCCAACCTGCCAACTGTTTGACAAGACCCCTGTGACCAGAACACTGTGGATTTATGCAGGAGCTCTCCAAAATTTAATTTAATCTACGACTTCTTGATCTTTCAGGTAGCTGGGGTGCAATTCAGGTAGATGCATGACTCATGATAATAAGTGATGGTGAAAGGCTGAGTCAAAATGCAGCTGTCAGCATTATTGATTTATTTAACTGATGTCTTCTAAGAAAGCAAAGTTCAGGAAAAAAATAAAAATAATAATAAAAAATCACCAATACTGTGTAAGGAAGAGGAGCAGTAGCTAAAGGACAAAGCAAATTTTGACATCAGGACATCTCATTTTCAATTCAGCAGCCACCTGAGCAAAATTACTTCTGTGAAAGGTTGGCAAAAAGTCACAGTAAAGTAGAAAATTTAATCTGCCTATGTGAAGATTTGCTGATTTATATGATATAGTTTGGTGTTGTCTCAGCTCTGTAAGTACTTATTCCAGAAAACAGCTTTCATTACAGGGATAACAAATCTTAAAAGAATAAAGAACTAATTAGTGACTGGTCTTAACGAGGTGGGACTGTAAGACACAAAGGTGTGAAATTTCCTTCTAAAAAAAATAAATAATAAGAGAAATAGCATTGACAAATGGGTAGAAATGTCTCTGTGCTTCTACAAATGAACATTCCTAATTGCTGTTTAATAAATCCTTGGCTCATTAGAACTTGGAGACATCCTTTCCTATAGGATATTCACCTGCAAAGGTGAAATCTGATTCCTCTGCAGAGGTGAAACAGCTGAGGGAACATCATGGACAGAAATGACCACAACCCAAACCAAACACAGATTTAAGAGCAAATTCAACATGGGAACATGAACCAAACCCATTTTCTATCCCAGAGGCTGGATTTCCATGTTTTATCATGCAAAAAGAACAAGAAAAATGCCTCACTTCTCTCTCCAGCTCCTTGACTCTGTGGTTCAGCTGCTTCACTCTGGCTCTCTCACTCTCAAACTCAGCAGTCACCTCCCAGTTCTTTTTGGCCAACTCAACTATTTTGGTGGCAGCCACGTCTCCAGCTAAGCCAGACACCCCTGAAAGGACACATCAAAGCAGAGGGCACATCTCACAGGCAGGATTCAGATTCAGAACAGAGCAGGCTTTTGTTCTCTGTCACAATGGACTTGCACTGTCCCATCCCTTCCTCTCTGAGCTGTGCCAGGCACTCCAATGAACAAGTGAGGGAAGAGATGTCAGAGGTGCCAGCTGGATAGGCTGGTCCTTTGATTCAGCACCACAGCCACATTTCACACTGTGGCAATGTTTATATACATAAATCCAAATCCTGTCCAGCAAAGAATAGTTCATAAAAAACAAATAGTACTCAGTAAAGAAATATAAAAGGAGAAATTTACCTGACACCCTAGAACAGAGATTTAATGGTGGTTGGAGCCACATTTTTACCCAGAGAGGGCAGTGGTGGGAAGGACAGCAGGGAAGAGGATTTTTTGGCATTATCACAGAAAAAGGCAACACTCAGCTTTGCCTGGTTGTTTACTACAGGAGGAGCTGCTGGAACAGAGGTGTGAACGTTTCTAGACATCAGTTCTCAAAGGTCAGGCACAATATTACAGCTGGGTGCTGGACAAGGTCCAGGAAATTTCATTGTGCCTATTTATAACTCCCTTGGGATTACACGGGGAGCTTTACTGCATGGCTCTTTGAATTGCTCTTTTAATTAGCCACATCACCGGCTCCCTCATCAGGGAGGGTTTGATGAGTGCCACAAACAAAGCAAACCCCAGGCCTGGCTGCTGTGTCAACAGCACACAGGTGAAGCAAAGCTCTGGTACAAGTGCACAATCAATGTCATGGCAAACAATGCCCACAGAAACTTCCAGCTCAGCGAGGAACATGAGCCTGCAACAACAAACCCTTGGTGGGGGTGTGCAGACTGAACCTGGCTGCTGTCATTGCTCTTAACTCTTTCATCCTTACAGTAATCACTTTTCTCTGATATTCATGGACTGGGGTGGGATGAGAGGTGAGAGATCACTCCCAAGTGAATGCTGAGGCCCATAAAGCCCCAGGGACATTAAAGGGGCCACACAGAATCCAGCTGGGAACAGAATTTGTTCCTATGCCATGTTTAAAAACCTGGTAGAGAACACAATTTATTGTTTTAAATGAATTTATTTTAAAAGCACTTTAAATCAATTCATTATTTTCAAAAGCACTGTTCTCACTCCTCTGTGTGATTTGTGTTACCCCTCCCACCTTAGAGCAACTTTTACCTCAGTTTTCAGGATAAATAATGGCTGCTGAGAATCACAGTAAATACTAAATTAACCAAAGCCAGGTTGCTGCTTCCATGTTAAATTGCTGGTTTTCAAATGCATTGCACTCACCCAAGGTTTTTTACTCCCATGCAATGTGGGGATTGCAACAATACAGAGAGGAAAACAGAGCCAAGGGATTGGCATCAGCCAGAGAAACTGCAACAGCACATCTGGCTCCTGCTCCTGACCAGGAAGGGATTATCACCTCTCCTAAACACAAACTACAGCTGCTTTCAAGGATTAAGGTGGAATTTAATGTTATTTAGTTCTCCTCGTTGCTGGTTTCCCCCTTCTCTTCAGGCCTGGTCACCACTGCTGTCCTGACCAACAGTGGCACCCAGTGGAGGAGGTGCAGCCTGCACAGCTCAGTTGTCAAAAACCACCAAAATCACTTTAGAAGCTGAATTTTGCATTCATCCAGCATCCTGCCTGTGCCCTGTGCAGGCAGAAAAAAAAGGAGCCTGAATAAGAAATTTAACCCTACAGAGCAGAGAAAGCTGCAGCACAGCTCTTTGACACTAACAGGAAGTTTTCCAAAATAATATTGTTATGGAACATCATTATTTTTGTGCCAATTTTTGTGCAAGTTTACAGTTTTATGAGGAAGAGAAATCACTGTGTACCCTAACAGAGCACAATTCTTTTCAGGAACACTTTTTGGCCATCAGCATCAAGCAAACCAACATGGGGAGAGCACAAAGTTCTGTGTTTACCTGACAGAGCCAACCTCTCCTCCTTTACTCTTTTCTGGAGCTCCTTTATTTCAAAATCTTTCTCTGCCATCAGCCTGTAGAGCCTGCAGTTCTCATCCCGGAGCTCTCGGAGCTGATCCTGCAGCTGCTCATTCTCAGCCTCAAAGAAACTGGGGAAAAATGAACCATAATGGGAAATAATGCACAAATGGAAATAAAATAATGAAACAACTGCATGATAGATGGGCTGAGCTTATCAGGAGTGAGTTTATTGAATTAGGCACAATGTCCTAAACCTCAGGTAAAAACACAAGCTGATTATCTGATCTATTCAGATAACATCTTCTTAAAAATAAATAAATTAAAAATTGTACTTTCTTGAGCTGTCTGGGGTAAAACATCACAGAACAGGTGTATTGAGGTCACCAAATAGTGTCACCTCAGTGTTACTTACCTGCCTCTTCAGAGGAAATCAGGCAGCATTCAGCATGTGGGACATTCAGGCTTTCTTTTCTATACTTGACAAAGCCAAGAGAAGCCAACAGAGCACTGACTATAAAGCTGCCCCTGGGGTCTTTTAAAAAATCAATGTTTTAGAGCAATTCATAAAAGACCAATTTCCCATGTCCTCAGCTGATTCTCCTGGAACCCTGTGAGCATCAGTTTGTACTGTTAATGGTGCCTTTTGGAATTCATTTAGAAACAGAGAATACTCAAAAAAAGCCTCTGAATGGAAAGAAACAGCCCTGCTTCTCCTATTCTTCAGGACATTTAGCAACATTTAAAGGTTTCATCTCTCCAAGACATCCAGAGAATTAATAACTTTAATCTCTTTATGGCTCTGATGTGATGGGTCCTTGAAATATAAAATCCAGGAGCTGTGGCCTCAGGGGCTGCATTCAATTGTGGGAGTTCAGAATTATCTGAGCTCCCTGACACAAGGTCTTTGAGAAAAGCTGGGATTTAACACAATTACCCACTCACAGGTGACATTTGGGCTGACCCCAGCTGCTGCTGGTGGGAGATGCAGGTCTCCAGTGCCCTGGGATTCCCATGTGGAAGTTCCTGATAATCTAAAGCATCTCAGTTATCCAGACACCTAAAATGAATTAACTCTAGATTCTCATTTAACCCTCAATATTTACACTTTGGACATGTGGTTTGGACAAAGCCCAGTTGTTACAGTAGGCACCTGTAAACACAACCAAGTCAGATGTCTCAATAATAATCTCAATTTTTTTATTCCAAAGTTTTAGCAAGCTCTTAGCACCCATTGGACCTGAGAGCTTTTAAATGCACCCTCCATCTGCCCATGGACCCCTTAAAGCACTGCCACAAACAGCACAGCCAGTTTAGGGGAGGATTCTCAATGCATATTTAAGAAATGCACTTGTGTTTCAAAGCTGCAAATCAAAGGGAGATCAAAGGCAGCTGCTCACAAAGGAGAAGAAAGCAAAGAGCAACGTGAGCAAAGGCAGAACTGAGCTGTTCCCACATGAACCACCCAGAGGAGTGAGCAACAAAACTCAGATCCAATTAGAGACACCTGAACCAAAAGGTTTTGAACAGTTGGGGGATTAACATGGAAAAAAGGTTGTAAGTTCTTAACACACCTGAGCAGTGAAGTCTTCTGAGAGCTGGAGTCAAGTCTTGAGGAAAAGCACTCAGAGGAGGATGGACAGAAATCCCAAGTGCACAGAGCTGGAGTCTTCTCTGAGAACTCCCCACCCCATCCCACAGTGACCCTCCCTGTTACAGAGACTATAAATGAGCCAAAAGAAATGGGCTGCCAAAGGTGCCCCTTTCCACTCTCCTTCAAGGAATCAAAGCCAGGTGGAGCTTATGAGCAGGGCTCTGCCTGGAATTCAGGTGGTTTCCCAAATTGCCTGCCCTGCTCAGGCCAAAAAAAAAGTAAGGAATTAATTTAACTTTTGTCAAATTGCGCCTTCCCCAGCTCTTGTTAGAGGTTCTGCACATGACAGGGAGAATCACTTAGATACATTCAAGTACAACAAACAGAGAAGGGAGGATAAAGTTACAGAGAGAACAGAACAGGCAGAAATATCAGCCAAACACTTGTCTAAACAAGACTGGGGAGTAGGATGGGAGGAAGGAAAAAAGAATTCCCAAGGCTCAGAGGAAGGGAGACTTCTGAGAGGAGAATGTTTTCTGATGGCTGCTATAAACAACAGTGACAAACTCAAATCACTGTCACTGCAGGCCATGTGCAGCCCTGTGATCCTGGAACAAGCCTCTGATGTGCTGTCATGGGAATATTGCAGAGAACATCCTGGTGAATCCCTTCCAAAAACAAACCCTGCCTGGATCTGATCACTCACAACCACTCTGCTGAATGTACATAAGCAAAGGACAATCCAGATCTATCTGCCACACCTGCCATGTTAAATGGGGACTTTTGACATCCAGTGACACAGCAAGAGAGGTAAATAAAAAATGTGGGATGACTCAGGCCTAAAGTACTGAACTTTAAATAGCAGAGAACTGCTGGGCTTTCCTGTACTCTGCACATGCCCAGGTTGTGCCATGGGAGCACCTAAATCCCTTTGCTCTGCCAAACATCTGAACTATGGGAATCAGCCTCACAGGAATTTGTTAAAAATCAAATTTCCATCATAATCTTCTATAGATTATCAGAAAATAATGTTGAAGGGAAGAGGACAGCTGGATTGGGGGCTTAACTTGGCAAATCAGACAGCTCTGATGAGCTGCCAGTACATGAAGGAATTTCTTCACCTGGCTTCACCTCTGCCACAGAGCAAAGCCCTGAACAGCTGATGTTGCAGCAAGGTAGAAAAATCATAAAGAAAGGCTTCATAAAATCAGGCCTGCTCTGTAAAATCAATGGCTGGTCTGGTCAAAGCTAATAGTTTGCAAGTTCCCATGTGAAAGCAATCCTGGTGTGAGCAGTTCATGAACATAACAATCTATTCCTGGGTGAAAACCAACCAGCACCTGTATAAACTGTTTTACACCATTAGAAAAATGAAAACTGTCTCTCACAAACAACTTTTCCTGCACATACACCCCAGGGGTTTGAGTGACCAATCAATACAGAATAACAACTTGTTGCTTACCAACAAGTAATTGGCAAGAAAGCTACTGATCAATTGGAGTCCCACACAAAGTCTGAAAAACTGGATAAAAGGAGTTGTGTGAATAAAGAGGGAGATTTTCCACCATGAAGAAATGGAGTCCATGTGATTTATTCCCACAGCCAGCAGTGCAGACACCTTTGGGTGCGTCCAGCCCCAGAGCTGCTCCAGTCAGGAGAAGCATTAATTGGGTCAGAGGGAAAGGCTGACTTGATCCTGGGAGGAAGAGAAATGATCTGAGCTGGGGCTTTAAATCTCTGCTCCAAAAGAAAACACAAGATTAAGGGAGATCCATACCAAAATGCCCAATGTGCTGGTAATCTCCTGATCCACCAAACCAGGATATACTGCAAAGAAATCCCAGGGAAAACTTCTGCACTGCAGGCCTGTGGCTTGCTCCCATCAGCTGCTTTGCCTGTGTCCATCTTTGGAAATTGTTCCTGTAGGGAACCTATTAGTTTAAAGCAGGAACTAACCTGCAGTTCAGGGGGTGCCAGTGACCCCAAAAGGCTGGATTGTGTCAGCTAGCACCTGGCTGCCCCTTCATTTGTAAAATACTGACATTAAAGAGCACAGCACAATGCCCTGAGGATAATTATGGACAAGGAGAATCTGCTGAGGATAATGAAAGCCCAGTGTGTGAAGACAGAAAGTTCCCTCTCAGCTTAATAATACTGAGTTTCATGAGATCAGAAGCAAAACACACTCCAGTGACTTCCTGAAGGAATGGTGCTGCCAGACCTTTACCTTTTGCTGGCATCTTCCTTTACAGGAGGTCCTTTTTTAAACAGGTTTAGATCACTCAGGGCTCTTACAGTCTCCTTTGTGCTGCCAGTGCTCTTCTGCCTGTCCTGCTTCTCCTTCTTGGCCTCCATCACACTTTTCAGCCGCCTTTGCTGTTGCTCCTGGTAAGCCTTGAACTGGCTTTTGAAATCTTCACTCACTTTTACCTCTGGCTCCATTGTTTACTAAAAGCATAAGGAGAGGAAAATAAGAAGTGACAGAGAGCAGAGATCAGCACTGCTCTGAAAAACATCCCCTTGTGGCAGCTGCTCTGCAGCTTCTCCTCCCTGACCTTGCCCAGTCTCCCACCTCTGTCACAGACATATTTTATGAAAAATCCTTTTTGCCAGGATCTTTTCTCCTAAGAAGCTGAGAAGCTTCAGCTTCTCCATGTTTTGCTGCTGTGGAATGCAACAGGTGCATCTGGGATTGGTCTCATGTGGTTGTTTTTAATTAATGGCCAATCACAGTCAGCTGGCTCAGACTCTCTGGTCAGTGACAAAATTTTATTATCATTCCTTTTCCTTTCTTTGTTTGCCTTCTGATGAAATCCTTTCTTCTATTCTTTTAGTAGATTTTTAATATATCATTTTCTTTTATTATAATAGATATCATAAAATAATAAATCAGCCTTCTGAAACATGGAGTCAAGATTCTCATCTCTTCCCTGCAAACACCACCACACACCTCCTCCTCCTCCTCCTCCTCCTGCTCCTCTCCAGCCATGCTTCAAGTGCCTTTTTCCATAAATGGCTTTTAAAGAGCCCTTTAAAAAAAAGCTTTTGGGTTTTGTTCACTCCAGAGTTCAAAAAGCAACGTTTCCAAATGTTCCTAAACAGACTTGTTTAAATAAACATTTTAACAGAGGAGCAGGCTGGGGCCAAATCCCAGCCAGGTCACACTGGAGTGTTTGGGACCATCCAGCCTCTCTGCCCACATCCAGGAAAGGTGCAAATCCCCCCATTTTTGGGTTCATGAGAGAGAAAGAAAAATATTTTTTCCTTATGATCCTTTCAGGCACGACAAAAGTGTGGCTTACACCTTTCCCTGCAATCGCTGAGTGATAACATTAAATAACTAAATAAGAATATATTCATTATGAAGTATATTTAATTATAACAATATATTATGAATATGTATTTTAAATAATAATATTGCTGTATTTTATAATATAATAATAAAGTATAATATAATAATAATAACAATATTGCTGTATTTTAAATAATAATAATATAACGTTTTCTTAGGATGACTAAAGCCAGTTTTCTGATAAACTGCAGCCCCTTTCTCCTTCTGTTTGACATTTTTTGTGGGCAAAAAAACCCTACTGCACCTTTGGTCTAGAAAAACTAATACATAAATCCCTCCAAAGGCACGCCCTGCACTGAGTAATTATCACAGGGCCTCTCCCACACTGAGGGAAATCCAATAATCCTGATTAATGCACCAAAAGGCAGAGTGTCCCTTTGTGTGTTTTATGGGCAGAGTCACCTGGACAAGGTGCAAAGAGCAGAATCTGCACAGCCCATGGGGCCCTGGGCATGAGGGATCAAAGAATTACTGAGTCAGTGAGGCTGGAAAATTAATTTTAATTGATTAAAGCCGGTTCTGAGATTTGGAAAAAGCCTACAGAGATAAGGAGCCCATTCCATTTACTTAAGCAAACTGGATATAAAATTTAGACAGCTTTTCTGGGTTCAGTAACCTTTGGGTTGATAATTAAATTTATAATTAGATTGGATCTCTTGATGGGTTTAGCTACTGACCTTAAAGATAGCAAAGATAAGCAAGAACATCTTCAAACAGGAGTTCTCTCTGTTCTGAAAATATCCTAGAATTCTTAGTAGAGTAACTATTTAGGCTTCATGATTTTTCTCAGAATTTTCTTTACTTAGACTGCATCGCTGATTAATTTATTATTTTATAACTTATTGAGTTATTCACTTATCTATAGGCCAGAAATGTGCACAGTAGTCAAGGTGCAGCTGCAATCCCACAATGGAAAAACCCTCTCAGATGCTCCAGTCCAACCATTAACCCAGCACTGCCACCACCAAACCTTGTCCCCAAGTGCCACATCCATGTGGGATTTGAGCATTTCCAGGGATGAAGTGCTCCACACTGAAAGGTTTGTGAAAAACGCCAAGCATTTCTTTTTTAAAATGTTAAAAGTTTAATAGTAATAAAATGGTTATAAAAATAGTAATATAATTAGAGTAATAATAATTTGGACAATTTGGATTAGGACAGTATGAGACAATAGAAACAAAGAGTTACAGACAGTCCAGGTACTTTTTTCTGGGCAACACAAGCCTGAAAAAGGACCCACGTTAACAGAGGATTAACCCTTAAAAACAGTAACCTGTTGCATATTCATGTACCTCATACATGATGCATAAATTCCATTCAAACAAGGATTCTGTCTGGTCAGTGTCAATTTTTTCCCTTAATCCTAACTGTGTCTTCAGGGCTGAGCAAGGCAGGAAGAAGTTCATTTCTCCTGATAATGGAGCAATAACTTCTTTCTCTGTGTAAAAAATGTGTATTTTATGATTGGCTTTTCGCAAATATTAAAATGAATATTATATGTGTTGTGTTAGAAAGTAATGCTGTATTAATTCTCTTAAGTAGTGTGTTAAATATAGTTTTAGGTTATAAAAAATGTCAAAATAGAAACGATGCTATGTAGGATACTTTTTTTAAAGAAAGGGCTTGCAGTGAGAGAGCAGCCACAGGACACCTGAATCTTTCAGAGAAGAGAATTTATTGCTCCATTATCAGAAGAAATGAACTTCTTCCCACCTCAAAGGCGCTGTCAGGATTCAGAGGAAGAAGCTGACTCTGCCCAGACAGAATCCTGTGTTTGAATGGAATTTATGCATCATGTATGAGGGGTATGAATATGCAACAGGTTATTGTTTTTAAGGATTAATCCTCTGTGGGTCCTTTTTCGAGTTTGTGCTGCCCAGAAAAAGGTACCCAGACATCAGTAATTCTTGGTTTCTATTGTTTCATATTGTCCTAATTCAAATTGTCCAAATTATTATTACTCTAATTCTATTACTATTTTATAACCATTTTATTACTATTAAACTTTTAAAATTTTAAAAACAAGTAATTGGCGTTTTTCACGTCTGAAAGATTTAGGTGTCCTGTGGCTGCTATCTCGCTGCGAGTCCTTTCTTTAAAAAGTATCTTACATAGCATAGTTTCTATTTTAACCTTATGTTATAACCTAAAACTATACTTAACACACTACTAAAAAAAATTAACACAGTATAACTTTCTAACCCAACACATATAATATTCATTTTAATATTTGCGAAAAGCCAATCATAAAATACGCATTCTTCACAAGGTTCAACACTTCCAGTGATGAAATATTCCCGAATATCTCCAGAATATTGATGAAATATTCCCGAATATCTCATCTAAAGCATCCCTGGCTCCAGCCAGGAGCGCTTCAAGGCGGGGTCACCTGGAGCAGGTGACACAGGAACTCACCCAGGTGGCTTTGGGATGTCCCCAGAAAAGGAGACTCCACGCCCCCCCTGGCCAGACCTTTCCAGCGCTCTGCAGAAAGAATTTCTCGCCCATTTTGAGGCAGCATTTCTTGTGTTTACGTTGATATATTTTAACTGCAAACCTGTAGCTGTAATTGCCACCACCCCTGTGACCTGCCAGGACCTGCTAGGTCCCGGCAGCGCCGCGCTGTTTCCCCCATGGCGGGAGCTCCTGCCCGCGCGTCCCGCACCTCCCCCGGCCTACCCGAGCCGCGTTCCCGAGGGCACCGGGAGGGTGGCACCGGGAGGGTGTCCCCGGCTGTCCCCGGTTCCTGCTGGGCAGCGGCGGCACCGGAGTTGTGGCCGCGGCTCCCGGTGCGGTGCCCATGGCAACGCGCGTGCCCTTCCCCTCAGCGCCGCCGCCATGATGGCTCCCCCTCACACACCGCTCCTATCGCCTTTCCCGCAATCCCCGCAATTCCTCCACCGATCCCGGCCCCACGAGCGGCTCCTTCTCCTCCCTTCACGGTGGGAGGAATAGAAAAATAAAAAGGCGTCGAGCTCCTCCTCATTTGTGTGAGAGCAGCCAAGGGCAGCGCGGTGATAGCAACTGGGAGTCAAGGAGAGCACCAGGCTGGGAATTCCCTTTCCCTCCTCAGGGGATTTTTATTCAGCTCACGCCCTCACTCTGCTGCGGGATGGGAGTCCACTGCCAACAAATCCATAGGCGGACAGTTATTACCTCCACTTCTCGCTTTTATTCGTGCTTAATCTGCCCCTGCTCCGTACAACAGGCCACAGAAATTATTACCTCCACTGCTCACTTTTATTTGTGTTTAATCTACCCCTGCTCTGTACAACAGGTCACAGAAATTACCTCCACTGCTCACTTTTATTCATGTTTAATCTCCCCCCACTCTGTGCAACAGGTCACAGAAATTATAACCTCCACTGCTCGCTTTCATTCGTGTTTAATCTGCCCCTGGTCTGTACAACAGCTCACAGAAATTACCTCCACTGCTCACTTTTATTCATGTTTAATCTGCCCCTGCTCTGTACAATAGGTCACAGACAGGTAGGTGCAGTTTGTACTTTGTACGGGTAACATCTGAGACTGTCACCATGGAATGTCAGCTGACAGGAAAATATGTGCTTTTTTAGAAATTAGCTTTTATTTTTGTGACTGCTGTTGGAAGTACAAGGAGTTTGAGAGTAAAATAACTCACAGACAAGGTTTTAATACCTGAAAGGTGATGGGGAAGGGCTTTTTGGATTTAAAAGTTTTAGAATTTTCTGTGGGGAACAGTACTGCAGAAATCACCTAGATCGTACACTTTAAAAGCATTAAACCACCAAATTAAAATTCAGTTTTCACAATCTGTATTTTAAATGTTACATTTAGATGTTACTCAGAAGAACACTGTAAATAAAGTTACAAAATATCATAATCCAAGGGTCTGATATAGCAAAAACAGGGAGCCTGTGTCTTCGTTAACAATGAATAAATATAACATTTAAATAGCTGCAACATACTTATCTCTATGCTTTAAATAAAAAATATAGATGTTTATTATAGCTCTCAATATTTTAAGTGCTACTGGAAGCTTCTAAATTACAAAGTTGGAGGCAGAGGATAGAAAATGACAGCAAGGCTTTCCTGACAGAAGCCAGTTCAGACATCATGGTTTTGGGCAACAACAGCAGAAGAAATCACCAGTTTTAGGACTGAGTTACAGGGGAAGATAGAGGGATTGCACTCCACAATATCCCTTAAAAACTGGGATGTGGTGGTGTCAATCAGAGAGACCCAGACCCCAATAGCCACAGGTCCCATTCTGAGGCTGCCAGGTTCAGCACAGTGTACCATACACAAAAATTCTCTAATGCCATGTATTATTTGTTTTCTTCAAGAACCCCTCAGTAGGAGCTTGGGAGCTGCAGTACACAGGCCACCACCAGGACAGGGATTTCAGACAGCTTCCCACTATTCCTTGGGCTTCACCACGTACTCCCGGAACATGGAATACAGCACCCCTGCAAGACAGGAAAAAAAAGACAATTAAAGAATTGTGTTAAATTGGATATGATGGGTTTCAAAATCTGAACAGTTCTCAGCAAGAAAGAATTTCCGTTCCTCCTCAGCTACATTTTTTTAATAAACACTACAAAATTCTTCATATACAAACTGGGTATGAAAATATACAATTTATGAAACTGCAGATCCTGAGCTAATTCTAGTTGATTTTGTGGCCAAAGTCAAGTTTTTCTGATGTTCCTGCTGGAAATGCAGCACAAACAGTGCGTGTGTATATATATATATATATATACACACATACACACACACATACATATATATATATATATGCATACATGTATATATATACACACACATACACACACACATGTAACAGTATGTATATATATACATATATATTATATATACACACATTTATACATATATACGTATATATAGTGTAAATATGTATATATAATATATATACATATATGTGTATATATTTTATATATACATGTTTACAATATATATACATATATATGTATAAATGCGTGTATATATTATATATATGTATACATGTGTATATATATACATGTATAAAATATATATATTGTATACATGTAGATGTATAAAATATATACATATAAATATATATAAAAATATGTAATACCATGGTCTACACAAGCTGTAGATATTCCAATGCATTAAATTCACAAACAGCAACATATTTAATGTCAGATGAATGTTTTCTTTTTTTTGGTCTGTAAGAGGCAGAGATGCAGAACCTCGCATTCCACATCTAGACATAATCAAAACTGCTACTCTGAAATTACATACTTAAATACATAAAATGAGATTACTCCAGCAAGGCTGACTGAGCACCAGTAAGGAGCACAAACATCCTGAAATAAGTGTTCTGGATGCTTCCACCCTTCCATGCCAGCTCTGTTACCCACTGGAGAGGTGCAGGAGGCTCTCCATGGTTTGCCATTCCCAAGCACAGCTCCCATTCCATACGTACCACACGTCAGCGCTCCCACGGCGAAGCCCTGGGCTGCCACCCGCATGTGGATCAGGTGAAGGGACATTTTCATGTCACCTCTGTGCTTCAGCTTGTACAGCCCGTAGGCCACCACGGCGGTGAAGCCAGCCATCCCTGCAAGGCAACCAGAGCATCCCTCTGAGTGGAGATTCAGGGCACCGGGAGTGAAGGGACCCACCTAAACAAAACAGCCTGTGAACCACTGAGCTGTCTGGGCTGGAAAAGACCCTGAAGATCACTGAGTCCAACCATTCCCCCACAACTGCCAAGGGGAAACAACCCACACCCCTAAACCGTGTGTGCAAACCCAGGGCACTGGGAATGTTTCTGTGTCTGCTCTGGGGTGCCCTGACCCCCAGGGCAGCACTGACTCTGACCCT
>JAWWEX010000125.1:2716140-2736339 GCA_035583215.1 Arremon brunneinucha | reverse complement strand
ATAGTTTAGTCTGAAAAGCCCTTGGAACAAGAGATTGTTGGCCATTTTGTGCCTTCTAATGAAAAGCTGCTGAACTCCCAGCAGTGAGACTGTTTTAGTGATAAGAAATAATAAACACCTGAGTGTGAACATGAACTACTGTCTCAAGTGCCTTCAGTCCAGACCCAGAGAAGCCCACAACCGGTACCCCAACAACTGGGATCCCCACAACCATGTCCTTAAGTGTCACATCTATACAGTTTTTCAATCCCTGCATGGATGGTGATTCCACCACTGCCCTTTCCTTGAAGAAGTTTTTCCTAACATCCAGTCTAAACCTCCCCTGGCACAACTTGAGGCCATTCTCTGTCATCCTAAAATAATCCTGTTTTGGTCTGATCACTGGGGTTTTGTGGAGTGGTAAATCCTAGCCCTGGTTTCACTCCAGTGCTACCTCACTCAATGCACACATCAGGGAAGAGGAAGAGATTTCCACCAGCATTAAAATGCAAAAGGAGCAGCTCAAGGTGTGAGAATTCCCTGGATATTTTTCAGACAGAACCAGGGCTCCTCACACCTACTTCCCTGCACACACACAGCCAAGACCCTCACCCAGCTGATGCTCAGACTCTCAGTGTGTGGATGCTCCCTGATGTATTCACTGGCCTGCTGCAGTTGCTATTTTGGGTGTTGTCACACTTGGCCAGGTGCCACCAGGACAGGACAAGTCACATGTTATTGTCCCCAAGCTGGGAGGAGGGAGGCTCCACCAGCTCTCTTTCCCAGGGCCAGGATTCACTGATAGTCCTTGGGCAGAGCAACCAGCCCCAGCTTTGCCAGCTCCAACACTGATGCTTTTACAGAATACACAGAGAAATGCACAACCTTTTCCAATTCCATCTATTTCATTCCATTTTTAGGATTATTTGCACAGTTCATAGGTGCATGCCAAGTTTTAAGTGCTGTGTATATTTTACTGAGCACAGCACGGGCAGTTTGTCTTCCCTGAGCCAGAGCATTACCAGCGCCACCAGAAAGCTGTAAACACTTAATTCACTCTCATTAAATCCCAATTAACAGTTTTAGGGCCTTCAGCCCAGTTCTGACACAGGTCAAAGGTGAGCTCTGCCAATCTGCTTCGGGGAACTGGAACTCCTGGAGTTCATGGTACAGCCCAGCAAGGTGGAGACAAAGTGCAGCGAGCACGGAAGCAGTGACGGAAATGTGCTGGCAAAAGCCTGGAACAGTTCACCCTGAATGACCCTGCTGCTCTCCATTTAAGGTGGCTGGAAATCAAAACGTGTCTCCCTGCTCTCCTCAGAAGCTTTTTGGGAGTCTCAACAGAGAGGCTGAGAACTGAACAACTTCCTCAAACTGGAGTAACATAAAAGTTACTAAAAAATGCATTTTAAACCAAGTGATGGTAGCAGAGGGCTGAAACATTTACCACACAGGCTGTAATTTACATCCTTGTAGTTTGTATTTTTACAGCTTTTAAGTCACTTTGTAGTGGTCACATAATTCCCAGGAGCTGTGCTCCAGAACAGCTGCACAACACACTCCTTAACCACTTGACAGCATCACCTTCCCATGTTTTCTAGCCTCACCCAGAAAGCCTTTCAGGGTTTGTTGGTTTGGGCTTTTTTCTTATACTTGCAGCTTCTGATTTTTTTATTTAAGGTAACAGACCTCATTAATTTCCCCCTTTCTTTTAGGACAACTATTATGGGGAGGTAATTTCTAAGTAATTTCCTGTTTACAGAAAAAAGGTGAACAGTAATGGTGTTTCCCACATCAATTGTGCAAACACATTTCTCCATTTTTGAACTCACCAATGGGCACAAACGGCGTCTCCTTAAACTTTTTTATCAGCTTTGAGGTCTGGCTGGTCTCTGTCTCATAGTCAGGGTAAACGGATTCCTGGCTGGGTGACATTGTGGCTGTGAAGACAAAGAACCTTCCTTCAGGTTTTGGAAACCCCAAATAAAGAGAATATTTAGGAAAAGAAAATCCCTTATTTTCAGGTACAAATATCCAGGTAGTGAGATATAAGAACAGGCACCAATGGTTTAATTCAAGTGAAGCCTTGGGAAGCAGGACTGTGCTTACCAGGAGAGATAAGAATGAAACAAAACAAAACAAAAAGTAGGAGAACAACAAATTTCTGCTATCCAGAGACGGCAGTGACACTCCAGGCTCACAGGCAGCCACAGAAAGCTTTGGTCACTGCCTGCCTTTCCTTTTAGGAATTCCATGCCTCACCACTCCACTTGGCTTTTGCAGGCTGCTCCTTTATGGCACTTCTGACCTCAGCAAAGTTCACTTCTCCCCCTCATTCCCTGCCAAGAGCAGCAGCCACAGCAGCTGGGTTGGGAAGCACGAGCTGCTGCACAAGGTCAGCCCTGCCTGGCAGCTCCTCAGTCACCACAGCCTGTCCCACATCAACGTAATTCCAAATTCCTGGTGGAGAACACAGGGATGGAGAACAGCCACCACCAAGGAGTTGAGCAAGTCCTGAAGCCCTCAATAGGTGCAGAGTTGTGAGGGTCACATCAGGAGGAGAAGTTATACACAGGTGATTTCTCACCTTCCCCCAAGGAAAATAAAAAGCAGCAACAGCTTGAGAAGGGCTCCACTCACAGAACCATCATCATCACCAAAGTGAGACCATCTTCCAGAACCTCCCAGCTTTTTGTGTGGGAATTGCAAGGATTACACCAAGACCCGTTCCCTCCTCAGTGCTCGGCATAAGCATCACTCAGTTAATGACAATTTCTGCCAGTGACACCACAGAGAGCCCTGCTAGAAAAATCTCTACTGCTATTGTTCAGCTTTATCACCAACAGCAAAACACAGCTCAGGGGCACTTAGAAAGGCTCCAAGCTCTCAGAATAAACCAAGAGGAATTTCATTAAGCAGATGCCAGTAACCTTAGGCAGCAGAGACATTTTAAAGGTGGCCATGCTCCCTGGTTACGCAGCATTTCGAGCACACCCATGTGAGCAGACTGACTGGTTCTCAAACCATTTCCTCTGCAAGACAAAAGGATTTGGTCTCTTTATCTCTCTAGGATTTGGCCCATGCTATAACCACTCTTATTTGCTGAATGTAAACTATAATTTTAGCCTGACTCATTCAGAGAAGGTAACAAGAGCTGTCCATCACTCAGCAGAGGAGGAGACAGCCAGAGGTGAGATTTACATAAGGAAATTATATTAAAAGTGAAACAACTCATCCACCACGGGAAGTTTCTGTGACCTTCAGCTCAGACTAAGATGGTCACAGGGCAGAAGAAACCGGGTGGAACACACGGCCCGGCTTGCCCTGACCTTGCGGAACGGAATAGGGAGGTCAGGGCACCTGTGTGTCAGCCGCGGGTTGGGGACACTAAGAGAGGACCATGCGTGGGAAGGTGGCAGCTCCCAGCATCCCTCCCGGCAAGGGGAAGGCCCTGGGTACCCCCATGCTGCTTTCCGCCTGCCCAGCTCCACGTGGGGATCCTTCCCCACTCCAGCCCCAGCCCCCGCACCCCACATGGGGACTCTTCCCCACTGCAGCCCCAGGCACCATCGCCGCACCCCGGCCTTGTGCCCCACGTCCCCACACGGGGCCTCTGCTCCGCTCCTGCCCCAGTCACCTTCCCCCCACATGGGAGCCCTTCCTGGCTCCGGCCCCAGGCACCCGCAGCGCCTGCAGAACTCGGGCTGTGCCCCCGGCGGTCCCGCCCGCCCCAGACCCGGCTCTCACCGCGCTGATCCAACACCGGCCGGCGTCTGCCGCGCCCGGGCCCGCCCCTACCTCTTATTGGCGGCTTCCGCCCCGCCCCTCCGCCGGGACCACAACTCCCAGCGTGCCCCGCGCCCGCGCGCCCAACAACAGCCAATCCGGAGCGTGGCCGCCACAACCTCTTCCTTATACGGGTGCGGGGGCGGGGCGGGCGGTGACGTCAGCGCGCGGCCCTCCGCATTGCGGCGGGGAGGCGGTGGCGGCCGGCAGGGGGCGCTGCGGGGCCCGGCCCTGCCTCAGCCCCGGCCTCAGTCCCGGGTTCGCGGTACCGAGAGCCGGGCGGGGGCTCTCAGTCTGGTTTAACCCCAAAGGAGCAAAACATCGGCTCCGGCAGCAGGGCGGAAAAACGGCTGCTGGTGGTTCTCCGGCTTGTGTGCTTTTCGCTGCAAAAACGTCCTGTGTTGTCACACTGTGACGTGGAGTCAGGTGGAGAGAGACTGCTGGCAGCACCACGGAGTGACAGGACGAGGGCTAGCAGTTTTAAACAAAAAGGGAAGAGCTTTAGATTAGATAGTGGGAAGGAATTGTTCCCTGGGAGTTGGTAAGGCCCTTGCACAGGTTCCCAGAGAAGCTGTCCCTGGATGCCTGGCAGTGCCCAAGGTCAGGCTGGATGGGGCTGGGAGCAGCCTGGGACAGTGCAAGGTGTCCCTGCCATGGCAGGGGTGGGATTGTACGGAAAATCCCTCTGGGAAGAAGCAGTGTCCATACAGGAGACAGAGGATCCTGCAGCTTCATTCAGTAAAGGAGAGCGGCCCTGGGCTCATCCCCGCGGGGTTTTCTCTCTCTCTCTCGGTTCCGGAGGGCGCAGCCTCCTTTATCCCAAACTGCGCCGCTCGCTGCCCTCTGCCTGCCCCCTCTGGCCGGGGTACCAGGGAGGTGTAGCCCTCCCGAACCACCTGCCTCATATTCCCCCCTCCAACCTGTCATTTTATCCCAAAGTTTAGAAACTCAGGGTTGTGCGGCCCCATTTGGCTGTTTCAGTAGTCAAACTTCCCGGGCTCTGTAATAAACCCACTACTTGAATTTGGTAGAGACATTAAGCCCCATTTCAAAGCCGTTAACAGCCATCCCCTCCCCCTGGAATTGTTTGTAAAGACATCAGCACACATCTCCCCTATGAGATGAGATGGTCTTTAAGGTCCCTTCCCACCCAAACACTGTGGGAATCCTTAAAATCAGAGGGTTTTGAGAAAGCTGCAAAAGGCAGGCCTCAGAGACAGCAAAACTGATTAAACAGTAGCCAGAAGATTTGTCAGCAGAAAAATTATACAAGAAGTAGAAAGTAAAGACAAATAGAACAATGGTCTGTGTATTAACACTATCTAAAATAAGCTAAGCTTTTGTAACTCCCTAAGCTACGAAAAAGAACATCTAGTGATATTATCATACATCTAGAGATACATAGTATCTACTCCAATAGTATATCTAGAGATACTAAGAAGTTTGAAGCTTAATAATAGAGCTCTGTGCATTGTATCTCAAAGCTTACAGGCAAGTATTGTGTTTGAAATAAGCAAGCATTGTTTTAACCAAAGGTAGGTGTGTTTATAATAGTTAGAACTACTATCAATATGCTTTTACTTTGTGTAATTAGTCAAAAAACTTTTAAAGTGAGTTGCAACATTAAGTTCTTGGTCTGCTGCCTGGGATGTGAGCTGCTGGCCTCTTCCCATTGTCATGACTGTGTAATGAGACTGATGCAAGAAAATAAACCAGCTTGAGACACATTCATCAGCAGTCCTGTCCCGTTTGTGATTTGTACATAAACCCCAACCAGCAACAAACATTTCTGAAATTATGTGAAATTTGGGCTCTTTCTTGGTCCTTTTGCTGAAGAGCTTCCACCTGATGTCATGGAATCATGGAATGGTTTGGGTTGGAGAGGACCTTAAAGTTCATCCCATTCCACCCCCTGCCACGGGCAGGGACACCTTCCACCAGATCAGGTTGCTCCAAGCCCCATGAACTTGGAACTCTTTCCAGGAATGGGACAGCCACAGCTACTCTGGCTTTCCCTCAGCCTGATTTTCTTGCTGCTGAATTATGTCATTGACTCTGTTTTCCCACATTTCAGCTTTCAAGCAGACCTCCTTTTACCCCCACTCTGTTGCCAGGATTTTGATGCCCAAACACAGCCTAGAAATTGCTCCTGATCTAAACCATATTCTGGAAGAGGAAGAAGAATCCACTGGGATCCCAAAGATGCCTAAAACCTTCTCCTAAATCTGAGAACATCTTGTCAGAGCAAACCAGCAAAGATAAATCCTTTTGTCCCTAAGCCCAGTGCTCCTGTGTGCTGTTTGTACCTCCCCATCTCCGAGCTGGGGGAAGGCAGAGCTGCTGCTCCTGCAGGGTCACTCTGCCACTGACATGTGGCACTTTGGGCAGCACAAAATAAAGTGGCTCAGACAAGGCTGCATCTCTCTGAATGTGCTGCCCATTACCCCTAATCTGGTTACTTTAATTGCCAAAGCCATTAGGGCCCTGCAGTCTGAAAGGAAACAAAAAATCGATGCAATTACCAGCCCTGAAATTGAGTTAATATCTTGTAATAAATTACAGTGAAGGCCACTTTCTCCAGTGACTCTCAGAGGCACGTTTAATTCTCTGCTTCAGGGCAGAAACTCAATTAAAAACAAAAACTTATTTCATTTTAATTGCTGGCCTAATAAAACCTCTGTCACCTGCAGCTTCCTTGTGTGTGTGTCCAATGTCTCAGCTCTGTGAGTGGCTTCTTGTTCTCTGTTAATGTGTGTGTTGCACACATATTATGGTAATATATGTTTGTATATTATATTAATATATTGTATTATAGTAATATAGTAATATATATGTATTGTATTATAGTAATATATATGTATTACAGTGTATATTTTAAGTGCAGCAGCAGCTGATGGTGGCAAACATGGAACTGGGTAAAAATAACAAATTTCTTTTTGTGAATCCTCTGTGAATCTCTGTGGATGTGGAGCTGTGGTCATCCCTGCTGCTCTGCTCTCCTGTTTTTACCAGGCTGGTTTGGGGTGAATAAAATGCACTGGGATTTGGCACAGGGGAAGCCTTGGCACAGCCAGGGTGTTCTCGTGGCCCTGTTGGTTGGTGACGTGAGGAAACAAGCAGGAGTGTGACCACTCACCCATGCTGATGCCCAAAAACTCCTCCAATAAACCATCAGAAATGCCTTTGCCATTTCTGCTCTGCCAAGGATGAGGATCCTGCAGCACCAGATTTCCTGAAAAACACAAGAATTTTTAGAGCAGGGGCTCAGCCCTGGCAGCCGTTTTAAATGTTATGCTCAAACAGGGTGGAGATCATTCTTCAGCTGCCAAGGAATGATAAAATGCAGGAAAACAAAACAAAACCAGGGCGGTCATGTTGAGCTCACATTTCCTGACTGTCCTCTTGCACGAACGAAACAAGTTCCTAAAAGCTTGGTTCAAGCCTCTGGCAGGATGGAAAGAGGAGAAGAAGCTCCTGTAAGTGCTTTTTCTGCTTCTTGCTTGTAGACAAGGCCACACAAGAAACCTGGCAAGGCTCTCTTGTGTTTCTGAGGGGTAGCCAGCTTGGGGCTGGTATTAATTTCTGAGCTCAGCCCTCCCTTCCACTCTGACGTACGGGGTGGTGATGTGGGCACCAGTGCTGGGCTGAGGTGGAGGGAGAAGGATGTGGCAGAGGGAGAAAAGGCGTCTCAGTGGGCTGGGAGAAACCCCAAATGCAAATTTTGGGAGTGGTTTGTGCTGGTGTGGGCAGAGGGGGTGTGAGGGGGAAGGGGTTTATGAGTCTCAGGTGTTGCTGTGATCAGCAGAGTGTGCAGCCTTGGTTTCCTCTCAAAGGTCTGCAGTCACAGCTGAGGGTGAATTTCCTCCAAAATATGACACAGAAAAGAAATTTTTAAAAGCTCATTCCCAGACAAGTCTTTTTGTGGCTCTTTCCCATGGCAGATCCCTGCTCTCCCAGTGCTCTGTCTGAAGTGCTCTGCAGCACTTGCCAAAGAACTTGTGAGACCGCACAAAAACATTTCAATCCAGCTCAAACCCATTTTTCTTTGCTTTTCAGCTGCCTGAGGCTGCCTGGAATGGGTATTTAAGCCTTTTTAGTCATGGGACCACAGCAGGTATGTCCAGAGCTTCACCCCTTACAGCTGCACACCCACTCTGAGCTCTGGGGTGCAGGGGCACCCTTTCCCTGGGTGTGTGTGGGGAGGGAGCCATCCCTAAACCCTGCACATCTCTGCAGGGACAAACAGATCCTCGAGGAGAGACTGGAGCTACAGAGCCAGGCCTCTCTGGGATTGCTGGAAAATGAGCTCCAGGAAAGATGGGTAGCTTTGGCCATGGCTGAAAAAAAATGTCTGCTTTAAGGGTACAGGGGTGTTTACACAATTTTTTGCAAAAATTGTTTTTTGTTTTGCTGCCAAAAGATTAACCTTGATTTATAAACTTCTCATTAACCTTCAAAGTGCCAACAGCACCAGGCAAGTCCCATCTCCTACTGTGTGAAATGGGCTCCTCCGTGACAGCTTTTTTGCTTGAAAATCCCAAAAATAGGAGGCTCCCAATCACTCCCCATTTCCTGAAATCTGGGCTGCAGCCATCTGTGACGCCCACAGTTCCAGGGAGTGACCACTGCAGGGGTTGTCTCATGCCTTGTGTCATGCAGAAGTGATTCCAGCAATGTTCTTCCAGCTGAATCTCTCCCTCTCACCATAATTCAGGACTGAATTCCAGTGCCTGCGTGTCCTCACCTTGGATGAGTCTTTGAGCAGCCTGGGATAATGGAAGGTGTCCCTGCCCAGGGCAGAAGGGTTGGAACACGATGTTCTTCAAGGTCTCTTCAACCTAAACCATTCTGGGATCCTATGAATTCTGTATTTTCCACTTACAAATGCCTTTTACCAGAATCCATGTCCTAGAGTTGGCATGGAGAGGGCTCTGTGTCCTCCAGGAGCAGGGAGATGTTCAGCATTTCCCCTCTGGGAACAGCCCCACTGACATAAAGGTGCTGCTGGCAGGTTCTTCTTTACCAAGAACTGAGATGTTGCTTTCTCAGCAGTGACCCAGGTGAATATAAGCAGCTCATAGTCAGCTGTGGTGGTGGATTTCCTGTAATTTGGAGCAGAAACTTCACTAAAAGCTTGTGGTGGTGCCAGGAGGAAGTAGTGACTTATGTCAGAGGAAACCATGCTCATTCATTTTTATGTGTCTGAGTAAGGAAAGCAGAATTAATTTTGGGTTTTGGGTTTTGTTTTTTTTTTTTTTTTGTATGTGCATGTAGACAGCTATGCCCATGCTTAGGCAAAGGCCAAATTGTTCAGAACACAAAATACTCACCAGCCAGTGGCAGAAATTTAAACCCATGAAATTCCAGTACCTGAATGGAGCCTACAAGAAAGACAAAGAGGGGCTTTCTACAGGAGCATGGAGTGACAGGACAAGAGGGAATGGCTTCCAACTGAAAGAGGGTGGGTTTGGACCAGATATTAGGAGGAAGTTCTTTGCAGTGAGGCCGTGGCACAGGTTGGCCAGATAAGCTGTGGCTGCTTCTGGATCCCTGGAAGTGTCCAAGGCCAGGTTGGATGGGGCTTGGGGCAACCTGGGATAGTGGAAGGTGTCCCTGCCCATGCAGGGGGGGGGATTGGATGATATTGATGTTCCCTTCCAGGCCAAACCATTCCATGATTCTATGAACTAAACATCTGTGTGTTTCAGACGTGTTTCACATTCCTTCTGTGATGTGCTGTTTGCTTCCTTGGAACAACATTTAATCCCTTTCCCTTGCTCTTTAGGCAGGCACTGGTCAAACACAAGCTCAGGAGTGACAGCAACAACCACAGACTCGTGGCTGGATGCTGCCAATTCGAGTGAGTACCCATATGAGTACCTGGATGAGGAGGATTATGGGCTCTATGGCCTCTGCACCAAAGAGGAGGTGCTCTCCTTCAGCAGGGTGTTCTTGCCATCATTTTACACCGTCATCTTCCTTGTTGGAATGGCTGGGAATGCTCTCCTGTTTGCTGTCCTCCTCATGTACATCAAGAAGAAAAAGAAGATGACTGAGCTGTATCTGCTGAACCTGGTGGTTTCAGACTTCTTCCTGCTACTGACCCTTCCTTTCTGGGCTCTGTCCATTTCTCAGTGGGTCACCTGGGACATCTTGTGCCCATTCTTAAATGCCATGTACACTCTGAACTTCTACAGTGGCATCTTCTTTGTGAGCTGCATGAGCCTGGACATGTACCTGCAGATAGTTTGTGCTTGGTCTCCTCACAGCTCCACGGTGTGGAGGAATTCCATCCTCCTCTTGTTGGTGATGTGGGTCCTTTCCATAGCTCTCTCCATTCCTGATGGCCTTTTCACCAGCACGAGGCAAATTCACAACAAAACCATCATGTGCACCCAGGATTATGGCCAGGAACACTTATTTTGGAAAGTTGTCTTTCGGGTGATTCAAAACACTCTGGGATTCCTTTTCCCCTTCCTCTTCATGACCTTCTGCTACTCCCGCATCGCCTGTGTGCTCAACACCTCCCAGATACCTGGCTCCAGGAGAGCTCTCTGCCTAGTCCTTGCTCTGGTGGGAGTCTTCTTTGTGCTCTGGTGTCCTTACAACGTTGTGCTCATCCTCCACTCCCTGCAAGATGTCGGTGTGATCAGGAGCTGTGAAAGCAGCAGGAAACTGGATTATGCTCTGCAGATCACGGAGAGCTTGTCCTTTGTCCACTGCTGTCTCAACCCCTTGCTCTATGCTTTCGTGAAGAAACGCTTCAGGGCATATTTGTGGAAGATCCCTCAGGCCATTTTCAGGAGAGGTGCTTTCTTTTCCATCCAGGACTCCCAGACGAGCCCATCTTGCAGCAGATACGCAGCTGAGATAGAAATGTTGAGCATCACAAATGCCTCATAAATATTTACATTATTTACATCATGTCCTGCCCATGCTGAAGTTGGTGTGAGCCCACAGCACTGTGTAACCAGATAGTTCATCCTAGCAACAGCCTTGAGATGAGGACTTTCCATCCTGGGATTGGAAAAGTACATGTGGAATCTGTTTCTGTTGCAAGTGGAATTATTACAAAAGAATTGTCCTGGATTTGCACTAGTGGAAGAAACCCAGTTCCCATCTGGAGTATGTGAGGCAGTAGCAAACAAAGGATCAGATTTCTCAATGTTGTGCCTTAAAAAATGCAAACTAAAACTTGAGGACAGATTCTCCTCCTCTCTGGCATGGGCTTTCCATGGATGGAATTCCATGCTCATCCATCAGGCCAGAAAGACTGCCAAGGGATGGCTTTGCTTCTCCTGGCTCTTACCATCTGCCAGATGATTTAACCAGGACAATCTTGTTTCCTACCAGGAGATAAACAGGAAGGACCGGACACCTTTGAGCTGAGTTGTTCTCTGTCATGATGAGCTGTGGCACATGGACCTGCTGAGCAGGGAGCTGTGGCTCTCCAAGGGGCAGAGCCTTGGTTAGAGATCAGCTTGATCATCAGCTGATTTGAGACAGTCTGAGCAGAACAGTCCAGACCAGTAACAATCAGAAAGAGATAAAAGGGGGCTCAGCAGAACAGTGGTAAAGGTATTTGCCTTCCAAGATTCAGTTTGACAAGATAAAAAGGGTCCGTGGGTACCACCTGTAACGTAAATATTGGCTGAAACACAACAGAGTGAGAGCATGGCCTGAACAGAAGAGCACAGAGGGCTGATGGTCAATCCTTATTACCCAGTGCAGCTTTGAAGTTCAAGGTTCTGAGTTTGCTGACTTTTATTTAAAGGCATTATTCACCCCAAATGCTCCTGAACCTTTAATGGTCCCTTTTCATCCTGAAAACCTATTAAGTCTGGAAGTTGCCTAGAGTTGTACAAATAAAATGATTAATTTAAGAGAAAGCACTCATCACGTTTATTTTATTACTACATAAGGTTACAGGACTGAGAAGGGCTTTGAGTTGATCTCTGCTGTTATTTTTCTTCCCAACATTGCTGCAGTGTTTTTCCAAAACGCCAAGGTTGGGAGCTTTCCTTAAAAAAACAAAGCCAGAATAAATATTTAGCTGATGCTATGATGTGGCCTTCACTCCTCGGGTCAGGTCCCTGGAGGGAACATGGAAAGGGACAGAAGGGACAGCAGCTGGGAAGCTAAAAAGATGAAGATTGTGATCCCAGACAGAGGAAGGCTCTTGGGACTGTGGAAAACTTCTGATGGGATGCTCTAGGGAAGAGCAAAGGTGAAGAATAGAGGGGAGTTAATGTCTCACTCCATCCTGCACGAGAAGAGGTCCAAGCACCAGGGGCTGGGACCGGCTGTGGCGGCAGTCTGGGTAGATCAGGGTGGCACCACCCAGAGGAGCAGTGTCAGGGGACAAGAGGTCCCTGACATTGTCCCCAAACCCCATCTGGAGAGAGGTAACAAAAGGGAAAGAAGGGAAAGTGGGTAAAGCAGAAGTGCTGTGGTCCCTGTGGGCGCTGCTCCCCAGCAAGGGGCTGGATGGAGCATCTGGAAGCTCTGGACTCCTCTGGTGCCAAGCAAATGCAGTGGCTCAAGCTCTCCTCACTCGTGGGACGGCTCAGCTGCTTTGCTTGGCACTCAGACAGAGCAGCAGCACTTGCACTGTTCATTGGCAAAGCACTCCTGGGACACCATGTGCTGTGGAGATCACCAAAATGACAGAGACTTTTCCTTCTCTTGGCTTTTGAGACCAAATCAGCTCAGCTGTGATCCCCTTCCCTTGGTCCTGTGCTCATTTCCAGTGGTATTCTCAATATCCACTCTTGGTTTAATTTTTTTCAGTGAGTGTCCATAGCCTGGTCTTAAAGGTAAAAATCACAGAGTGGGATTCTCTGAACATTTTCCTTACTAAATCTGGGCTCCATGCAGCCTGGAGAAGGGAATTTGCCTCATGCCAAAACCCAACCCCCTAATACAGCATGGTTACTCCAACAGGATTCCAACATACCTTCCACCTTAAAAATCTCTGTTCATCCAGGGACGAGTTCACCTCGAGCAGAGCACTGAGCAGGGGCAAGGCAAACACTCACAGCCAATGAGGACACAGGCTGTCAGCTCTGCATCTGCCTGTCAGCTGCTGGGTGGGGATAAAATGCACATTCCTGCCCCAGCCTGCCTCTAGTCCCAGCTCCTGGACGGCACAGAGCTCTCATGGTGCTCTGGGTGGTTCTCCTGTGCACCTTGGTGTCATCACTGCTCGGTGGGCTCTATGTCCTGGGTGTGTTTCGGAGACAGAGACCCAATGAGCCACCCCTGGACAAAGGTACCATTCCCTGGCTGGGCCACCTGCTGGAATTCAGAAAGGACAGCTCAGAGTTTCTCAAAAGGATGCAGAGCAAACACGGGGATGTTTTCACGGTGCTGATCGGTGGCCTTTACTTCACCTTTGTGATGGATCCCCTCTCCTTTGGCACCATTGTGAAGGAATCGCGATCCAAACTGGACTTTAGGACTAGTGCCACTCAGCTGGTCGTGCGGGTTTTTGGCTACAAACCCATCGAAGCCACTCATAGCATAGTTCATACATCAAGCATAAAGCACCTGATGGGAGATGGCCTCACTGTCCTCACACAAGCCACCATGGAGAGCTTTCGGAAGCTGCTGCTTTTCAACCTGAGCTCAGGAGAGAAGAGAGTGTGGCAGGAGGAAAACCTCTTCCACTACTGCTACAACATTGTCTTCAGAGCTGGGTATCTGGCTCTGTATGGCACCGAGCCGCCCCGAGGGGCAGGGAGCCAGGAGAAAGCTGAAGAGCAGGACCGCCTCCACTCCAACCAGCTCTTCCAGGAGTTCCGTAAGTACGACCGCCTCTTCCCTCACCTGGCCTATGCTCTGCTGCCTCCCAAGGACAAAAGAGAGGCTGAGAGGCTGAAGAGACACTTCTGGAACGTGCTGTCTGTGAAGAATGTCTGGCAGAAGGACAATATCAGTGGCTGGATAAGTGATCAAGAGAAACTTCTGTCAGAAAACGGTGTCCCCGAGTACATGCGGGAGCGTTTCATGTTCATGCTCCTCTGGGCATCCCAAGGTAACACGGGCCCGACTGCCTTCTGGCTCCTCTTGTATCTGCTGAAGCATCCAGAGGCTCTGAAGGCTGTGAGAGATGAGGTGGATAAAGTCTTGAAGGAGAGTGGGCAGGAAGTAAAGGCAGGGAGCCCCCCAGTTACTGTCACCAGGGACATGCTGAACCAGACCCCTCTGCTGGACAGTGCTCTGGAGGAGACCCTGAGGCTGGTGGCAGCCCCAATACTGGTCAGAGCTGTCCTTGAGGACACCTCCCTGAGGACAAGCAGTGGGACAGAGCTCACCCTCCGCAGGGGGGACAGGGTGGCTCTGTTCCCATACATCTCCGTGCAGATGAACCCAGAAATCCACGAGGAGCCTCACAAATTTAAATATGATCGTTTTGTAAACCCAGACGGCACCAGGAGAGATTTCTACAGAAACGGGAAAAAGCTGAAATTTGTCAGCATGCCTTGGGGGGCAGGAGTTTCCACCTGTCCTGGCCGCTTCTTTGCTACTGCCGAAATGAAATTGTTTGTGTTCTTGATGCTGAGTCACTTTGACCTGGAGCTGGTCGATGGGGAGGAGGAGATCCCAGCCGTAGACATCAGCCGCTGGGGCTTCGGGACCATGCAGCCTGTCCGCGACGTTCGCTTCAGACACCGGCCACGCTTCTGACCTGGGCACTCCTGGTGGTGTTTGTTCTGCTGTCACCTATGGGACAAATTGTCTGATCTCATGGTTATCAGATTTGTGCAGTGCCGACACTGATATGATCTTGTTTGCTCAATGTTTGTCATGGCTTTTGTTGCTACCTCCTCCTCCTCGTGTTGGACGAGGAGGAGGTAGCAACTGCTTGTTGTGTTGGTTTTGGGATAGAATAGGGTAATTTGCACATAGAGACAAAATGTTCCCTGCCAGGCTACTCCCAGCCCCATCCTGGGGACCATCAGCCCACTGAAAGCCAGGAGGAGCACAGGGTCAGATTGGCAGGTGGGAACTCAAATTCAGGGCTTCCAAGGAATAAGGGTTTTGTCCAGGGTTCCTCCCAGGGCTGCCCCAGCAGAGCATCAGCCCCATGGTCCCAGCATGACTCCCATGGAGATGTGTCATCAGGAACAGCTCTCTGGATCACCACCTGGGATAAGAGGCATTGTGTCAAGGCAGGGGAGACATCCTATGCTGTGTAGGAAAAGAGCATTTTGGGACTGCACAGGACTTCATATAATAGAGTGTTTGGGGGAGGAACCAAAGAGGGATAAAGGAGGGATTTAGGTGATTTAGGAAGGAAAATTGAGATGTAAGGGGATGAAAAGGGCTGGTTGGGTGCAAATAGGTGACTGACTGGTCCCTAGACTTGTCTGGTCACACCCTGCACCTGATAATTTATTTTCCACATGAAGTGTCATTGGCAGGATGGCATCAGCTTGTGGTGAACCCCTGAAAGGTCAGAGAGCAGCAAATATCCTCTCCAGAGATGTAAAAATTTCCTTGGGGAAATTTTGTCTTGTTTATGGTTCCCTTCTTGTATCTGATGAGGCCTTCAAAGACAGCAACCTCAATCCCTTATGGGCTACAGCCACTGTGATCTTACAGCCCTCAAATATATTTTTAATCTGCTGAATCAGTGCAGGATAAAACTTTGCTCTATAAGCTCTGCTGTGCTTTATCACCCTTCAACTATTAGAACTTCCACCACGTTCTTACAGAAGTTAAACCCAAGCCTCTCCTGCATGGAGAGCAGTGGATTGATTTTAATGCTGACACTAACCTTGAACTGTGGAGATTATTTGTGGTCGAGGAATGAAACTCAAACATTTTCACATGTGTCCAAACATCAGATCCAGATTCCGCTTTGTCCTGCAAAGGTCATGATGTTACATGATGTTGTAACTGCATGTTAAGCACAAACTATCCCAGCCTGCCAGACTGGTCAGTAGCCCTGACCTCATGGTGGTGGTGGAAATTCAGGCAGAAACTATCAAGCAGTTGTGGCAGGACCAAGGGAAAAAAAAAACTACCTGTAAGGCTTGACTGTAACTGCTGATATTTCCATTAGCAATTCCAGCACCTTTTCACTCCTTCCATACTCCAGCTACAGCTCTCACCTATTTTTTCGTCATCCATCTGAAGCCCTTCTCACATTCTGGTCAATGCAAGCTCCAAACCATGACCAGGAATGCCTTGGGGTTGCTCAGAGCCATCATCACATCCTGCCCAGGTGATGTCGTCCTTCCAAAGCTCTAGGAAAAGGATTTTTCATGTGGATGTCCTGCTTGGAAGTGGTTCCTAGCTAATACAGTGTATACTGGTTATCACAAAGAGCCCAGGTCAGAGTTGAGGGGTGAGGGATGAGTGCTGCACAAATGTGGACTGGGATTGGGGAAGGAATGTAAAAGTAATAACAATGATTCAGCAGAAAAATGTGGCTTTATTTGCTTGTCAGAATGGTTTATTTAACCAAACAGTGTTGAGTCTATAAAAGAGCTCAGACATGCTCAAATGCATGCAATTGTGAGAAGCAAAAGAGAAAATAATTCATATATGGAAGAGCATGAAAGCTCCCAAATGAGTTAATCTACAATTATGTTTTTTATGTTTAGATAGGCTTTTCCCTGGCACTGACCTTTCCATCCCAAAGTGCACCAGCAAGAGCAAAGAACCAGCCTGTGCCAACAAAAACCTGACTGGATTTGTGAGAGAAGTTAAATTGGACAGGATCCAGAGTCCTGAAGGGTTTCTTGGGGGCAGCCCTCATTGCAGTGTCTGTCTTGTGTAACTCTCCTCTCTTCCCAGAGAACTGAGCACGGAGTCTGGCCCTAAGCCCTTGGGGTTCTCTCCTCTAGCACACTTCAGCATTCCAAATTTTACAATCTATTGAGTTGGTGCCTGCTCTCCACAGCTCAGGGAAAGCTCCTCTGCTCTCAGTCATAATTCCTGCTCTGCATGCTCAGCAAGGGAAGGAGTCATGATGCTCCATCTTTCAGGTTTGGAACAATATGGGTTAAACTTGTTGGGAAAGAGCATCCCTGGATAAACAGCCTCACTTTTAGTATTGAACTTTAAGGCATTAGGAACTGTTTTCCTGTTCTCCTTCCACTAAACACAGCCAGACACAGCTCTGAGAAAGCCTGTTACTGCTGCTCATATGGGAAACGGAGGGATACATCAATCACGGCAGAGAAACTCAAAGGAACACTGAAGTTATGAGCACAAAGCAACACCATCCTTTGCAGAGGAAAGCAGGGTGTGAAGGTCAAAGAGGAACATGACATTTCAGGATTTTTAAAAAGAATTAAAACACTCAGCCTTTGCCATGGACACTGCTGTCACATCTCCCAGTGGATGTGTCCCTGCTCCTCAGGGAAGGGCAGCTCTGCTTCAAAGTGGCAAAGTCTCTTAGTGGTACAAAATCTGCACGTTGCAAGGTCACTGTTGGGTTTGCTGCCTTCACTGTCCAGTGTCCCATTTCCCCCCACGAGTCACACATAGACAGAAACAGCCCATGGCAGGCAGGACACACGGACAGAACACAGTGGGGTTGGTAGGAGGGTTTGGTACAAAACATCCAGTGCAGGAGGGCACAGGGAGGAGATTCCCATCTGTCACCACATCCACGTCACTGTGCAATCATGAGGCCATACTTGGAGCACAGCAGGCCCCTCTTCTTTTCCCGTTCCATGAGGAAATTCCTCAGTTTGGTGGTGGGGAAGGTGACCAGTGCCTGCTGCCTGTTGTCCAGACCTGTCTCCTGCAGCCAGGGGCTCTGGAGGCACTCGGAGGCTGAGGGCCTTCCCCTAGGACAGACAGAGGTGAGGGGTCAGTCATGGGGGGTCTGTGCTGCATGGGGAGGCTGTCATGGACATATTTTATGAAAAATCATTTTGAGAGGATTTTTCTGCTGAGAAGCTGAGAGGCCTCAGAAACTAAATGTAAACAATAATTATCTGCTGCCGTGGAATGCAACAGGTGGATCTGTGATTGGTCTCATGTGGTTGTTTTTAATTAATGGCCAATCGCATTCAGCTGTCTCACACTCTCTGGAGAAACAAATCCTAGCAAAGGATTTTTCAGAAAATATATCCATGACAGGAGAATCCTTGCAAATGGAGAGAAGGGGCAACACTCAGGATGTGCTGGGAGGACAGGCAGCCTCTTACCAAGGGTTTGCACACAGAGTGCTCTGCAGGAAGGACACTGCTCCCCCGGACAGACCCGCGTAGCACCGCGCCAGCTTCAGCTTCCCCTTCCTGGCTGTTCTCAGGAACTCACAGGGTACATCCGAGCTGATGGGGTAGTTGGCACTCAACCTGCCCCAGGAGGAGAGAATGAAATCATGGAGCTGCCTCCAGCTCCCTGACAAAACTGAGGATTGTTGTTGACTTTATTTGTGATGTTGGAGCTTGTGTGGGGGCTATCTCAGGGGGCGATTCAGGCTGTTTAGTGGAAGGGTCAGGAAGCAGTTTAGTTTAAAATGCCAGCTTTGGGAGTTGGAGATGAGGGTTTGAATCCTTTCTTCCTGAGATAGGGTGGTGGGGTAACTCTAAGAAGGGGTTTAGTCTTCAATCTTTGGCTTACAATACCAATGTTTTTATAAACTATTAGAGTTAATTAGAGTTTGAGTAGTTTATTTTCTAGGGCGGCCACATGAGGAGGATGTGCAGCTGTTGGAGGAAATCCAAGGAGGCCACTGAGGTGGGCAGAGGGATGGGGCACCTCTCCTTTGGGGAAAAACTGAGAGAATTGGGATTGTTCATCCTGGAGAAGGCTTCAGGGAGACCTCGGAGCCCATTCCAGCACCTAAAGGGGCTCCAAGAGAGCCTCCAAGATGGACTTTGATAATGGCTTATAGTGGCAGGACAAGGATGAACAGTTTTAAATTAAAAGAGAAGAACTTCAGATAAGATATTGGGAAGAAATTCTTCCCTGTGAGGGCACTGAGGCCTTGGCACAGGTTGCCCATCCATCCCCTCCATCCCCCAGCTTTTTGTGGCATTTCCAAAGGAGGGGTACAGCCTTTTAAAATCGTGATTTTAAAACCACTCACAGGGTAGGGAACAATCAACTGTCTCACATGATGAAGGCTGTGATTTAAAATCTGAAACTGTGATTTTAAAGCCAGTAACAGCACAGGGAGCAATCAATGGACTCACATGATGAAGGCTGTGATTCCAATGGACCAAATATCAGTCTGGGGAAGGGCTCCTTGCTCTGTCAGCAGTTCTGGAGCTGGAAAAGTAAACTTGTGTGAGGCAAGCTCCTCTCCAACACACTGAGAGCAGCACAAAGGCAGAGGATACTTTTATGCTTTGCTGCCTTCCCAAGAGGGAAGAAGAGGCAGCTCTCAGGACAGGGAGCGGGTTGAGGAGCTTCCACATGGATGCTGATTGCAGTGAAACCATGAGAACCTCTGGGCAGATGGCAGCAATGCTTTATCCCTGGATAAATGGACACGCGGGTGCCAGCCAGAGTGGCATTGCTGTGAGCTCTGTCCCCTGTGGCCTGCAGTGGGACAGCTGTCACCACTCACTGCTCCCACAAACTCACACTGTCACTGGAGAGCAGCACCTGCAAGGCTTTTCCTGCTGGGTCCACCTGCTGCCTTGACCAATGTTTGTGTCTTTCTGTTTATCACAGATTGCAGATAAGCCCCAAGTCGCCGTGACTGAGCTCTACTCACCCATGGTCTCCACATAGTCCGAGCATTTGTCCATGGTAATAAATTTGTCTGGTGTGTAGAACTGTGCATTGCCAAAATCCAGGAGTTTCAGCAGGTTGGGCTCAGTGATGATCATATTCTCAGACCTGAGGTCCAGGTGCAGGATGTTGTGTGCATGGAGGTACTCAGTGGCAGTGAGGATCTGCCACAGGTAGTCTCGGACCTCCACCTCTGAGTATGATGTCCTGGTGAAAGAAAAGGGATAGAAAACATAGGTGTCCTGTCTGCATACCCAGAAATGCCTTTCTACACCCACTGTCACCCTGCCCTGGGTGTCTGATCCCATCAGACCCTTGAGAGTCAAGAAGAAACAACTCTAGTTTAGCAAATCAGCTCTGTGTGGAGAGGCTGGTCCATCCTGTGAATCAGGTTTACAGATGCAACAACAGGATGTTGTAGAGCTGCAAGAGAGAAAGCAGATTTGATGCCCACAATTCCCTCTTTTTGATCACATGATTTCAGCAGATCCATTTTGTGCCTCTGTGAGAAACAACAAATCTTCCTGACCTTCAGTAACCTCCATGCCATGGTGTTGGGGTTAACAGGTGTTGGTGTAAGGAAATCCTTCATGTATCACATTATGGGAGATAGTGATGCCTCAGGTTTTGGCTTTTGTATTTTCAGGCCCTGTGCTGCTTTAGTGTGTGGGTCTGAGCTTCATATCAGGGGATGGTGAGCTCTGTGCACAGAGCAGGGAGACAAAA
>JAWWEX010000125.1:2697024-2714577 GCA_035583215.1 Arremon brunneinucha | reverse complement strand
ATCTGCTGCTGTGGAATGCAACAGGTGCATCTGTGATTGGTCTCATGTGGTTGTTTTTAATTAATGGCCAAACACAGTCCAGCTGTCCAGACTGTCTCGGTCAGTCACAAGCCTCTGTTATCATTCCTTTTCTATTCTTTGCTAGCCTTCTGATGAAATCCTTTTTTCTATTCTTTTAATATAGTTTTAATATAATATATATAATAAAATAATAAATCAAATCTTCTGAAACATGGAGTCAACATTCTCATCCCTTCCCTCATCCTAAGACCCCTGCAAACACCACCACACACAGGCAAGAATTTTTTTCCTAATATCTAATCTAAACCTACTCTCATTCACTTTGAAGCCATCCCGTTTTCCTATCCCTAAATCCCCTTATGGAAAGTCCCTCTCCATCTTTCTTGTAGGCTCCCTTCAGGTACTGGAAGGTGCAATGAGGACACCCTGAAGTTTGTCCTCTCCAGGCTGAACAACCCCGATTTTCTCAGCCTTTCTTTGTAGGAGAGCTGCTCCATCACATGTGGGATTTCCCTCTGGGGCATTAAGACCTCAGTAGGGTTCTCTACCTTTTGATCTCAGTTTGGAAGGCGTAGGTCTGGTAGGTTGGGAAGGGCTCAGGAGGTGAGATCACTTCACTCTCTTCTTCAGGGGCAGCTGATGGGGACTCCTGCGTGGCAGCACGAGGCTCTGCAGGGGGAAAGGGAAAACAGCTTTACATGGGAAAACAGCTCTGTGTGGAAACTGGAGCCTCTCTGAGTCTTCCCTGCTATCTGTGAACAACAACAAGCAGAACTTTCTCCAGGGGACTCTGTGTTCCAGCTGCTGTTGGAATATATGTTGGAATATAGCACCCACTGCTATTGGAATGCAGCAGATTCTGCTCTGTCCACCCCAAAATTCCCTGATATGGCCACTCCAGACAGAATGAGATGGATTCTTTGTTGTGTGCTATGGTATCAAACCTTTTAGCCACTGATTCTTATTTTCTCACACAGCAAATCCTCAGGATATGGTAAAAACTGACAAGAAATTAGAAACTCTAATTAGAAATTAGAAGCAATTAGAAAAATTGGGGTTGGACATTTCAGAGCAGCAGCTGGAACTTGTTGCTCTGGTTCTGGTGTTTGGTTGTATCCAAGCACTCCCTGAAATGCTAAAGCATCCCTTTAAAGCATCTGGTTGGAAAAGCTGAGATATTATAAGAAATCCTGAGAAAAAGGAAAGCAGAGGACTTGGGGTGAGTTAAAAATATCTCTGTGAACCGATTTTTACAGAGCAATCCTCTCCATTGGGAGGAAATTCCAGCTAGAGCATCCTTCTGATTCTTTACAGAAGGGACATTTCCTTTGCCATGAGGATCTGTTTGCTGTGGGGCTGTGGATCTCTTAATTTTAAAAACATGTGTGCAGTACAAAGTAGTCAAATGGGCGACAAAAATAGTAAATCAAGATTTCTATACTTCAGAGACAAAATACAACTGGAAAATTCACCACAGGACAGTAATTCCCAATGGAAGACTCCAGAATAGACAAGTTAACTACTGAATTTAGGATTTAGTCTGTAATATAAGCAAGTCCAGAGTTGTCACCAGTGCAAGATCTGTATCAGTAGATAAATGCCTCCAGTAGAACATTTTTTGTACAAGACCAATTTCCTCAAAATCTCAAATCAAAGCTGTGTCTTCAACAGGTAATCTACAGCTCCCAGGTTCTTATTTTATTATTAAATTTAATATAGATTATTTTATTAAATAATATATATTTATTTTTGTATTAAATTTTATATTTTATCATATTAAATAGTATATAGTTACAGATTGTTTATATTTACACAATATTATGTTATTGAGGTTTTTAATATGTTTATACTTATTCCCCTGTGTCCAGAACTAAAAAATCATTAGAAAATAATTTAATTTTAGATGCAAAAGCCCTGAACAACCCTGAGCCAAGTGGAATTGGCCTTGATTCACTTGCTCTTGGCTTCTGGGTCAACAACTAAAAAGATGCAGCGGGTTTGGTGCAGGAAAACCCCAAAGTTTTCTGGGTGTTTGGTCTTACCCGTCTGATCCTTGGCAGTGATTGTCACTTTGGCAGAGGGGTCACTGTAGGGGCCCATCCCTGCCTTGCTGCTGCAGGCTGTCCTGAAGCTGTAGATGAAGCCCTGGGGGAGATTTCTGGCATAGTAGCAGCAGTCAGTGATGTCAGAAGCAAGAGTTGTCCACTCCCCATCTGAAACAAGGGCAGAGAGAAATCAGGATTCATTTTAAGGTGGTCACAATGGCTTGGAGGTTTTTGAGATTTGGGGTTTTGTTGTGGTTTTTTTCCCCATATTTTTTTCCCACCAGCTTTATGTGCTGGGAATGTGGAGAAACCAACTTACCATGGCCAAATCTGGGGCTCTACCTTCTCTAAAATCAGCTGGTTTATATCTGATAATTCCGAATTGTGCCAACATTGTTCCAGAGGAAAGGTGACATTTTCCTGTATTTTTTCTCTTTATCTAATTTATGCCACCAAACTTTACTGGAAATATACATCGAGAACTCCAAACAAAACATAATTAATTTTATTTTTTTTTCCTGTTAGCCCTGTTTTGGATCCAGTTGAGACCATGAGGGGCTGGATTCCTGGACAGAACCCTCCACTAACACCATCCCAGCAAACCCAGTGTTTGAAACATGGTGGTTTTACTCAGCTTTTATGAAACTCAGATGATTTCTCAAGGAACTGGAATTCTAAGTGCATTCTGGGCTCATTATTCATGGGACTAAGTTAGGAAGGAGAAAATGCCCAGCAACATTTTATCAGCATTCCTCCCACATGATGCTGTGCTCAAGGCTGAACCCAACTCCCTGCAACTGTCTGAGATTAAACCCATCCTTCCATTCAAATAAAATCTGGCAAAGAGCCTCAAACCATTGGATAATCAGCAATTTCCCACCCAAACCCAAGGTATCAATGATTTTACAGGGAAATGGTTGAACTGGGCTCTGTTTGTGCAAGAAGGAGCAGATAGAGCTTAGAAATAGAGAAAAATATGTGCAGAAAAAGCATAGAAAAGCCTGTTTTCAAATAATGGATAAAAATTGGAATTTATTCCTGATTATATTAATCCTCCTGTGTTCAGGAGAGCAGGATTTTGCAAGTCCCTGCCGAATACACAGAATGCAGTGGAAAACTGTAGATGCTGTTCCCCATTTTCCTTCCTAACTGGAAGAACTTGTGTTTGTATCCTCCCAAAATCTTTCCTACAGTTGTGTCAAAAGGAATAATGATAAAGAAAGTGGTGTTGGAGGGAAGGTGATTCATACCAGCTCCAGAGGGAAAGGGCAGAAAGCTGCTGCCCATGCTAATCCAGAAGGGAGGGTTTGTGTGTTTGTTTGTTTGTCTGGAGAATTAAGTGAAGGAACAGGGAGCAGCAGAATCCAGGCTGTGTTTGTGTGGCTGCAGCAGGAATTGCTATCAGACATCACACTGATAGTAACAACAGCAAATCCACCCCAGGAGAGACAGAACAGCCTTGGGGATTTGATACAAAGCTTTTGTAACTAAAGAGGAAAACATCCACTTTTGACAAGGGCAGATAGTGACAGGATGAGTGGGAAGGGTTTTAAACTGTGAGAGACTTAGATTAAATGTCAGGAAGAGTTTATTATTCAGAGGGTGCTAAGGCCCTGGCACAGGTGCCCAGAGCAGCTGTGGCTGCCCCTGGATCCCTGGAAGTGCCCAAGGCCAGGCTGGACAGGGCTTGGAGCACCCTGGGATGGTGGAAGGTGTCCCTGCCATGGCAGGAGGGCTGGAATTTGATGGTTTTTTAAGGTGTCTTCCAACCCAAACCATTCCATGATTAAATGATCCACTGACTTTCATCAGCCTCTGGACCAAGCTTCAAAAGAGAATATCAAAGGGGTGATGCAGTTTTGTCAAACTTTGGTTATTTTGTCCTGGCTCTTTGCCCTAAGCTTCCTCCATACTCAATGGAAAAAGAAAGCACAGCTGTTCAGCAGAGGATAAATTGCCTGTTTGAGAAATCATCTTTCTCCAAGACTGTACAGAAAACCTGAGCCTGGTATGATGTTGTTTCATTAGTGTCTCATTTTGTCAGATTACTCAGAGTTTATATCAGATTATATCAGACCAGGCATTTTCTCCTGTAGCTGCTCACTTTTTGGTTCTGGCTTCCACACAGCCTTGTTTGATTTACACTTTAGCAAAGCCTTGGTATGAATATGCAAATTCCAGGCTGATTTAACCAACACAACCCCTAACTTTTAGATTGTTAAATGATAGCTGTATGAATCCCATTCCTAACTCTAAACTGGGGAGTTAAATCAGGCTGTTTCTGAATAAACATAAAATTTCCAGCTGGTGAAGAGATCATACAAACCAAGATGTTCCTTGCAAAGCAACAGGACAGCACTTTACCTTCAGTCTTGCACTGGACAGTGTAGTGGACAGGGGTGTTGGTTTCCACAGGTTTCCAAACCACCTGCACTCCATCCTTGTAGACCTCCACGATGTCAGGGGGTGGAGGGCTGGGAGGAACCTCTGTGGAGAGGAGGCACAAAGCCCATGGGTGTTAACAGCAGCACTGCTGTGATACAAAACTCTACACCCAGCATGTCTCAGCTGCAGATATATTATTTAAATAAATAAATAAATAAATATATATATATATATAAAACATGTTTATGTTTTTATGTATATATATATATATATATACACACACACACAACTAGTGGAACAGCAATTTTGCCATCCCTAATTTAAACTCAGTATTAAGATTTTATCTTGGAGTTGCTCTTAATCCAGGAGAGAAAATAAAGAGTGAAGAAGAGGGAATGAACCCTGCACAGGCTGTGGACCACAGCAAGGGAGAAATCTTCCTCTCTCTCTCTCTCCACCCATGTGCAGAAATCTCACCTCAAAGGAATTCATAGGTTACATTTTTGGGGACAAAATTACTTAAATACCTATTTCTGTAGCTACTCCTTCTCTCACCTGCTTTTCTTATGACACAAGAGGTGGATGCTGAGCCCAGAGAGTTTGTGGCCACACAGGTGTAAATACCAAAATCCTCAGCATTAACAGAGAGAATTGTTAACAGCTGGAAGTGTTTGAGCGTGGAGGAGATGAGGATCCGGCTGCTGCTCTGGACAGGTCTCCCATCTGGAAAGCAGGAGATGGGGGAGATAAATACCCTGCAAATTATACCAAGGGGTAATTTGCAGGCCCTGTCCTGAGGGTCAGGGGCTCTCTGGAGGGATGGCAGTGTCACCTCTGAACCAGCTGATGTGCAGGGAGGAGTGAGGTGCAGTCCGGCACGAGAGCGTCACGCACTGTCCGGCGGCCGCAGCCTGGTCCGTGAGCTCCTCAGTGAACGATGGGGCTGCAGAGAGGAGGGAAAGGGGGATTCAGGATGGCCTGGAGGGCTTGGTGGAAAACAAATCCCTGCAGGACATCAGAAGGCATTTCTAATGGGGTCAAGAGCCTTTCTGGTTCATGGTGTCCCATTCCTTTGACCACCATTTGGAAAATGCCCTGAGCACAGAGCAGACAGGTGAAGGAACCCTGTTCACCCATGGGTGTGACAGACCAGATGGATCTTGGAAAATCCATTGCATTGCCCAGCCCTGGTACAAAAACAAATTCCTGCAGGACATCAGAAAGCTTTTTTAATGGAGTCAAGAACCTTTCTGGTTCATGGTGTTCCATTCCTTTGACCATCACTATCTGGGGAATCCTCCAGACACAGAGCACATAGATGAAGGAACCCTGTTCACCCATGGGTGTAGTGTGACAGATCCAGATGGATCTTGGAAAATCCATGGGGAATATCTGCATTGTCCAGTCCTGGTACAAAAATAAATCCCTGCAGGACATCAGAGAGTGTCTTTAATGGGGTCAAGAACCCTTATGGTACATGGTGTCCCATTCCTTTGACCACCACCATTTGGAGAATCCCCCAGGCACAGAGCACACAGGTGAAGGAACCCTGCTCACCCATGGGTGTGACAGACCAGATAGATCTTGGAAAATCCATGGGGAATATCTGCATTGCCCAGTCCTGGTACAGCTAAAGCAGCAGAACAGCTCAGAGCAGAGAGAGACCCTGTCACATCAAGGGTTTTCCTCTGGTCAAACCTAAATGTGGGGGCAAAACTGAATTATGGAATTTCAAAGATGAGGGGATCAAATAGGACAAGAGGAAATGGCCTCCAGTTGCCACAAGGGAGGTTTAGTTTGGATATTAGGGAAAATATTTTTATGGAAAATGTTGTCAAGGACTGGAGGAGGATGCCCAGGGAGTCACCATCCTGGAGGGATTTAACAGATGTGTGACACTTGGGGACATGGTTTAGGGGTGGCCTTGGCAGTGCTGGGGTAATGGTTGGACTCAGTAAACTTAGAGGTTTTTTTTGCCAATTAAATGATTCTATGATTGAGACAACACAAGACAGAAGGAGACATGAAAGATGGATATTGAAGAAGAAAAAACCCTGTAGAGCATCAAATCTGCTCCTATCTCCATGGGAAAGGGGGAACTCAGGTTTTCTTCTGTGTTTCTCCACAGTGGCCAGGGGCTGCCAGCCTTCCCCAGCTGCCCTTCCCAGTGTTTGTCTGGGCTCTGCTGAATGCTGGGACAGAAACATGACCTCAGAAAATGCTCCTGATGGAGCCAAGGGGAAACCTGGCAGGGAAAAAGCAATTATTTCCTGAATCACCCTCTGAGGGTAAAACAAACCAATGACTCCTGCCACAGCAATACCTTTCTCCTTTGGGATGAGGCTTGGCAGCTTGAATGAAGGGAGTGCTGATTTCCTCTTCAGAGATCCTTCAGCCCCTATTAACAGCTCCTTTTCTGCTGCCTCACTTCCCAGCTCACCAAACTCTGCTGTGAGAAGGGATGAGAAGTCATTCAAGGCCACCCTTCTCCCCATGGCATCTATTTGCAGTGACAGGTCTGCCTTCACACATAAATAGTCACAGGTTCCCTTATTAACCAGCCGTTGATTAACAGGGAAGTCTGTGACAGCTGCTGCAGACAGAACAGTGTCCTGGAAGAGCAGGGACTATCCAGGGATGGCAGAGAAGAAAGGACAGATCCCCATGTCCAGTAACCAGGGCGACTTCAGCTTCTCCCAGTCACTTTAACCTGAGAGATTTGCCATGGTCAGATGACAACTGCAGCAAGGAAAGCATCACCCAGCCCTGCTCTGCTTCTGTGCCACCTCAAACAGGGAATTTGAGCCCCTTCCATGAGTGGATTAACCCAGCTGACTGCACTGAAGCCAGCCAGTAACAGAGACCTGATGGTGGAGACTGCTGAATTCAGAACTTGCCACAGCCGGATTTGTAATTCTGGTCTAACCACAGCTTCAAACATGCTGGGGATAAAAAGGGCAGCTGTAGCAGAGCCCAGCTATGGCAGCAAATCTGTGAAGGAACAGAGGGAAATAATTACCTTCCTCTGGCTCAGGAGATGTCTTTCCTTTTAGGATTCTTGAAATGTGGGCAACAGAAGCTTTTACTTTCTTCTTCAGACTCTGCTCCACTGACTGCTCCACTGAATGAGACCTTGCATACGGCTTAAAGAGTCCAGGCTTGCTGTGGAAGGAGCTTTTCTGCTTCCCACTGGAGTCTTTTTGGGAGCTATACATTTCTTTATGGCTCTCTGCCCCTTTCCCCATGCCTAAGTTAGCTGCCTTTGAATCCTCAGATATTTCCAAACGGTTCTTCCTGTTCTTGTCTTCCTGTTCCCTGATGCAGAGCCTTTTATCCTTATGGAGATGTCCTGCAGGAGGGGACCTTGCCCTTTCACCAAGGAACATGAACCTTCTAGGAACTGGTTTGGGTGAAGGCTTCTTATAGCTCAGAAACTCAAATGGGAAATAGACAATGTCATACAAATCTGAGAAATTCAAATAGGCTGGCTCCACTTCTGAGATGTCAAATTTCTGGGGGCCGCTGCCAGCACTGGGTGTTTCATCTGACAGGTCCTTGATTTTCACCAAAGAGACTTCTGGGTGTTTGCCAATGTCCTTGATCACTGGGATGTGGATGGCTCTTCTTGCAGTGTCCAAGCTCTCTGTGGATGAAAGGCTCTCTGGGCTGGAAGGGGAGGTCTCAAATGCCAAGTCCTCCAGGTGCTCACATTCATGAGGAACTGTCTGTGGTCCCTGCTCTTCCAGGACTCCTGGCTCCTCACTCACAGCAAGGTAGGGTTCTGCAAGGTCATCCTGCTCAGCAACTTCTCCTCTTCCACCCTGTTGGACAGAAGGGAAGGAGCTGTCCATGTGCGCTTGGCTGCCTTTGTAGGACATCTCTCTGGGAGGAGAAATGTGCCTCCTGCTTCCCTTCTCTCCAGAAACTGACTCTGCCCAAACATTCATCTCCTCAGAGAGGGAAACCATCTCATCCACCAAGCCCTCCAGCGCAGCAGACTCCTCATCACTGTAAAAAGAAGATCTGTGGTGTGACAGCTCCTGGCCACGATGATCCCTGCGGAGCAGTGGTGGGGCAGCTTTTCCAGCATCACATCTTCCAACTTCTAAGGCAGTGCCTCCATCCTCACCATAACCCTCTGGATATTCTTCATATACCAGTTCATAGGCTGCAGCTGGAGCAATTTCTGGTTGGGAAGCAGTTAATGCACCTGAACTGCCACTCTCCAGACCATCTGAAATCCCAGCCCTGTGCTGCTCAAGCACCTCATGTCCAGCCTTGGGGAAAGGAGCAACCACAGCTTGTCCAGCTGCTCGGCTTCCAGTTGCTGTCACAACAGATCTCATCTCCCTGTGAACTGACACCTCTGGGTGTTCTTGATTTTCACCCTCCCAGACCTGAGAGAGGGCAGTGCTTTGGGAGGAGGCAGCTCTGGCTGGGTGTCTGCTCTCCAGAGCAGCAGGCTCTGAGCCGTGGCCTTCAGGAACCTTCTGGGGTTCAGCTCCTTCATGGGCCAAACTGGAAACAACCCCTGTGACAGCTGAGGTTTTACTCCTCAGAGCAGCAAGTTCCTCCTTGCTGAGAGCCTCATGTGCTCCATGGGTGACCAGAGCTGGCACTGGTCCTGCTGGTGGGATTTTGAAAGCAGTGAGCTGCTCTCCCTTCAGCACAGCTGCTGCTGTGTCTGAGTGAACAGGAGCCTTCTTGTGTGCTTGGCTTTCACCACCGTGGGGTGATGATGGAGTCATTCCTGTAACAGCTGCTTCTGCATTGTCCAGGGCAGCAGATCTCACATCTTTATGGCTCTTCAGCTTCTGAGGAACACCTTCACCAGCTGTGAGGGTACCTGGCTGTTTGCCCAGCATGACGGTAGCTGCTGGAACACTTTTCCCAGGAATTTCCTCACTTTTGTCTTTACATACTGGAAGTGATTCAGTTTCTGTCTGTTCTGTTGGAGCAGCAGAGCTTTCATACTCCATGAGTTCAGATTCAGCAGTGCCATGAGCAGAAGTCTTTTCATCTGAATGTTTCTGCCTTTTGTCTTTCCAAGGTGGGGCTGGGGCTGTCCTTTTGACAAGCAAGCTTCCACCTGTTAGATGTGGGTGGGTGTCAGTGGGAGCAGATTCCTGAGGCAGACATACACCTCCCTTACTCAGAGGAGAAGACTTTGGGGTGGTTTCTGAGTGTGTGAGGGTTGAAATGGACTCTTTGCCCTCCTGAAAAGCAGAGTCAGAGGCATGGCTAGGGGCAGATTTACCCTCTGTGCTCTCATGTTTTGGAGCTGATGGTGCTGTTACATCTGAGCACTGGGCAGCTGGAATGGGGCTTTTGCTTTCCAAACATTCAATGTCCTCCTCAATCTCGGTGGCTTTTGACTTCTTCAGTAAATGCTTCCTATTCTCACTCCTGTGAGGTGACACTGGAAGTCCCTCTACGTGTTGTATGACAGCTGGTGGGCACCCATTCCCCTCACAGTGTGTGGAGGGAGAGGGTTTCTCTCCTGAGCAATCCTTGCTGTCTCTCCTGATGTCCCCTTGCTCTGCCGTGCCCGCAGAACATCCCTTGCCAGGCCCTGCAGAAACGTCGCAGTGATCACTGCCTTCAGGGCAGCTTTCCTGGGACAACACATCACAGTCCTCCTCCAAAATCTCTTGTTCCCTCAGGGATCTGGAGGATCTCAGCCTGTAGTCATCCAGGGAGCGGCTGCGGCTGCCACCAGCAATGGCAGGGTGTGGGGGCTTCCTGGCCGTGTCAAACGACGCGGATTTAGTCAAGGATCCCAGCAGAGCTTCTCTGCGATCATCTCCTCCTTCTTCTTCTTCTTCCAGTTCAAACTGCTCAAGGAGGGGTTCTCGGAGGCCACTGAGGGGCACCTTTGAATAGCCAGCCTTCCGGAAAGTCCTCCTGGCTCTGTCCAGGTGCCTTCTGAACTCCCTGCCTGGAGATGAAGGCGGCCTCGCAGGCAGCTCCGTTGCTTGGCTGTAGAAGGTGCTTTTAATGACACTCTGCCTGGGAACAAAGGCAGATGGCTTCTCTGCCCCATCCCCTGCCTCTTCACCTCTGTCCTTTTCAGATGAAGGTGTGTCTGGTTTTTCTTTCTGATGCACAAGTGATGTGCTTTCTGTCGAAGCCCTTGGGGATGAAGGCTCAGCAGCGACAGTTTTTTGGGATGGCTCTCCCTGAAGGCTGGGAAGGAGCCTCTCCTCTTTCTCCTGTAAGATTTTTGCCATGAACTCTTTGCTTTCTGTGGGTGATTTATCCCCCACCTCAGCTTTCATTGAGGCATATTTCCTCCTCATGGGTTTTACTGGAGGGATGGAGCTTTTGGAGTGCTCCTGTTCACTCACACGTTTCAGAGGCTCGGGATGGCTCGGGGCATCAAATACGGGCAAGTGCAGTTCAGGGGTGGAGCCAAAGTGCTTCTTTTGTGGGAAATTCGAGTTCTCATTGTCTGAAGAGGAGCCACTGGTGCTGGATGAAGTGCTCTCCTCAATGAGGTGTCGGGAGATGGCCAGGGAGCTGTTGTCATGGGTCCTTTCCAGGATTTCTGGGATGGACCTCATCACCAGGATGGATTTGTAGCACATCAGGGAGCGCTGAGAAGGAAACACGACACAGCACAAGGAGATGGGAACATGGTCAGAGTATGGAAAACAAACACAGCAAAATGAACTCCTGCACATTAATACAACACCCATGAGTCTGATTAGACACTGCCACCCCCTGCACATGTTACCAATCCAGGCCTCATTTTCTCTCCAAATCTTCCTCTTCACTGACATGAAATTAAATTGATTTTAGGGAACACACTTGCTTTGGTGACTGGGAGAAAACAGGACTCTGTTTGAGATTTCCAAAGTCAATCTGGCCACTCAAAACAGATGGAAAGGAGTTTTTGATGGAAAACATCAGATGAGAGACTTGCTGGTGTAAATGGCTTTAAATCCTTTGCAATACAACCTCCAGTGACTTAGGCAGCAGAACACCTACTAAGCGTAGGAGATGGGATTCCTCTGCTCTAAATTCTGTCATGTAGGGCATCTCAGTTGAAGCTGGGCCTCTCCTTCCAGCCAGCAGAGAGAAACTGGCATGTTCAGAAGGCAATCAATCCAATTATTTGAGAGAACTTCAGGAAAAGAGGCATTTTCTTGGCACCTGTCAGCTCTGATTGCAAAGGCAGCTGAGGGCACCCAACTTATACACAGCCTTGTGTCTTACAGGCACCTGCATGGGTTTCCAGGCAGTAAAAGCCTAGATAATTAATTCCTGACACATCCATCTTTCCTGGGCTTTTTCACAACTCCCAGCCATGCTCAGATCTCTGCTGAGCTTGCTGTTCTAGCCCAAAAGATTTTCAAAGATTCAGATATTAAATTATCAGTTATAATATTAAATTATTCAGCAATTAAAAATAGATATAACCAAACAGAATCAACACAGATTAGGGGCAACTCACCTGCCACTTGCTCCGAGCCACAATGAATTTGAGCTGTTTGGTGTTAATGAAATGAGCTGCTTCAAGAGGGACATTGTGCTGCCAGGTGGAACAAAAATAAACATTGGTCAAAAAATCCTGATTCCATTTCTTGAGGGGTTTTTGTGGGTTTTCTTTTTTAGAATTATCCCTTTGCACAGTTGTTTAATTTAGGAAAGTTACAGTAGATCAAATGCTGCAGTTCTTTCATAGTTAAATTACAGACAAAATGAGTTTTTTCAGTGATTAAATCAGAACCTGTTCAATATCTGTCATTAAATTATTTTTGCTGTTAGCAATTTTTGACTCTTTTCCTTAGTGATTTAAGACTTTGGAATATAAACTTTGGTCTGCAAGGCCAGTTTCCTTTCTGTACTGATGTGACAGAACAAGAGGGAATGGCCTCAGGTTGCATCAGGGAGGTTCAGATTGGATATTAGGGAAAACAGACAAACAAAGGACCAGGACAAACTTACCATGAACCATTTGTGGGAAAGACAATCCAAAGCACTTGGCCTGGATCTGGTAAGAGAACAGATGGACATTTTAGTAGGAAATCCCCTCCAACACCAATCACTGATCTTCCTGAAGGTGCTGCTGCATGCAGACACCCATGTACACTTCTGAGCTGTGTCCTTGGGATGCTGATTTGGAGCACAGAAGCCAAAAAGACACACAGCAGCTTCCAGCTCAAGGTTTTCTTCCCCTGAGGGGAAAACACCCTCCTTTTTCAGCCTGACACTCCCCACAGATGCTCAGGAAGAGCTCCTGGCTCTTTGCAGGAACCCAAAGGTGTTCAGAGCAGCTCTGAGAGTGACTTTGCCTCTTTAGGTGGCCAGAGTGAAAATAGCGTTGGCAGCAGGCAGAAAGAGTAGGAATGAATTTAAAACCAAATGCCTGTAGATATGCCTTCAAGCCAACTTTTGTACTTGAAATTGCCTAATGAATGTGGTCAATGTTATTTAATTCCCTCAGTACCAGTCCGTGCTCTTCCCACTCATCTGTGTCATTCCAGAAACTCCTCAGCCTGGGGGAGGCAGGGAGCAAAGACATCACCACACCAAGGAGAGGCCAATTTGGCAAATATCCGAGTTGTGGGTTGGGTAATGGGGAATAATAAAGAAGAATTAGGGAAAAATGCAGCACATCTCACTCAGCTTTCTACTTTTCAAATCAAATTATGAGCTGGGTTGTGGCTGCTGAGACACCACAGAGGGAGGCACAGGAGGGCACTCACTTGGGGTGCTGCTGCAGGATCCCTTTCATGAAGTCCTTTGCATCTTCACTCAAGTGCACAACATCAGGAATGGTCCATGAAATTTCCCCGTTCTGGATGTTTAGGAGAGTTTTCCTGTCGTTCTCCCCAGCAAATGGAGACTTGCACGTGAGGCTTATTTATTGAACACCATAAAATGAAAGGAGACAGGTTTTAGGTTTCTGTTTTCTGGTCAAATTACAGAAGCACAAATGCTTACGTGGGGTTTTTAAATACTTGAGGGGCTCCAAACCTGGGACTTGCAAGGTTTGTGAGGAGCAACCAGGAAATGAGGAAACCACAAAATAAATTGTCCTTATTATGGAAGGACTGAATGCTCCACTCAAATCCCTTAATTGAAAGTGCTGGAGGGCTCTGATGGACAAAGGGTTATTGAGGGAATGTTTCCAAGATTTATTTACCTTAAATACGTGATGACTCCAACAGCCCTGAGGAGAGAGGGAACACAAATGTCATTTTTGTCACTAATTTTCCATCCTTCTCAAGCCCCTCTTCCTGCCACTAGACACCCTGGAACAGCAAGATCACCTTCTCCTCACCTTTTAACAATAATAAATCCCAAAAGCTATTTATTGATTTTTCCATTTCCATTAATTTTTCCCCTTCAATATTTTAAAAAATTGTTCTCAAGCAATCCTTCATTTTTAAAGCACAGATAGAGGAAAGGACTCAAAATAATTCTTTTTTTAATATTTTTTTTGCCTTTTCTAGAAAGCTCTTTAGGATTATTTCCTCTAGTTGCTGCCTGGAATAGAGATCATCTCCTCCAAGATGCTCCTTTGCATTAATTAGCAGTCAGAGTTCAATTACGGCTGAAAAAAATTAGACAGAAGGAGGTTTAAAGAGCCTTGATGGCTTTTGGTTTGTCAGCGTTCGCTTTTGGTTTCCTGTGTTATAATCACTGCTCCATTTACTAATTAACAGCTAATGGAAATTCAGGCCATTGAGGGCCTGGAAAAGCTTTTGGGAAGATGAGAGATTACCAGATATCAGTTGCTTTTGATACTGGTGACTGGGAAACAATTTCTGGGGCAACAAACTCCGGAGAGCCGTATTTGCTGTACTGGGGCTGCACGGGCGTGATCCTCTGGGCAAACCCAAAGTCACAGATCTTCAGGTCTTCCCTCTCAGGATAAACCATGAGGATATTCAGTGGCTGTTGAATGAAAAAAATAAATAAATGGTGAATTTTTTCTTGAGATCAGGGAGTATTTTCAGTTGTAAGAATAATTCAGAGAACACCCAATCCCTGGCCAACACATCGTTGGTTATTACCTTGATGTCCAAATGAAGGATGTTGTGGTCATGAAGATATTTGATTCCTTCCAAAATTTGCTTGATGTACAGTTTGACCTGAGAATTGAGTCCATCATTAAACAATTAATAAATAAATAATCATTAAACAGGGAGAGTAAATGGGAGAGTCCCTGATTTCACCAAGATTTGATCTTTAAAGGTTCCTCCCAGCCCAAACCATTCTATGATGTTTCCCTCTGAGAATTTCTCCAAAGAAAGAATTATTTTACCAATAAATATTGGACACCTAGCTACTAGATGGGAGAAGTGAAACATTTTGAACTTTTAGCACGAAGGATGTAAAAAAAATCCCTTAGAAACCATAATTCCAGCTTTTCTTTTAAAGACAGAAAGAGAGTAGATAGAATACAGTTACAGGGGGATAAAATGGTATTAAGTAAGTGGAGATAGAAGCTCCAGATGACAGATAGCAAGGAAATTATGACAAGAGAGCAAATATAATAATTTTTATTTTGGCTGAATGCAATGCTGGTCATCAAACCCCCTAGCTGTTTGTAGTTATTCCACAAAAAAACCCAACTAGCAATGAAAGTTGCCAGGAACACATTGTAAAGGCTGATTCTGCTTTGATGGATTATCACTGGTTCAAAGACATTTTTCATATTCCAAAAGGAAACTGCAGAAAGGACTGACTGTGCTTTCAAATGAGAAATTACCTCAGCTTCAGTGACCACGCTCTTCTTGAATAAACGATCCAGGAGCTCCTCAGTGGAGCATCTGACAGTGGCATTAAGGGACAACAGAACCATGTGGAAAAACTTATTTTGACTCTGGAGCCTCCTCCATCCAGCCAACAGCAGAACTGATGAGGTGATCTCAGGCTATGGGATCATCATGGGCTATGGGATCATCATGGGCTGCTCTAAACCTGGCGCCACTTCTGCTAAAATCTGCCTGTTGATTTTGGGGTTTCTGTTCTGCATTTCCCTCATGCTCACCTGGACTGGATTTCATGGAAACAGAGCTTATAACTTCCAGACGTTTCAAAATTATTTTGGTGCTTAATGACTCATTCACACTTGTATATACAAGTCTGATTTTTCTCACCCAGCAGAAGCTGAGGATTGCAGTAGAGCTCTCACAGAGCTGTGCTGTCCTGCAGTGCAGAGAAGAATTGTGTGTGCCCTTTACTCTCAGGCAAAACAAAAAAAATTTATTAATTACTTAGATATTTCATAAATGAGCTCTACCCAGTATTTCCCAGGCTCTTCAGACAACTGCAGAGAAAAGGATACAACTCCAGAATCAGAATCAGTGTTTTTCGTGTTTCAAACTCATCCAGGAGCCTGGTAATTCTGTCGTGGGACAGAGAGGCAAGAATATCCCTCTCCTGATGAGCTCTAGACTTGGTTTTGCTCCTCAGAGGGATGAATTTGGCAGCACAGGACACCCTGTTCCCTTTGTGCACCACCCGTTTCACGAAGCTGAAGCAGCCCCTGTGCAGGAATCAAAAGAAAAGCCCTGATCAGACCCGGGCAGAGATTTTCCCCCAGCCTGGCCTTTGACAGCTCCCTGCTGCTCCGTGCTTCAGTTCTCCAGCATGAGAAGCTCATTTTGCTGTGTGTGAGGTGCTGTTGCCGTCTCCTGGCTGTCTCCAAAGGGAAGCAAGGTGTTCCCATCGAGGGAAAAGCTGTTGCAGCTGATGCAGGCTCGTGCTGGTGCTCCTGCATCCCTTAGACAGACTGATGTGACAGGCTTGGGATGCTCCTGTTGCCAAGAAGCCACATCCAGGCACTAATCTGTGAGCCTTTGGATGGTTTTTCTTGTTGGAGCTGCCCCAGCATGCCTTGGAGTGACATCCCACTTCTGCCTTTATTTCCAACTTATCAGGACCCACCTCTGCCTCAGCAGCTCAGATGGGCAATGAGATATTCCCTGGCTGTAGAGTTGGAAAATTCATTTACCTTCCAATCTCCTGCTTAACCTCATAATGGGAGTGGAGCTTTCTCCTGGTGGCCACTTTCTTTCCTTCTTGGTCTTTCTTATCTGTGGAAATGAAGAAAAACAAAAGGGTGAATATTCAGACAACAATGCCTTGCTAATAGTGTGCAAAGTTGTTACAGGACAATTTAAGGGAGGAAAAATTAGAGGGGTCTTCTGAACTTCTAAGGAGAATTAAGTGGAGTTGTTTGATAAGAAGAATGTGTCAAAATGAACTTTGGGGTTGCCCCATCCTTGGAAGTGTTCAGGTTGGATGGGGTTTGGAGGAACCTGGGATAGCAGAAGGTGTCCCTGCCCATGGCAGGGGGTTGGAATTAGGGCATCTTTAAGGTTCTTTCCAACCCAAACCATTTTGGGATTTTGTGATTTGATTTTATCCTGGATCCTGCCAGACTGGCCATATGTAAATACTACACAGGAACACAGAACAGATTCCATACAGGTACCAGAACATGACAGCAACAAATTACACACTGCCATGGCAGTGGAGGCAACTCCTGCAGCTGAGAGGGTGTCATTGCCTTCAAAGGTGACAGGGTGACATTGCCATCACAGGTGACAGGGTGGCATTGCCCTCAGAGGAGAGAGGGTGGCATTGCCATCACAGGTGAGAGGGGACATTGCCCTCACAGGTGATAGGGTGACATTACCTTCCCGTATGACGAGCTCTGCTTTGCACAAAACCTCCCCTCCTGCATTTTTGGCAACACAGGTATAAACACCACCATCTTCCAGGGCAGCATTGTCCACGACTAAGAAATAAGTTGTTCCTTCCCTCCCCTGATGGATCCTGTCACTGTCTGTCAGCAGTGAAGTGCCCTGAGGGAAGGAAATGACATTTTGGCACTGGGAAAGCCAAGATGGAAACAGATGTTTCTGCTCTTCTGATGCCTCAGGTTTAGCTTTTATGTTTTCAGATTCTGTGAAGCTTTAGTGTGTGGGTCTGGGCTTCATATCAGGGCATGGTGAGCTCTGTGCACAGAGCAGGGAGACAAAACAATTCCTGCTCCAGCTGGACACCAAGGACAAATGATCCAAATCTCAGCCCCAGAGCACAAACACCGTGGGCTGGAGAGAGAAAAACAAGCAGGGTG
>JAWWEX010000125.1:2669751-2691472 GCA_035583215.1 Arremon brunneinucha | reverse complement strand
CATCATTACTGGCATGCTCAATATTTTTCTTTCTCTCAGCTCCTGGGGAACATCTCCCAGCTTCACACCAAACCTACCATGGCCTCCAGCAGTCTGGGTTTGGGTGCTGGCTTCATGAAGCACCACAGAGGGCCCGGCTGCTGCCCCTGAGGGCTCTGAGGGAGCAGAGCCAGCAGGGACAAGGCCAAGGCCACCATCTGCCCTCATGCCAGGGGGAAGAGTCACCAGCAGGGACGCCGAGTCCAGCAGCTTTCTCAGGGCTGTCTTGATCTCCTTGTCAGCGCGCTGCAGCGAGGCCTGCACAGAAGTCTCCGTCTCTGACTGGGGGGAAGTCATTCCTACAGACAAGAACAACAACTTTTCTCCCTTCAGGGCAAAAAGGAAAGCAGCAGCACCATCCAACCCATGGAAATATCTGCCATTGTGGCATTTTCCCCTCCTAGAGAAGGGAGTTGATGGAGAAATTCCAGCAAGAGGAAGTGTAGGTGAGAGTTGAAATAAGAAGGTTGGCAGAAAATACTTTGGAAAGTTGTACCTATGTGAACACCTGGCCTGTTCCCAGACAGTGGAACAAAGGATCCATCTCCCAGCTCAACCTGACATTGCCTGGTGTGTCAAAAATACCTTTATTAATCATAGAATCACAGAATATCCTCAATGGGAAGGGATCCACAGGGATCATCCAGTCCAGCTCCTGGCCCTGCACAGTCACCCCAGCAATCCCACCCTGTTCCTGGGAGTGTTATCCAAATACTCCTGGCAGCTTTGGGGCTGTGCCCATTCCCTGGGGAGCCTGGGCAGTGCTCAACCACCCTGTGGAGGAAAAATCAACCCAAAAATTGGATAAGACCAATGAAATGAACCCATTGCACTGATACAGACCCTACATGAAGGAAGATGTTATCTCACAGGGAAGGAAAAGGAGTGAACAGGAATCAGCCTCATCAGTGACTCTGGAGAAGGGCAGGGGAATGAAGGGAGGGCTGCTCTTTTTCATCAAATCTGGCAGAAAAGCCACTCCTTGCTCTAGGGTGATGTGTTTTGCTTCACAGTATCTGAATATTTCTGATGGGTTGGGATGTAGAAGGCTGGGATGGGATCACAGACTGCAGGAGCTCATCTCACCCAATCTCCTGCCTGATAAACCTCCCACAAATCCTGAAAAGGCACAACAAAGGGATGGATGTACACAAGGAAGCCCCCACATAATCATGAAGACAGAGAAAATGCAGGTCAGGTTAAGACAATGATCATGATGCAGATGCTCACCAATCAAGAGAGCGAACTCAAATCATCACATGGTTTGAGAAAAAAAAACAAGAGCATTTGGAATAAACAGCTCTAACTTGTTTAATGCCATTGACATTAATGAGCATGCCCTGTAGGGATTTTGATTCTGATCTTTTCTTTGCCTCAAGAAAGTGAATTTCCATGATACACCTGAGAAAATAAAGTTGAAGGCTATGAGTGGATGAAAACCTCTCACTTGATTTTTGTTTTCAATGATCATAATGGTGACAATATTTATTTCCTGAATCTGTTGATGGAAAAAGGCAAGACTTGCTCACATGATGTCCCAGACTGCCCATCACTGTTCATCAGCACTGGGCTGGCTGGAAGACAATAAATATTTTCCCAGAGAAATACCTGGATTCTCTGGCGTTCTTGCTGTGATTTCTGCCAACTGGTGCTGTCCTGTGAACTGGGCAGCTGCCAGTGAGTGAAATGATTGGAAAGGCATGAAACATTCAACTAGGAAATATATCCACAGGTGTGTGGATACAGATCTAGAGGTTATATATAATCACTGATCTCTCCCATGCTCTACCACCACCATTTCCCTCCCTGCCTAAGGGACATTACACCACTTCTTCTTTTGGACACTGATTCAGGCTGAGGAACTTGAATATCCCCCAAGATGCACAGACCTAACAAACACCACAGTGATGACACCCTGAGATGGACAACTTCTTTCCCAGCTCTAAAATCTCAGCCTTGAGCCTTTCCACCCCACAACTTCAGCCCATCCCCAGGAACTCAAGACTGACACAAATTTTGGAGCTCCAGCTCGGTCTCAGAGAAGGACCCAAGAGGATGTGAATCATTCAAGATTCCTGAGTCGAAACACCCTTAAAACTGGATTTTTTCACTTCAACATTCCGGAAACTGTCCATAAAAAGGAGCCAGAGCCCAACTGCATTAATATTCTTGGACTGCAACCCAGTTCCTGCTGAAGTCAGCAGGAGAAGAGGATGAGCTGATGGAATATCAAGTGCTGTAACAAAGAACACAGAAACCCAACAAGTCCAGTGACAGCTGATGCAAGACATTTATTGATTTAAACCCAGCATCTAACAGCATATCTTGCACTTAACTTTTTTTTTTGTGTGTTTTTTTTTCTTTTTTGTATCTCAAGCAAACTGAAGTTTCCACTTTATTAATACCCATTTACCTCCAGGAATTTCAGTAAAACATTCACTGTATTAAAATCTTTCATACAGCTGTATCTTTTCATCTACAGGAAATAAATCCCCACACACATCTCATTAGTTGTCTACACAGTTTAATCACTTACAAGCAGAATTTTTAACCTCTAGGAAAATATTTTGAAAATATATGCAATGAACGTCTCATAAACCTTTCACTTTGTGAACAGAGCCCTGCATAGGATTTTAAAAATTCCCTTCAATTGATTCTCTTTTGCTTAAATATCAAAATAAAATGTAAACAGATGTTAATTGCTTTGAGCTAATGAATCAAAGTATAATTATTTGTTGTATGACCATTTGAAGTGCAGCCTTAGAGATTCTTTAGAAAAACCTGAGTGTCAACCACAACAGGAGGAAACCTCCATGTTCCTTTATACATCCTCATTATCTTTAGTTTGAATATTACATTTTTTGAAGACAATCACAGGGCAAATTCTTTTCTCAGCAGTATCTTCATAAACCTGAATAAAATCCACTTCCTTCTGTGGAATTATTCAAGATCGATACTGGAATAACTGTGATCAGAATCAGGCTCAAAATAAAAGAAATATTTTTAGCTTTGAAAACATTTCCCTGTTGTGTGCCTGTTACTTTCCAATGTACAGTGCAATATATGAAAAAAGCACTAATATATATATCCATCTTATTGCTTCATTACAAAACAAACAGTATAAACCAAGGAGATGTTATAAAAAACGGGATAGTACCATAAAGGAAGCTTGATTTCCTTCACCACTGGAAAAGCATCCTAAATCATGAAGGTAGTGCACACAACATCCAGAGTGGATGTTGAAAGTGAAAGGCTGTGAAATCAATATGTTCATTTTAGTCAGCACAAGGTGCAGCTGCAGAAGGAAAAAGAAATAACTTTTCTACAAGCACCTTTTGTGAATTCATTCCCTGTTGGCAGGAACATTGCCTCCAAAACAAGCTCCTCAATATCACCTGGCTGGGAAACACTGAGCCAACATCATCCATTCCTTCCCAAGGCAGAAACTCACTCCACTTTCGCTCCTCATGCTGCTTAGAAATTCAGCTGTGTCTGAGCATTTCTGGCTTCCCTAAACCACAAATGAAACCACAAATGAACACTTCTACAGAGCTCAGCTGGGCCAGGGTGTGGGGACCTTCCACCCCACATGTCTGTCACCAGAGAGGGCCAGTGCAGGGTCCTGCTGAGATCAGTGAGCTCCACCTGACTCCAGCTGGCACCAATATTTGGGCCTGGGAGCTCATCTCTTTTCAGAGCAGCTTGTTGGAGGTCTGGGCTACATCCGTTTTTGATGAAGCCAACAGGGATGGGCTGTGCTCAGTGCACCTCAGCCTCCCCCTCGTGCAGCGTTCCTGCTGGAAAGCTCCAGAGGAACCCCACAGTCAGTCCCTCTCTGAGGCACCTCGACCTTCCTGGTTGCAGTAAAATGATGCAATTGCAACTGGCAGCCCAATACATTTGGAACAGATCTATGTTTCAACTGAATATTTATGGTAAAGCTCTTTTTTCTCTCTTTATTTTTTTTTTAATCTGTCTTTGTGCTCCTGCTACTTTGCCATAGCTCAGTGGTAAATTCCTCTTATCACATATAGGGGACATCATGGATTAATCTGTTAGCAGGAATGTTTCACCACTGGCACGTTCAGGAGAACAAATCCTCACCCAGTCATATTTATTGGCAAAGACTACATTTGTGGTGTCCTTTGAAGACCAGTTTGTGGTTCTTTGTCGGTGTTAATGTTTGATTGCAGATGCAGAAATTATTTTGTGCAGCACATTAATCTTTCAGTGCATGTTAACTGAATTATATTTCAAAAGATATGGTTTATAAATCCACCCCACTAGAATGCAGGATAATGAAACCTACATCATCAGACAACTAGGAAGTGGATTTGAAAGTATCAGTCATTTAGAAAAGACAGTCTTTTTCACTTAAAGCAGAAGAGAACAACAAAACTCTTGCTTCCTCATGACAGTGGGACTCTCCACTGACTAGAGTCAAACTGGGATTTCAACCAAAAAAATGCCTGAGCAGCCCTTTGAATCCCTGGTATATGTAACATCTACTATATATCTCATTATTTGGCAGAAGGTTAAAAAAATGCAACCAGACTGTGCATCTTGAAAGGTTTATGAAGAAATTTTGGTAGAGCTAATTGGTGTCACAAGTGTAGAGCAGAGTCAAAGCACAGTGAAGCTTCATGACCTTTGGGCCCACACGGTGACAGGAGACACCCCCTGTCCTGGGCTACTGAAGGATGCTGAAAAGCTTAGATACTTTCACCTCCTTGCCACACCAAAAACTGGCACATGAAAAAATAATTAAGTTCATGGACAAAAAAAACACACTTCTTCATCTATATTTCTGTCATAGGTAGAAGAATCAGGCTTTTCCTAAACCTCCCATCACTGCTCCACTATGGAATGATACATGTTCACCTAGATCAAAGCTTTTAAAGCTACAAACTGTTCTGACAGACTGTTCCCTTTAAGACTGGAAAAGCTTGACACATCATATTTAAATACATTTCCCTCTAAGGCATTCCCTTGTAATCTTCGCTACCAATTCCCCTCAACTACAACAATTCTGATATTTATATTTTTTACATAAAGCTGCTCTTTTTGGTGTTAAAAACCACGCTGGTGTCCGCTCAGCTCTGGGAGAGGTCTTCTGTGCTGATGTGCAAGGTGACAGGCTCGCCAACAGTCCCGTAGCTGAGGGTTCTGGTGGAAACTTCAGTTTTGAAGCTGGACTGCCCGTTGTCGGCGGAGCGCTGGACCTCGGTGCAGAACGACGGCTTCACCGTGAAGGAGGGGCCGGGAGGCGCCGCGCGGGCGTCGCTCACGCGGAAGGAGATGTTGGTGGGGCCTGAAGACTGCACACCAGCCACCCTAGAGGCTGACAGGAACACGGCCCCGGGGACGTGCTCCTCGTACTGGCTGAAGAACCTCTGCCTGGGCTCGGGCACCACGGGCCTGACCACGCTCAGCAGCACTGGCTTGCCGATGGTGGGCTCGTTGATCTCCGTCTGCAGCACCGAGATCTCGCAGGGCTTCTCCGCCGTGGGCTTCTGATCCTCACACCTGTAGGTCTCGCCTTCCTGAGGGACGTAGTCCTCCAGGTCCTCCAGAGTTAAGAGTTTGCCGTTGTGGGTTAAAATCTTGCGGTCCCGGGTGCTGATGTCATCGGTGTGTGGCTCCTCTGGCTCGTCCACGATGACGTTGTCCTCTTCGGGAAGGATGTCCTGTATTACTTCAGGCGCCTCCTCTCCAACAGGCCAAGACACATCCACTTCATCAAGCCCTTCCTTATCCTCTGGACTCACTGGGGAGAACAGAACTTGGTGTTGGTCTCCAGCAGCTGTCCCAAAACTGAAGACCAAAGGCTCACCCCCGCAGGCGAGCAGAGGGGAGGTGGCACCTGACCCACAGTCAGCAGATGGTTCCTGAGGGCAGCTCTTTCCTTCAGTCCCGTAATCCATAAATGACTCACTTCCTAATTGTTCTGACCCACATGGGGAGTTTCTCTCTTCACTGCTGACTTGAGGTCCTTCCTGCTCGGTGGTATACACCAGAGGCTGGATGTCACCTTCAGAGAGACCCTCGTTTGGCAAAGATTTTGACTGTTCCACTAATTTATTGTTGGAGTTGTTTGTGTTGGGATCATCTTCTGGGGAGCGCTTCGGCCTTGAGCTTGGAAAAGTGAATGTTAACACCCCTGATTCATCTTTTTCTTGTTTAACTGGGGAAGAACCTCTTTTCCTTGTGGGCTTTGGAGACTTTTTCACCTTGAATTCAATGATTTCTTCCACTTCGACCCACTTGGGCTTTTTCTCTTCCACTGTGCTCTCCACAACGACGTCTCTCGCCGCTGCCCCTTGCATGTCCTCGTGTTCTGTGACATACAGCCTGGGAACAGCAGTAGCCTTTGCTGCTGCCTCCTGCTCGTGTCTGTGGACAGGCTGCCTGATCTTGGAGACATAAACCGGCTCCGGAGCCGGCTCCGCCCGCGGGGAGCGGGAAGGAGAATGACCTGAAGGAGAACGCGCAGGAGAAACCCTTCCCCTTTGTCTTGGGCTCTTCACCACCGTGGTTATGGTCTCCTCTCTGGTGGCAGAAAGGGGTGGAGTTGGCGGGAAGATGAGACTTTTTGGGGAGCCCCACTCCACCAGTACATGCCGCGGCTGGCCGAGGCGCCGCGTGGGGTTAGTTTGGGGTGAGCATTGCTGCTTTTGGGGAAGCGGTCATTTTGGGAGGGACACACACGCAGAGCACACACCCGCATGCCCATCTCCACTTCCTGATCCAGGGAAAATCCCTGATCCAGGGAAAACCCCTGATCCAGTGCCCTTTTCCCCAAGGAAATCCCCAGCTCCGTGAACCTCCTCTGTTGGGTGTGAGCCCACAACGAGCACGTCCAGCTGAGAGATGCTCTGCTGGCTGCTGCTGTATTTCATGTGCTTGTGCTGATCACCTACTCTGCTACTTTGGACCCCCCCAGAAGTTTAAACACTCAAAGACTTTAACCTTTTCCTGAGTATCCTTGGCTAAAATCCTAATTCTGTCCACCTCAATGGCTAAATACCTTTTATTGCAGTAGGGTCAGTGTCTTCTTAATAGGGTTGGTGTCTTCTTAGGCATATTTAATTAATGCAACATATCTCTCTTTTTTTATTATTACAGCCTCTTTTGAGACCAGAGATCTGCATTTCCATATGCAGAACAGTTACATTGAAAGGGATTAACCTTAAAATGTGGATGATCAGGAAAAGAAAGTTAGAACATCTCCTGCACAAGTCATCTATGCCAAAATGAATATATTTCACTCTTCACAATACCATTAGTGTAGACACAGCCTGATCCTCCTGCCTCCAATAGACACAGGAATAGCAAGCCAAATTGGGATACATAATTATGAATTCTCAGTATATTTCTGCTGGCTTTACTTTAGATTTTTTGACTGAAGTTGGGCTGGTGGTAGATGCCTCATCCCTGGAAACATTCAAGCTCAGGCTGGATGGGGCTCTGAGTAGATTGATCAAGGTGGAATTGTCCCTTCTCACAGCAAGGGGTTGGACTAGGTTATCTTTAAAAGTCCCTTCTAACCCAAGGCCTAAACCCAAGCTCCAGTGCTCTTAATTTATATACTTACCATGCAGTTTTTCCTGCAGGTTTTTCCTGTGGTGTTTCTTACCTTTATTTTAGGTAAATACATTTCTGCCAGTGTTTTCCTGGCAAGCACAAGGAAGCCAATGCTCCACATCTGCTCCAGTGGAAATCACAGCAAAACTCATTTTGTTTTCGTGTCGAGATTCTGTCCCTACCTCCAAGGAATGGGGCTAAAAACAAAGAATTAACTGAAGGGTGAAACAGTGGCCTGAACTGAAATTGGGAGTAGAGACAGCAGCTTTTTAATTCCTCTATTCCTCCTCACCATTCTCCAGTCACAGCCACGTGGAGCTGAAGGTCACCCTCTGCTCTGACTTTTGCCTTTGAGAATGGAGAATCTGTTTATAGCCATCATGGAAGATTAATCCTCTTGGCTTTATTGCAGCCTTTCTCATCTTCTGGTCTTATTTCTGAAAACTTGTACTTCCTTCTCCTCTGGAGATCAGGTTTGTTTCCAACTTTAATCTCTCCCTTTGAGGACATGGTGGAGTCCAGGACTGGATCAGCTACAGGGAGGTTTATTTCCTCGCAGAGCACCCTCTTTTCTGCTCATTTCCACTGCTTTGCTCTTTTCCCTAAGTTTTCTGCAGTTTTTCCATAGACCTTTAAGGTCTGTGCAGAGTCTTCCTACTCGCCATGGTGCCTTTCTGAATTACACAGAATTAAATAATTTAAATGAGAATGAATCCTTGGGTGCTTGCAGCAGACCATGATCTATGCTGCAAAGTTAAAATGGGTTTTCTGGGGTCTCGGATTTGCATATATGGACAAGGTTCAATCTCATCTCTCAATTAACTATTATTTTCTGCCAATAGTTTTAAAGCTGTTTCTGTTCATCAGCTTCCTACAGATTAAGAGCTGGAATTTTCCCTTACAGAATTATTCCCAAACTTTCCCCCATCACTATCCCAATTTCATTGGAGGTCCACTCTTATTTAAAGTTAATGATCACAAAAGGAGGGGAATTTCTGCCTGAGATTCCATTCCTAAATTTATCAAACTCCTTAGAGGCTGCAACCCTTGATTTAGGAATCCCTCCTGGAGCTGTCCTGAAGAACAGCCTATGTAACTGAGATCTCAGAAATTTAGAAATCAGCTTAACTGATGGAATTTTGTATTAATGAATATTATTATTTGACCCACCAGTATTAATGCTGCTGCTCCAGATACAGGGACAGAGATGTGGTTAAATAAGATTTACTAAATTTTAGGTGTGGACTGGCTCTGAGATTCCCTCCTGCTCACAACTTTCTCACAATATTTCTGAATGTGATATAAAAAAAAAACTCTCTGTTCAGTTGCCCCAGTCTGAATCCTGAGGTAATACAGGTAAAAACACTTTATTTTCTGGTTTTTGCAGGGTGTAAAAGATCTAATGGCTGGAAATTTAACTGAGCTTATCTGCAGCTTCTGGGAGGGGAGACAACTTATAAACCACTGCCTCCAAAAGGGCCAAGGGCATGGGTCTAAAGGAATAATCCTCACAGAAAACAATAAAAAGGATAAAAGATAAGCAGCTCTTAACCATCCTTCAGTTGCAATTTTATGTCTAACAAAAATAAAATACATCCATTAAGCCTCATGTCCAAATCAAGGGCTGATTTTATAATAGTGCAGCAATTGAGGGAAGGCATTTCCCCGAAATATCCATTGCATAACTCCTTCCTGCCCTCAGGACATGGCTGGAGTGGTTTGGAGCTGCTCTGAAATCCTGTCCCAGGTCAGGGTCCCCCTTCCAGTACACGAAACAATTTTATTATGTATTTCTCTATGGTACTTAAGAAGATAAATTAGTATTTTAATGGCTGCTTTGCTTCTAGGCTGTGTATGACTGAGAAAATACTGCTTTTTCAGTAATTAATCCTTATATTTCATAGGCATCCAGTATAAACCAGGCTCAAAGTATCTAAAAAGACCAAGTCATCAGGACAATTTTTTATATTAGAAATACAGAGATAGAAGGGGATAAAAACATTCATCTTCCTTCTGCTTCATCATACAAGCCTTTCCTGAAAAGTTTAAAATAAAGCCAGAAGAAATCACTCTAAGCTCTGAGATATTTGTTAAATTGGTAGATATTTTCAGGTAAACCATTTTCAGTTTGATTTTTTTTTAACACTGAAAGTCAGACTCCCCCTTCCCAAGCTCTTGTGAAACTCTACCAGCATTAGGAGGAATATTTTTCCTGTGTAATATCATAAAATAACTGTCCCAGGCTGTGTCTAACACCAGTGCTGCTATTTTTGGAAAAGAACAAAAGGACTTTTTTTGAGGTGGTCACTTGACACGGCACAGAATTCTATGGGATCTGGGAATGGACACACTTGCATGGCCAATGAGCTCAAGCTTGTTATTGGATCATGCAGAGGCAGCAAGGCAAAAAACCCACAAATGTTACAAAAAAAAAAAAAAAATCAGCACTTACATGATGATGGTTTTCTTGGGCACTTTAGTCTCTTGTTCAGTGACTACAAAGAGAACAGTATGAACAGCATGGGGTTAAAGAAAGGCAAAAGCTGAAATGATTAAATTATCTTTGCTCAGTTCATCAACACAAACTGGAGTGAAAAATAACCAACTGTACCATCCCATCCATGCTTTCTGTGGTTATTTCCAGCATCATCTTTAGTGTTGCTGACCAGGAATGAGAATCCAGAGTGCTCTCTGAACATTTAGCTTTGAAATTAAATATTTTGTGGAGAACAATTTGGCAAAAACTTTTTATTCTACCATTTTTGTTTGGTATGTCAAAGCTAGAAAACAAGGTCCTTATTTAAATTTTCTTTATCCTATAATAAGGTAGTGATAGTGTCAGAAACCTGAAAATGCCTCAACCTGGAAAATCCTGGAGAGCTGAAATTCTTTAAACTGATTTCACTTCCTAGAAAAAAAGAGTTCTCCAAACACTGGATTGTGGCCAAACTTTTGTGGACTAATATCATTATCATCAGTAGAGAAAATCAGCATAAAAAAACCAAATCCCAAAATCCTAGAAAACCCAGGAGAGCCCTGTGTCTGCTCCATCTCTTTTTTTCCTGCTCTAATTTGCAATTTTTCCTGACCCTTCTTCCATAACCAGCTGGAAGCTGTTGATGATTATCGAGATCAAAAGTTAAGATTTCATGGTGTTGCAAATATTCCTTAAAACTGACATTTTTAAAAACCAAAAAGATCCTGTTTGAAGAACTAACTGAGATTTTCAGTAGGTTTCCCATCATCTCCACTGGAATAAAATTAAGATACTCTTTGACCAACACTGCTTTGAGCACATCTGAAATGCTGAAGCTATTGGAGATCTAGGAAAAAACCCCATCCGCAAGCCTCACTCTTCATTTAATAAACTAGCAAAATATCCAAAAAAAACCCCATAATTTAATCTCCAGCAATTGGTTTTCAGTTTTCCAGCCAGCCTATAATAAATAAGCTCTGGTAATTTTCAGTCAGTGCAATTTAAGTGAACTGCTACTTAAAAATATCTATAAAATCACAAACAGTTCTTGCCCAGGGAATTTGGAGTGTCTGTATTATTTGTTTATTAACTGATAATTACTGCTAATGTTTTCAATAGTGCCCCCAAACCTGCATTGGCTGAAAATTAAAAATGCATTTACAATATTAAATGGAATACTTTAACCTAATTTTCCTTCCACTTCAATTCCAAGGGCTCTTCTCTGCCTCAGGTAAAACCACAAATTTGACCATAATGAAAAAGAATTTTGTGCAAATATTGATGGTAATTCTGACCTAGAGCTCATGGTTTTTTGCAGAGCCTTATCTTGTTTATGCCTGTAAAAATCTGGAATAATTTCCCAGAGATCCAAAGGAGTTACTGCAGAACTGGGTGAGTTTAAACAAAATCTGTTTGCAGATCTGAATTTACACTAACTGGGTAAGTAAAGAGCAAAACTATTTTCAAATATTTATCCCTGGACACAACTACAATAAACCTATTTACCTATCCTTAATTAATATTTTTCTTTAAATAACTCAAACCACATTTTAAATTGTAGAATTATAATAATACAGTGATGGCACATGAACTGAGTGCTCTAACAATTTACCACACTCAGGTTAGAGATTTTCACTGAATTTTCAAATCACTATTCTGCAATTTTCAAATAATTTTTAGAAATCTCATTAGATAATATTATGAGATTAATCCATATGCACTGAGTATATGAGTAAAAATACTGAAGCTCTGATGGAAATGCTTTAATTAATTGGATTATACACCTGAAAATAGGTGTTTTCTACAAATCTTTTAGCAACAATAAATTTATATGAGAATTAAGTAATATAAACTAAATAGTTGAATAAATTTAATGAAATTTCACAATGTCTGTAAGAAAAAGTCTTTTTAATGGTTGCTCTATGAATGTCTGTTTTGAAGTCCTCCCAAATGACACCAACTGTGATATTTCTATTTGTAGTGGATGTCAAAGAGATTCAATATTCAAAAATTCAGCAGGCCTGGGATAAGAAAGCTGAAAATGGCATTTAATAAATTGTATATGTGCTGTCCAAGGTGTGAGGGAGGATTTGAGCAATCCTATATTGAAGGATAGAACCACACGAAAGTAGGATGAGAGAATTTGGGTTTCTTTTCTTTCTTTTTGGTTTTCTTTTTTGTTTGTTTGTTTGTTTTTGGTGGTTTTTAATTTTTTTTTCTTGTTGTTTTTCCCCGAAAGGAAAATATTCTGCATCCATTTTTAGCATTTTTTTAGGATTTATCATTTCAACTTTTCAAGAGCATTTTAGGCAAACAGCTTTGCAAAGCAGGAGCCCCTGATAAGCAGGTTAAAAGCTGTAAGCATTAGGGACAGCCCAGACATCTCTTTGGTTAATAGATTAAAACATTGGCTTACAAGTGATGGAACACTGAGGATGAGTGAGTTCTCCTTGCTCTGGATGGATGGATGGATGGATGGATGGATGGATGGATGGATGGATGGATGGATGGATGGATGGATGGATGGTTATTTGTGGCCTTTATTACAATTTTTAAGTCTCTTTTCTCCTTTCACAGAAGCCTAAACCTATTTTTGCTGCTCAGTTCATGCTGACATGAACCAGAGGAGCACTGCTCTGTTTTCACTTCCTTCTGCTACACTTGGAGGCTCATCTGCAAAACCTGACAAGAACTGCTAAAACTAATCCTAAAATGAGCAATTCTGGCAATCCTTGAGGTGTGAAAAGACCCTTAAGATCACTGAATCCAACTGCCAAACCAGCACTGCCACCTCAAACCCTGTCCCAAGTGCCACATCCACAGACCTCTGAAATCCCTACAGGGCTGGTGGCTCAACTCATGAATGCAAGAATTTTTAAAATTATATAAATGGGATCTCTATCAAAAATACCCCACCAAAACCTGTACAAACAAACAAAAACGCCCAAACCCAACCAACCAAAAGGCTCCACTCCTGCAGTGACTGACACGGCTGCAAAGGCAGATGGGGCTCTCCTGAATTTGAAACCCTGTGGCCTGGCCAAAAAATGAGACTGAACCATGGTGATAAGAGAATAAAAATAATGAGGTAAATACCCTAATCATCACCCTAATCAGGGAATATCCCACAGGGGGCAAACTCCTGTCCTATTTCTTCAGGAACACTGAGAGATCTGATGCTCCTCTGTGTTTTAAATCTTCTTTGGGAGAACTTCAAAAGTATTTTGGTGATTTTTAACAAGGCAACTGAAGGGCCTGCCCAAGGCTCTGCATGAAATCTAAAAGTTGTGAAGGAATTATTGTTGCCTGGCTGTAGCTGCTTTGGAAATTTTTATTTATGGCTTTGTCTCCACTCCTGTACCTGACTCCTCCCCTTGTATTCATTCTAGGTCCTGACCTGCTCATCCATATGGAAATGGAGCACCTTTCCAAGGCACTGGGCTTTGCTTTTCTTGACAAATAATCAAGTTAGTGAGCCTGGATGGATAAATCACACCAGAACATGCCAGAGCACATCAGCCCAGGTGTGCCGTGTGCAGGTTAAGCAGTGAGGTGCAAAGCAGACACAGTCAACTGGAAGTCAAAGAGAAGGATCTTCTTTCAACTACACTTTTTTAAAGTGTCTCAAATTCTTCCAATATCCACAGAAAGAGGATTTTTTTAAAGCAACCCTCCATTGACTTCAGTGCAGCGACCAGGTGTGGGTGAAGGCAGATCTCTGCTCACAAGGGATCCCTCAGTCCAGTGGTTTCCATCCTTTTTGGATTTGGTCCATGCAAGGGACCTGCAAACTCCCATAATGTGAATTTAAACCAAAGAATTTTGGTTTTGATACCCATGGACTTGGACTGTGGACCATAACCAGCTGCAGGTCAGGGGCTCATAAACCACTGGACTAATGGTATCCCAAACCATGGGTTTGGTTCAGCAGAATAAACAGTACAGAAAGGCAGGAGGATAAAAACTAAAATAGTTGCCCCTTGGCTGCCTCATAAGACCCAGAGAGTGGTGATTTCACAGGAACAGAGATAAATCAGGTAAAACTCAGACCCAGGGTGCAGTGAGCCAGGAAGCAGACACGGGATCTGTTTCTGATGTGAGAGCAGTAATGTTGTCCTCTTGGTGAAGCTACAAGTAATCCCATGTTCACAAATAGGCAGGATTGTGAGGATGGAAAGAGCCTTCATGAGATCCACCTGTCCTCCAGGTCTTTGCCAGATGAACCTGATTTTTCCCCAGGCAGATCAAGGCTGGTTACTGATTCTCAAGAAAGCAACGAGTTCCCTCCTCGGTCAAGTGCATTATGCCAAATTCCTCCCTGGTGCCATTCTGCTCACAGCAATCCTCTTGCTCCATGGATGAGCCTATTTTCTCCACTGGCCTGAAGCAGATCTCCCTCTGTTTCACCCTGGAGATGACTCAGGGATCTATTTTCTTCCCTATTACCGAGTTCAAGCAATTGCACACATCACAGAACAAATTTATTTCATGACATTTCTGAAGCTTCCAGGCAAACTCCAATTATATTTCTGTAACCAAGCTCACAATTTTTTGTTGTTGTTGTTTATGATTACAGGAATAACAGCAGATGAGAAATTTGGGGCTGAACATACACATTAGCAACGCCCAGAGCTGAAAATGCTCCTAAAATTTTATACAACCCTTGTTTGCTTTTATAACATCTGCCTGAAGTGAACTTCATCAACATACACCACCCTGACAGAGATTTATTTGTGTTCCTCTACATCCTGCACACAACTTATTTTTCTCTCTTTGGGGCATAGAAAAGACAAAGATTTCAAGTACCTGAAGGTTTATTTGGCTGAAAAAATTCTAGTATTTCTACACTTACACCATCCTCCCTGTAATGCTTTTTGATGGGACTCTGGGAAAGAACTAAAAGGAAAACATGTTTAAAATGAAGCCAAGAAAGTTCAAAGATCAGGATGCTAATCTAAATAATTTATTGTGGATGAATCCTCTTAATGTAATAGCACAACATTTGTGTCTACAGAGGGCTGGCCCAAAGGTCCAGCCAGACCAGGGTCCTGTCTCAAACAGGGCCAACAGCAGAGGACTGTAGAAAATGATGAAAAAATATGAGTAGAGGATCATTTATCCCTGAATATTTTTCCAGACTCCAGCATTTTCTGCCCAGCAGCTTCATGAGTCAGAATGTTGCCTCTTAATAGAAGTTGATAATGTCAATTATACCCTTGAGCTGGGTTCAACATACTTGAACTCCTGTTATTATCACAAGACAGTGTGGGAACATCAAAATTGAGGACAGAAGGTCCTAGAGCTGTTGGAAAAACTATGGGTTTTTTTGACCATGCCTCCACAGAAACCTGTGAAACCAAGATTTGCTGGCATGGAAAGGCCTGTGCCTTTCCCAGTCTCCTCTCTTGCTCTCCAAATCTGTCCCTTATCTATTAAAGGTGGTCCCTTGACTGTATCAGCTCCTGAGCTGTTCAAGAGAGACAGGACTGGCTGGTCCACACTCAGCCACACAAGGACATTTATAAGATGCACAAAGAACCAATTCCCTATGCACTAGGGAGATGTAGCCATGGATTTAAACTGGGCTGTGATGGGTTTGCAGCAAGCACTAAAACACTGCATGTGGAAATCCCTGGGATAGGCAATAATCCCTGGAACTTTAGGCAGTAATGACTAAAAGTTGTGAAGAAAGATGCATTTTTGGATGGGTGCAAAATAAATTTTTATCGCCCTACCAATCCAGGTGAAACTGGCAGGAAAAAAAGGAACAGACTCTATGGTCGTCCCTGGACAGTCCTAAATAATGGATGAACTAATAATTGCTCAGGACACACTGCTGTCAGTTCTGCTTTCCCAGTCACTCCCCATGTACTTCAGTGGTATTTCAGGAACAATCCCAACACGTCTCCACCTCTACTCAGTGGCCCCTGTAACATTTCTGCCAGGCTGACACACATTTCCAAGTTTTCCAACAACATACAACATTTCTTTTTGCACTATTGGTGGCGTGACAAACCCTTCATCTGCTCCTCCTTTTCCATATAATGCATCCACATTATATGAAGTTGATTTGCCAGGCTTGGAAATCAACAGATGATGATGGGCACAGAGCCGAGCCGCCCTGTGCCCATGCACATCTCCAGAAGACGTACAGATACATGGACACCAACAACCAACGTGGGTAGGCTGGCAAAAAAACCCTGGAATCTTGTTGTTTTTAGGGCTGGTGTACGTACAGAGCTGGGCAAGGGTCGTACCTTCAATGGTGATGGCTTGGTCTCCTCTCCTCTCCTGGGTCAGGGCTGCGGCGCTGTGGTGGTAAAGCTCTGCTCCACTCTTGGCAGACCCTAACCTGTTCATCAGCTGGAGAGAATGGTGCAGTACCAAATGAAACACAGCATGGTTTGGTTTTTTGGTCATGCTAAAACCCTGCCTGTGCTACCCTTAGAAATTCAGTGCTGAAATGGGTGAAGGCGTGAGAAGAGTGCCAGGCTGGAGTTTGAAGGGATGCTTTGCTGCTCAATGGAGTTCATGGTCTTTTAACAAAAATTGTTCACACAGACAAGTTACAGCACATCTGAAAACTTATTTACTTAATCATTGGGTGTTTGCTCTACAGCCTGGTCTCTACCAACAGGCCCAGATTCCTGCTGCACACACACTTAGGTGGCCATAAAGAGGATTTTTTTTTGGTTTATCATCCAATAGTTACTGACTTTTACTCAACCAAGGGAATACTGGACCTGAGGATCTTGGTCAATAGCAAATGCAAGGTAGTTTGGTTTTGCTAAAATTCCAGTAGAATTCTTTAAAGTGTATCAAACTTCCCAAATATTTCTGTCCATTTACCATGGAGCAGCTGATCCATGCTAATTTCCTAAACCAACACCAATTTCTTTTACTGCCAAGCCCTCAAAACTTCTTATGTTTTATTACAATGAATGCATAGATTATGACTAATTTTCATAAAGTATCTTACATTTTATCAGCTACTTCTACATATATTTATGAAACAAAACAGGAATTTCAGCGCTTTATCCTTCTATTTAGACTAGACTTCTTTTTTTTTTTGGCTCTGGAGAGTTTCCTAGTCATAATTAACAGGAATTTCAGTGCTTTTCCTTCTATTTAGACTTAATTTCTTTCTTTTGGCTCTGGAAGGTTTCTCAGTCATAATTTAAAGACAGTCCAGAAAAAAAATATCACATCAGCATGGTCCCAAATTTTGTAAGAGTTTCCTCTAGAGATCTGGATCTGAGTTTAAGCTCCAGAACAAGCTCCATCAATTCTTACTTGTACCAACCGTCAGATCAGAATACTCTGAAGCTTTTGGACGTTCACAATCCAGATCTAGCTCTAGGCTATCCATAATATTCATATGAGCAATTCCTCAGCCATTGGTCTCTGCCAGTAAGATGAATTCTCCTGCCTGTATAATTTCAGATGACAGATATTTAAATCTCTCTGAACCTACCTCACATTCATAGTGCCCCATGTCTTCATTGGAAGGGTTCTTGACCACCAGCACTGCGATGCCACTCCGTGGCTCACTGAAAGTCTGGTATTTACTGGTGTCCTTCAGCAGCACTCCATCCTTGTACCACCTGAGTGGGAAAACATGGACCATAAGCCAGGACAAATTATGCAGCATCAAGAGGTCCCCAAGATCAATGACCCATCCATCCAACAGCTCTGGAGATGACCCTTAGACAAATATTTGGATCCTGGAACGGAGGGCTGCAGGTGGGTAGCTCACACCTGGGTATGAACCTGCACACCTTTATGAGGTTCCTCCCAAGAGATCTCCTCAGTCAGTGCTGGAAAAGGGCTTTAAATGATGACAAGACAGGATTTGCTGAGCTCTTTGCCTGAATACCTGATAAAATCAAGTCAGGTGTAAGGCAGGGAGGATAAACAATGACAAAATGTTTTCCAGGGCTTTGGATTGGACAGGGTCCTCCTCAGGGTCTATCAGGATATTTCTTTTCAAATTCTAGCTAGAATTAACTCCTAAAAATCTCAGGAATATCTGGATCATGAAGAGCCAGCACTGGGACAGAGTTAAGATGGAAGACACTCTAAAGAAAGGGTCCTAAACTCAAAAATGACTTTTCTGACTATGCAAAATGGGAAACCAGGACTTGTTCCCATGTGAACTGTAGGACTGACCTGATCTGAGGCCTGGGTGCTCCTTCCACAGTGCAGGTGAACTGGACATCTTCACCCTCGACAAGATAAGCATTTCTGACCTTGTTCACAAACCGTGGGGGCACTGCAAAAAGCAAAGGTAAATGTGACTGGTGGCTGGAAATATGAACAGATAGGAAGGGCATGTCCCTGACCAGGAAATTCTCACTGGGTCTAAAGGATACTAAAAACCAAATTTTTTTGACCTAAAAACAGTTGCCTGTACATGCACATAATTTTTTTTCATATATATTATCTAGTATATGTTGTATAGAACCTCTGGAATGTCTTAATATTTGTAACATCATAGAAACATAGAATCATTTAGGTTGAAAAAGACTTCCGAGGTCATGGAGTCCAACCATTAACACTGCTAAGGCCAACAGTCAACAACATCCCCAGGTGCCACATCTAAATGTTTTCTGAGCTCTTCCAGGGATGGTGACTCCACCAGTGCCTTGAGAAGATTGTTCTGGTGGTTGACAACACTTTTGGTGAGGAAATTTTCCCTGATCTCCAATCTAAACCTGCCCTGGCCCAGCCTGAGGCCGTTCCCTCTCCTCCTGTGCCTGTTCCCTGGAGCAGAGCCTGAATCCCCCTGGCTGTCCCCTCCTGTCAGGAGCTGTGCAGAGCCACAAAGTTCCCTTTGATCCTCCTTTTCTCCAGGCCCAGCCCCTTCACAGCTCCCTTCTTGCCCTCCAGCCCCTTCCCCAGCTCTGTTCCCTCCCCTGGACACCCTCCATCCCCTCAATGTCCTTCTGGCCATGGCAATCTCAAAACTTACCCCAAGCCAGCACAGGGGGCAGTCACTGCCCTGCTCCTGCTGGTCACACCACAGCTGGTACAAGTTTAAGGTATTTCACAGCAGACCCCTTTAAAATACTGCACCTGGGCAGGACTTTACCTTGAACAAGGATCTTTCCCAAGGTGCTGGCATTCCCAGCAGGACTGGAAGCAAAGCACATGTACTGTCCTGTGTCAGCCCCTGTCAGGTTGTCCAAGATCAGCGTGCAGGAGCCATCAGGATCTTCTATGATAATGTGGTGGGGGTCCACCTCCACGGGCTTTCCATCTGAAAGGGAAATGATTTATTTTAAAATAGCTTGCTCAGAGTTTCCTCCTTAGGAATTTCATCCTCAGAGGGCTGAGAGCTGTATTATTGCAGCTGGTGTTGGTAGGTGAGGAATCAGCTCTTCATCCAGCTCTCTATAAAACATCATCCAGGGCAAAGTACTTTTGGAGGACCTCTACATCTCCACTCCTCATTTAAAAGTGAAATTATCCCAGAGTACATTGTGTGCAGTAATAATTCTGTTTTTCTAGCCAAAGGAGCACACCCAAAATGCCCAAAAACACGATCTTTAGACTTGAGCATCTCTAGAGGATCAGCTCTTGGAAAATCCTGATACCTTAGATTTTTAAGTTTTTCTATTCTGTGTTGGTGTGCAGCTTTTAGCTTTATATTAAGTGTTACTAGGATCTTTTCACAGGGTGGTAAAAGACCAAAAAAGACCAAGCAATCCTATTCTAGCTGAAGACTCAAGGACAATCTCTTCAAACTTCAGGCCCAAAGCATGAACAATGAGAAAAGAGGAGGGTGGGCAAGCAAGCAGGGAGGGTGAAACTTCATAACTTAAAGCCATTAATTGGACTGTTAACTCCTAAATGGAAATGGACTAAAACTTATAAAAATGCGAGATCTCATGACCAAGCCCTCTTTGGCTTCCATCTTGGAGCCATCCAGGTACTGCCAGAGTGTGGCCTTTGAAGGTTCCTCAATAAATCTCCACTTTATTCTCCTTAACTCTGTCTAGCCTCTATTCCATCTCCTTAAGGCATCAACCCACTGCCCAACTAGGGACAGGAAGCACATTTGGAGGGTGCATTTAATGCCCTGATGCTCATACCTTTGTACCAGCTGATGGATGGCTTGGGAGCTCCTGTCACCTTGCAGGCCAGCTTGACTGTCTCTCCCAGCTCAGCTGTGCAGTCTGCCAGCTCTTCCTCAAAGTCTGGAGGGACTGAAATATCAGAGGAAATACCAGAGGAAGCGTGTTAGTCTGGAGGAGGGGGCTCTGTCCATGGTATGGCTGCTGCTAAGCGAGAAAAGAATAATTTCTGCAAATCTGTGAGGATCAGAATGGAAAAACTGAACAGGAAATTTTAGCAGCTCAAGACTTTATATGTGATATGGTCTCCTTGATTGTCTGAGACTAAATTCAGTCTGTAACACGTCTGTTGATGGCTACAATGTTAGACCATATGTAAAAAAGGGAATGTGTTGCTGATATGGAATTATTTTCGACCATGATTTTAATAAGCACATCCATTATTCAGACACCACACATCTGTCACTGTTAAGACAATTCCTCAAATCAAGTGCAGCCTGGGTATCCAAACCAGCATTCTGCTGGTGTCCTTACAATGAAATCTATGCTTTCATTGAATCATAGAATTATAGAGTGGTTTGGGTTGGAAGAGACCTTAAAGATCATTGCATTCCCACCCCTGCAATGGCAGGGACACCTTCCACTCTCCCAGGCTGCTCCAAGCCCCATCCAGCCTGGCCTTGGACACTTCCAGGGATCCAGGGGCAGCCACATCTATGGGCAACCTGTTCCCTTATTAAGTGACTTTTCTTTTAACCCATTGCTACCATATGAAACCATACAAAATTGTCTGATAGTCTTCCCACTAAAACACTTAAGTAAGGGCACAGAAATGAAGTGCCCAGACTTGTTTTCAATGTATATGGACTAAATCCAATGCAGTTCTGGTATTTTAAGATGCAAAATATCCTTACACTATAGTGGAAACCATTTGTAGCTGATGCCTGAAAAATAAAAATCTAATATCCTTTCTGATAGATTTTGTGGATTAAAAAGTCGTGGAATCTCAAATGACACTGAGATTGATGATGCCTTAATGACCAGACAAAATACCAAAGCAAACCCAGGTGCAAAATTAGAGCAGTGTAAGCCAGGAGTCGAGTAAAGAGTTTGGAACCCAGTGAAGTCACAGGATCTTTTGTACTGGGGTGTGTAGGACTCTGGATCAGGGTACAACACCAACTCTCCCTGTCTTTCCTCCAGGAGAGGTGTTTCAACCCTCAGGTTATCTTCTAGGCCTCTTCTGGACTCACTGCAGCAGCTCCATGTTCATTTTATTTTGGAGCCACACAGCTGGACAGAGCACTGCAGGTGGGATCCCACAAGAGCAGAGCAGAGGGGCAGAATCCTCTCCCTGGACCTGCTCCCACTTTTAATGACCATAAACAGCTTCTCTCCCTCTTTTATAATTTCCTGAATCTGCTACCTCAGGTTTTGGTTTTTATATTTTCAGATTCTGTGCTGTTTTCGTGTGTGGGTCTGAGCTTCATATCAGGGCATGGTGAGCTCTGTGCACAGAGCAGGGAGACAAAACAATTCCTGCTCC
>JAWWEX010000125.1:2622798-2650489 GCA_035583215.1 Arremon brunneinucha | reverse complement strand
CTAAACCCTACATAATTAATTTAAGTACAATAATCATAGTATTTATGGTCATGTTGTAGTAAGTGACATTTCTAGCATGAAAAGGGACTTCACAGGTAAGTCAATATGTTGCAACCTCCCCACCAGTGTGCCCTCTCTCCCTCAAAATGAAAAAGAATAAAAAAGTCATTATTTTTTCTAGAAGTGCAAAGCTTTCATAAAAATATCAGCAACAAATTACAAAAAAAACCCAAACTTTCTTGAGAGCAAAAAAATTACACTGTGACCTGTTCCCACTGTCTTTTCAAAGGAACAGGCAAGATTTTCTTCCCCTACCTGTGTCAGAAGTCAGCAAAGGTGGTGGAGGTCTCGCTGGAGGTGGAAACTTCCCAAGGGTGGGAGGTGATGCCTTCCCAATGCGCAATTCGATTTTTTTCGGGCCTTGCTCCAAGATGTCGATCTCCACTGGAATTCCCAGAGCGCCAAACATCTCTCTGAACCGCGTGGCTGCCGTCTTGGCCTCGGACATGACTTCAAACTTGATGTAGATGTACTGGTCATCCTCACGGTATGTCTGGTGGTCAACCACGTCTATGTCCCCTTCGTCTGCGCTGACAAAGAGCTCTTCCTCCACGTCAGAGATCTCCGTGGAGATCTTGGCCCTGAAGAGCCTGTGGAGTCTCCTTCCTGCTTTTCGGAAAGCGTCATCCAGCTCGCTGCCGGACGAGCTCTCCGTCTCGCTGTCGGTGCTCTGCTTACTCCTCTTCTCCTTAGCAAGAGCTTGAGCTTCCTGAGCGCCAACCACCACCTTGGCGCTGTGTGAGACCTTGCCAAACTTATTGGATGCCTCACAGGTGTATTTGCCTGCATCCTTCCTGTCCAGGCCGGCGATGATCAAGGAGCAGGTGCCGTCGCTGTAGCTGTCGATGTGGTAGTAGCGACCATCCGAGAGCTCCTTGCCGTCCTTCAGCCAGCGGACGTTCATGTCGGTTTTGCTGTGGGCCACACATTCCAGGTGCAGGGTGCTTCCAGGCTCTCCAGAGAAGTCTTTGAAGGTCTCAGTGAACACCGGGCACTCTTGTTGCTTGATCTCTTTCCTGACTTTGTAGCCTTTGAAAGCGGCTTGGATCTTCACAGCCGCCTTGTTCATGGAGGGGTCGTCCAAATCTGGCAGCTCTGGCTCAGCTGGCTGAGCAGCTGTGGTGGCCACAGTGGTCTCCACAGTGGTTGTCTCCCACTGCTTCCATAGTTTTCCTGTGGAGGTGGACTGAACCTTGCTGGTAATGCTGGTGCTCTTCTTCCCAGCTTTCTTGAGGTAATTCACCAGGGAAGGAGTCCCAGCTCTGGACTCATCATCAGAGCTTGTGAAAGAGAAATCTGCCTCTCCTGTCCTGGCCAGCTCATCACACGTGGAGTACTCCTCCGAGTAGTAGTGAGACATCTCTGCTTCCTCCTTCCTCAGTTTCTGAAGCTTCTCCTCCTCCTCGGGCACCTCGCTGATGGAATCCAAGGTGGGCTCCCGGCTCATCCGGCGCTTCTTGGCCAGGGCTTCCCACAGGAGGTGCAGATCTCCCTCCTGGGCAGCTTCAGGGGGCAGGCTGGGCTGGATGTGTCCGTCCACCTGCTCCTCAGCCCAGCTGGCAGGGGGAGCTTCCCTGGCAATCTCCTTCAGCATCGACACTGTGGGAACTGCGGGGAGTGAAGCAGGTGAGAAGTTAAAATCTGTGAGCTTGGAGAAAGCACATGGAGATGTTCTACTCTGAAGAGTCTCAGAGGCATTTAACTAAGCATCATACTGAGAAAAACATGGGAGTTTACAGAATCCCAGGATGGGGAAGGTTGGAGGGGACTACTGGATATCATCTAGTCCAACCTCCCTGCTCACACACAGTCCCCTACATCACATTATTCAGTGTCCAGATGAATTTTCAATATCTCCAGAGAAGGAGACTTCACACCCTCTCTGGGAAGTTGATATAACTGAGTCTGGTCCTGGTGAACTTGTCCTAGCTGACCATGCTTTGAGGAGGAGGATGGACCACACCATCTTCAGGAGGTCTGTCCAACCTCAACAATCCTGTGATTCCATGCATGCACTTAAACACTACCAAACAACTTTTTAAAAAATTTATTTATTCCTTGCACGTTTGAACCAAATAAACAGATTTCTGCCCTTTTTAATGTTGCAGTTGTTAAAACTGCCAGTGGAGCCCGGAAAGCTACCCAGGCTCATCCAATCTCCCAGATATACAGGGCTTCCCTGTCTGTCCTGAACAGATCTCCAGTGGCTGTGCTGGGAGCTGAGACTCCCATCTCACATGGACACACCTGCTTGGTTGGATGTGCCTAAATCTGAAGGTGTCTGGGACACATTCACACTCCTCTGCATGTTGCCCAGTCCCTTTTGAGATGCTCCAGGTTGTCTGGGACATGCACAGAATACCCTAAAGCATCTCAAAAGGCACCAAAAATTCATGTAGAGACAATAATGTCACGCCTTAAATATCTGTCTCCAAAAACTCTAATCTGAGCAACTCAAAACCATTTGGGATGCAGGAACAGACTGGGCAATGCCAAACAGGAAAATAACAATTCCTCGTGGATTGTTATCATAGCTTGTAAAAGAAAATTAGTTGCAGTCCCAGCTGTGGAGATGGCCCTGGATGTCCATACCAGACCTGATTTAACACCCCAGCAATGCACACTTTGTACCTTCAAGACACAGTCTGGCAACAGATTTGACTTCTGGAGAAGCCATGCAGGTGTAGCTGTCCTGATCCTCAGGCTTAAATCCACGGATAATGAGTATCTGCTTTGTTCCTTCAGAAAGGATTTCATATCTCCCTCCAGCTTTTATCTGCTCTTTTCCCTTGAACCAAGTCACTTTCTCCTCAGTTTTGTTTGATAATGTGCACTCCAGGCGAGCCACCCCCCCTTCCAAGACAGATCCTCCCACCAAGGGTTGGGTGACAGTAACTGGAGGCTCTGCAATTACAGAAATAAAGTGAATTAACACAAAGAACAATCATCTGGCTTTAGGGCACTCCACTCCATAAAATATCCGAGCAACCCATCCATCATTTACAGATTTTTCAGCTGTTGTAGACAACTAAAGGAAAAAGAAAGGAAAAGACTGGCAGCATCCAAAGTATGCACTTCCAATGATAATATCAAAACAACTTTCCAAGCTCTCCCAGTGCTTAAACGAGCTCCACCTAAACATATACATGCAGAAGTGGTTGCATTTTCCACATTCCTGTGTGCGTTTGCTGGTCTTCATTTACCCATCATCAGTATAAAAAAGTTATACGGATTTCTAGATCTTGAATGTTTCAAAGTGAAGAAGTTGTGATATGAGACTAAGAAGAAACAAGAAATAGAATGAAAAGAGATTATTCAAAGCAGCATTCATCTCTGCCTTGAAATAAAAAGAAAAATATAGATATATATATTTATGCAATCTTAGGAAGAGTAAAAATTATCAAAAAAGCACAGATAATTTAAAACGAAAAGTTACCTGCATTTTCTTTACTTTGGAAGGAGGTCTACCGACAGAATGCTGTTTGTAGAACTATGATCCTCAAAGAAAAACTCAGAGATGTTGACAAGGATATAAAAGATGATTCTGGGTTCCCAAAAGCAGCACATCCCTCAAGGTTACCTTCCTCTCTGCACATTTCACCAGGGTGAGAGGATTGCTGCCCAGAATGCCTTGGGTTTGTTGTTGACAAAGTCAGCATGTGCAGAGTCATCAGGGTCCAGCACTGGCAGCAGTTATTGTTGCAAAAAATGCAACGGAGCATTTTAAGCAAAAGAGTACTTTTCTATCATTATACTCATTTTGAGGAATTTAGCCGAGTCATACCAGAGAAAGAGTTGCAAGAAAAGAAAGACTGAGAGAGAGAAACTCCCCATCCCACTGAAGCTTCCAAATTTCACCATCAGACAGCAAAGAAACTGTGTCCCCCAGCATTTCTTTGTGGGGGTTCTTGAAAAAGACACAAAAAAAAAACAAAAAAAAAGAGAAAGATGGGTGAAGAAGACCATGTGCTCACTCATGGTCACAGTCCTGGTTACACCAAACACATTCCAGCATGCCCTTTTTCTCTCATTCCATCCTAACTCCACCAGAAAAGACACTCATGGCCAACACATGGACTGCAAGAAACCCACGGTGAGGGGCCAGCACGTGGATGATACAGTGCAGGCTGCAAGACAGCTGGATGCATTTTGGAGGACATCAAAGAACAGTGCTAAAAACGCTGCAGGTTTTGTTCACAGCAGCCCAGAACGGCCTTTTTTATCCCAAGCTCTTCCTCCTCTATTGTCTTGGCAGCCAAGCACTGAAAGATACTGCACTGGGAGGTGCCTGGAATGGGTGAAGCAGGCATGCCATGCAAAATGTGGGGTCTGCAGGAGCTTGCAGCCCTCCCTGAGCCTGTGTCCCTCCTCACCTAACCGCACCGTCTGGGGGAAGTGCAGCGCCTCGCTGGCCCCCGCCTTGTTCACGGCCGACACTCGGAATCGGTAGGGCTCCCCCGGGCTGAGGCCATCCACGGTGAGCTCCGTGTTTGGGATGAGCTCCCTGCTGCAGGACTGCCAGCCAACTCCTGGGATTTTCCTCTCCACCCTGTAGCCCAGGATGGGCTGGCCGCCGTCGCCCAGCGGCCTGTGCCAGGACAGGGTGACGGAGTGGCTGCTCTGACTCAGGACCTCCGGCGCTTCAGGTGGCTCGGGGAGGGCTGGGGGCACAACAGAGGTGCTGTGATGTGTGATGTGAGCAGGGACACTCCTTCCTAAAACACCCAAGAGTGTAGGAGTGTGCCCCTTGTTGACAGAGTGACGAAACTGTCCTTTGTCGCCTTAAAAAGGAAATAAGCCCAGAAGTTCCTCTCCTCTATTAGGTGAAAAGATATCTCATAAGACCTGGGGGACTTCACCTCAAACATAAGGATAGCTAATTAGACAGGAGCCAAAAAGTCCCACCTGAGCAATTCACAAGAAAAAGAAGGGAACAAAGAAACAAATCGCTTTTGTGAGGTATTTCACCAGAAGCAAGGACCTCTGGCACCTGGATCAGTTTTTCTCTGTAAAGCGTTTGTTATTTTGCTTTTTATTAAAACCTTTTTGTTTCCAACACTGCAACAGAAGCCATCCTGCTGATTTTATGCCTTCTAAGGCAGCTGAGCTATCTAGGGTGTGAAATAGACCTCCAAGAGCTTATGAGACCTGGCTCGAGGAGGCTCCTATTTCACAAGAGCCTTCTGCAAGCTGTGAGGACAGAAGCGCAATTGTCACAGACATCTTTTATGAAAAATCCTTTCCTTAGGATTTTTTCTCCTGAGAAGCTGAAAAACGTCAAGAACAAAATGTAAATGGTTATCTGCTGCTGTAGAATGCAACAAGTAGATCTGTGTTTGGTCTCATGTGGTTGTCCCTAATTAATGGCCAATCACAGTGAGCAGGCTCAGACTCTCAGTCCGAGCCACAAGCCTTTGTTATCATTCTTTCTTATTCTATTCTTAGCCAGTCTTCTGATGAAATCCTTTCTTCTATTCTTTTAGTATAGTTTTAATATAATATATATAATAAAATAATAAATCAGGCCTTCTAAAACATAGAGTCAAATCCTCATCTCTTCCCTCATCCCAAGACGCCTGTGAACACGGTCACATGCAATGAACTGAGTATTCTCCTTGTTGTAAAGTTGAGTGTAAAGTCACAATAAAGTCACAACCATGAGCACCTGTGCGCCACTGATTTATCCTTGTCTGCCCTGATCTATGCTGCCAATGACAAACATTCATTTTCCAACTCCCTTCTCAAATAATTAACCTCTTGTGTATATATAATTAGCCTCTTTGTACCACCCAGCTTAGAATAAAGATAACCCTACACCATCCCTATTAGCAAGGAATTTAACTGAAAATTTCAAGCACATTTGAACCTTGATTGAGTTTATTTTAGGTCTGACCTTAACTGAAATCAAGTTATTATGGACTAAAGAATAACTCAAATATTTTAATAATGAGTCACTCCACTTCTGTGTGATTGCAGTATGTGCCACAGCATCAGGAAATAACAAATAAATATGTGATGGGAATGATCTGGTGTCCTACTGTCCATGATCATAGAATGGTTTGATTTGGGACCTTGAAGATCATCTAATCCCAATCCCTACATTCAATACATTGGAAAATGTTCCTTGTTTACATTACACTTTGGCCTAAAAGACAGAAGTAATTCTTTCAGTCTTGAGTTCAAGACATTTACGATGTAAATGACCTGCCATGATATGCCAGTCCAAAGAATTAAAGGCAAATATGGTCAACAGCCAGTTCTTTTAACTCTGAACACCACAAGAACAACATAAAGTATTTTCCTTGTTGCCAGCCAAGCTTCATAGAGAAAAATCTGTCAACAGGAAGAGTATTGTATTTTTATTTTGAAGTTCATTAAATGTAAGTACCCAAAATTAGAAAAAGCTGATTTAAATCCATCAAACTTTTTTTTAAAATTGTGGTGGAAATTACTGGAATGTATAACAGAGATCCCTTAAGTCTCAGAAATCATTAAACAGAGACTGCCTGTAGTCATTTAAAGTATAGATGGTCCGTCAGTGACTCTTTAACTCTCAGTTACAGCTAAAATACATTTAATTATCTTGTAACCATCACTGGGAAGGTGCTGTGTGACCACTGCTGGGTCACCCACTGGTCCCACTGTGGGAAGGAGCCAGATCCTGGGTGCTGAATGGCCACTGATGGCATCATCCAACCTGCTCCATGAGGGAATTAGGGAATTATCATCTTCCCTACTTAACTATTCACTCTGTCTCTCTGGAGCAGGAGGTGTGTGCTTTGTGGGTGTCCCCCTCTTTAGGGTTTTAATATGCTACTCATTAATCTGGAAGACTGTTTGCCCTGTATCTGAGCTGATTAGCAGATTTCAAAGATTCCTCTGCTGTTCTGGATAATTTTTCCACAAGGACTCTACCGCAGCTCCCTTCCATGTCCACATTTGTCGAGTGAAGAATACTGATTTTTGTTAGAGTTTATGTTACATTTTACAAAAGACTGCGGCTAAAGAAAGTTGGGGAGCATCTCTACCATCACTAGCCTGATGTATTTTTCTTCTGATGAGGTGGATCTGGTCAAAGAACAAGTTGCCAGTAGCATCTTCTCAGCCTAAGAACACTCTTTTGGTACATGTGAGGCAAAGTGGAAAGGATCAGCACAAAGATTGGGAAATTCAAGGCTGTAGCTCAATACCAAAGTTAGAGATTTTGAGTGCCCCTGGGCTGGAACAACACACACTTACCAATCACAGAAAGCTTGGCTGATGAAATGGCCTCCCTGGAAGCAAAGGTCACCTCTCCAGAGTGATGCAGTTGGGCTTTTTTCAGGATAAGTTTGTATTTGTTTCCATCTGCTTGCACCTCCCAGTCCTCCCCCGCCTGGATCTCTGTGTCATTGCTGTACCAGGCCACTTCATTCACTGGCACAGCTTCACTCAGGACACAGCTAAATGTTGCTTTTTCCCCCAGAGACACTTCCACATCCGTGAGGGGCTGCAGGAACTGCAGGCGCCACCCTGTAGGTTAAAATCAGTGATCAAGGCCTCAGTTACAGAAACAATCAGGAGATTTTGTGAATGTTTGTGCTGAAGCTCTGAACAGCCAGGCCTTGGGGAGCAAGGAGATCATTAGAAGGTTTATGTACATTGCCAGAACAGAAGGTTTGGAATCACAGAATGGTTTGGTTTGGACTTTAAAGTTCATTTTGTTGCATCCCCTGCCTTGGGCAGGGACACCTTCCACCAGACCAGGTTGCTCCAAACCCCATCTAATCCATAAGTGGGGACTGACCTCTGCTTTTGTACTCTTATTTTCTTGTACAGAAAGGGTTTCTGGCCCTCACTGGGCTCTCCTGTAATAGCATAAAGTAAAAGGATACAGAGATAATGTTGTTGCTGATAAAACCCTCCTCTCTGAAGCCCTGAAGTGTCTATAAACACAACCAAACTCATCAGAGTCATGACAGCTCTGAGACAGTCATTTGCTGCTAATTCAGTGCCAATTGGTCCTGCTTATAAACCATCTCACATCCTACAGAGCAAGAAAACTGTAAAGAGCAAGGAAATTGTAAAGCATCATCCCTTTAGGAGTGAGAGAATTGGATTTTTTCAGGGAAAACAAAATGCTTTGAGATGACCTTATTTCTTACATGAAGGGAACCAACAAGACAGACGGAGAATGAAATTTTGCAAGAGCATGGAGTGACAGGACAAGGAAGAATGGATTCAGATGGACAGAAAATAGGTTTACATGAGATATTAGGAAGAAATTCTTGGTTGTGAGGGTGGTGATGCCCTGGCACAGGGTGCCCAGAGAAGCTGTGGCTGCCCCTGGATCCCAAGGCCAGGTTGGACAGGGCTTGGAGAAGCCTGGGACAGCAGAAGGTGTTCCTGCCCATGTCAGGTGGTGACACTGGATGATCTTTAAGATCCCCTCCAACCCAATCCATTCTGTGATTCTGTGGGTTAGTGGTGAGTTTGATGATCCCAGAGATCTTTCCCAACCTGAATAATTCTATTATTTATTTTGTGGGAATAACATTTAGGTAAGAGAAACAACAAATGCAACATTTCCTTGCTGCTCTCATCATATTACCTTGGTTTCTTTCCCCTTTCCCAAGCAGAAATTGAAGATTTCCCCTGAGTTACCTTTCACTGTGAGGAAGGCTGAGGTCACTGCATCGCTGCACATGAAAGTCACCCTGCAGCTGTCCTGGGGAGTTAAATTCTTCAGCAGCAGGATGTGCCTGAGGCCATTTTCAAAGTAAACCATCTCAGTGTTTTCTGTGGTCTTGGCAGGTTCATCATCAATCAGCCAGTTGTAATTGTAGGTCTCAGGCTTGGAGAGGTAACACTCGAACAGGGCTTCCCCTCCTTCCACAGCCTCCACGTTCTCCAGGCCCTGGACAATGCTGTTCTTGGCTAGAAAAGAAGGAAAATTACCAGTATTAATTATTTGGCTCTATATCTCTCAATATTAGCAAGCCTCGGAGCCCTGGATGATTCCCACTGCTGCAAAGCTGATGGAAAAATGTGGATGTGATAAACTGTGCTTGTAGGTTTAATTGTTGATGGCAATCCATCCTCTAACAAAGTATTACAATAAAAAGATTTAAAGACAGCTTAAAAGTAATGATAAACCTCTAGAACCTGCAGCATGTCATCTAGAACCTCTAGCATTTCACCCAGATTTCGTCCAAAAACCTGGTTTTTGATAAGTAAAGAAAAAAATGGATGTATTTGTATGAATCAGGCCAATAGTCAATAAGAAGGCATAGCTTAGGAAGATAAAGTGTAATCAAATTCCTTTTGTCCTATGACAGTTTCCCAAAGATCTCCCAAACAACACAATTATCATCATGACTGGGGAGATGGGAATCCACTGACAGCTCATTATAAAATCTCATTACTTTTCTTGCAAAGCTAATGTAAGAGAATATCGTGGCTGGCAAAGCTATAGTGACGATTATCCAAGATAATTCTGCCTCTAGGAAACACACAAAGTCAAAATCTCTATCAAGATTACATTGAATAGTAAATTTCTGAATTATTGTAAAAGCTCTGTGCCATTTAGGTTTATTTTCCCTTGCTCTGTGGTGAGTTGTGGGGTCAGAAACATGCACAAAGCTCCACACTCCAGCCATGCATCAGCTGGCACCTGGACAGAAACAATTAGCTGGATGCCAAATTAAATTTGGGCTGGTGCATGTGGGTATAATTCATGCTGCTACAGGGACAAATGACATGCACAAGGGTTGAGTAAATACAGTTTTCACAAATGCCATAAAATGGTCAGCATGATTTGTGTTATAAACCAAGACCCCAAGACATCCCTGTCTAGATCTCTACAGATCATTTAGAACCATGCACAGCAAAAAAATAAAAAATCAGTAAAATAAATAAAATGTTAAAAAACATCCAAACTGAGGCATTCATTTAATGGTAAAAACAAACAAACATACCCAAAAAGCACAAGCCACCAGATATTTATTAACCTATTACTAATTAAAGGTGCCCAGAGATGTTGTGTGTGGAGTCCCCATCCCTGGCAGTGTCCAAGGCCAGGTTGGATGGGGCTTGGAGCAATCTGGGACAGTGGAAGGTGTCCCTGCCATGGCAGGGGGTTTGGAACTACACGACCTTTAAGGTCTTTTCCAACCCAAACTATTCTCGGCTTCTATAATACTAAAAATATTCTGATTTTTTTAATATTTATACTTATGGAGAACAATGAGGGTGTTGCAGACTATTCTTGGAGAATGTGTAATTTTTGTTAGAACAAGCCAAATTGTTTATCTGTGTACTTTGGAAACACTGATTTCTCTAATTATGGAAAGAAGCCAATTGTTAACCTTACCTCCTTTGGGATGCTTTTAGATTATGTTCATTAAAATCTTTTTAAATCCCTAAAATAGAAAGTGCTTATCAATGTAAAAAGGATTATAATAAATAACACCCTGTTCTTCTGCACTAACAACCAACTGCAGTTAAGCAAGAAGGCAAAATAGCCACAAATATTCAGAAATCAGAACCTGCTGTTGCTGATCACTCCAATTCACTTGGCAACCAAACCCAGGAATTCCATATGCAACAGAAAAAAAGAAGAAATTTCCATGTAAAATCCTAAATTTCTGTTAATTTTGTATATATTTTTCCTCGGGGTCTCCAGAAATATGAGTGCTGAGTGAGGAGGTAACTCCTGCGGGATCACTGTTTGAAATAGGTAAATTACCAACCTCCTTTACCCAGCAAAATAAAATGGAATTCCATGCTGTCCATTAGTTACTGGTTTTATGTAAAAAGTGCTCTTTAACAGGAAAACAATATTTGTATCATTCCTTTGGACCAACAATACACCTGTGATTTTACAATTCAGCAGGACTCATCCCATCACACTCACATCCCATCTCAGCTCACTGCAGAACAGGTGGGCTGGCTAAGTGGTATAATGAGTGATTGTTAATTAGAAATCAGATAACCCTGCAGTTTCCCATTCAATTCCCATTATCCCCAACTGTTTTTATCCTCATTTCCAGTACTGGAGTGAACACCAAGAGCAGGTATCTGACGTGTCCCTTATTGTAAAAGCCTTGCCACGATTTTTCTACCTCGTTTATTTGGAACCCATGGTAGTCTTCCTCTCTGGCTGGAAGACCTCACCTTGAACATCAAGTGTAGCCATCACTTTAATGCCTTCAGCTTCACAAGAATAGATGCCAGTGTCTTCTGGGACCGTGGGGTTAATTTTTAGCATGCTCACATTCCAGTCCTGATCGATAATCACTCGCTGCCCATCTGCATGTATTTCCTGATCATTTTTCTTCCAGATGGCGTGCACTGGCCTAGAATATTGGCATATGAACTCTGCTGGGCCTTCTTCATCAACAGTTATGTCCTGCATGGGACTGACCACTTCAATGGTGGGATCTGTTAACCAACACGTCAGGAAGGACATGCATTAGTGGATCCCCGTGGAAATCACCCCTGGGAGGGTTTTTTGCCAAGCACAGAGCCCGTGGGGAGCAAGCAGAGTGGCAGTGCAAGCAGGGGGATTAGCAGTTTAGTCTGTGCCTGTGGCAGCATCAAGCAGGATGGAAGCCAGGCTGGTGCATTAGAACGTGACCAGGACACTGGGAAATGGGCCACCAGGAACTGAGGATTGTGCTGGAACAGTCCTGAGTTTGGGCTGCTTCTCCAATTTTGTGTTTCTCCCAGTGTTTCTGAGATCTTCCAGGCTGGGAAGCACTGGATGGGAAACACTTCTCCTTCCCAAATGTGGAGCAGAAGTGTGATGCAGAGGACGGCAGGGAGGGGTTCCCTGCAACTCTCAACCTCACAGAGCAATAGGAAAATACCACAAACCCTACTGGAAGCTCCCTGTGTGACTAAAATAAAACTACTCATCAGAAAGAAACACAAATGCAGATACTCATTCCTGTCCTGGGGTGGTCTTGGCTGTCTTGAGCAAATATCCAGGACAGCTGTGACAAAAAAAGGGCACTCCACAGGAGCAGATGAATATTGTTTTGATCATTTGTGTGTTTCTCTGCAGCAGATACATTATTTGGAGAAAAACAATACAATTTCCTTTACAGTATTTAATCTAGAGACCACTGAGAGATCATAAACCACTGACATCTCAGACTGAGAGCCCATAAAATCCTGACAGCTGCTGGATATGCAGCTCATCTGAAGGCGTTGAGATCCATAAAGTTGCTTTTCAGCACTTTTAAAACCCAAGTTCTGCCTCTTGTGAGGCAGCTGCAAGGCACAGTAGATATATCTGTAGTAGATCTAAAATACTGCGAGTTCCCAAAGCAGCCAAGGGTCCCTCCTGAGATGTCAGACTGGATCATCCATCTACAATGCAATATGCAAGTCAAAAGGAAAAATCTCAATGCAGTCTGAAAATTGAAGTCTCTCTGAAACATCATTCCTAACAGAATTATGTCAACTTAAAAAAAGAAATAGGGCTGCAAAGGGACATAAAGAGATGACAGAGAAAGCTGAGATATCAGGAGCTGTGATGATCCTTGAGGACCCCTTCCAGCTCAGGACATCCTGTGATTCTGTGGTGTCCTTATTTTTCAAATAGTTGCTCTGCTCACGAGCCAGCTGGGATAACCCAATAGGATCTCTGTCTGGAGTGCTCCTCTTGGGACTGCTGCAGCAGGCTGAGGCTTTGGGGTGCTCTGGGCAGACCTTGGGGAGCAGAGAGAGCTTTGCAAACATCATTTGGAATCTTGCTGCAGGGTTTGGTCCCACTCAGGCCTCTGTGGAAGATCTTGGAGATGTTTTGTTGAGTGAAGAAACAAGCAGGTGTCTGTGCAGCTGGGGAGAACAACCTCAGCCCCTTCCACGAGATGTAGAAATGTCAAATATCACCTGTGGTACTGGAGAAGGTCCTGGTTCCACTGTCCCCTTGCTGTTTTGGCTGTTATTGTCATATTTTATGAAAAACTCCTTTGCTAAGATTTTTTTCCTGAGAAGCCTCAGAAACAAAATGTAAATAATAATTATCTGATTGCTTAAAAAGTGGTTTAGAAGTTGCTTACCAACAGGTACATCTTTGATTAGTTCCATGGAAATTGTTTTTAATTTATGACCAATCGCAGTCCAGCTGTGTCAGGACTCTGGTCAGTCATGAGTTTTTTATTATTCATTCCTTTCTAGCCTCTGATGCCTCCTTTCTCTTTCTTTAGTGTAGTTTTAGCACAGTATTATTTTAATATAATATATATCATAATATAACAAATCAACCTTCTGAAAACTTGGAGTCAATTCTCCTCTCTCACGTCGTCCTGGAGACCCTCAACAATTAATAACCACAGTTGTTAATTATTAATAACCACAGTTGGCCAGGGCAAGGACTTTGGTGGCCCCATTCACCTCTTTGGGGCTGAGGAGCCAACGTGTGCCCTGGAACCTGCAATTCTCACCTGCCCAGAGGAGTTAGGAAACAGCACCAGCTCCTTCACCCTTCTCCATCCTGCCCCCATCACCTGTGAACCATCACTCCAGGTCATGGAATGAATGCAGTTGGAGAGAAGTGATGCTATGGAGGCCCAGCTTGGAAAGCTGAGGTCTCACTTGTTACAGAATAAATCAAATTACCAACATGCCTTAAACCAGGAGAATGAGGCACAAGGAACAAAGTCAGCTCTCTCCTTGATGAAGAGCAAGACATGGATGGCTTGATAGACTGAAATATATTTCAAAAAAAGATTTATGCCTAAATTTGTGGACAAAATAAAGTGCACAAGATTGTCAGTACAAGGATGGTTGGAATTTTAAAAGTGTTTCACTTTTCTATGAAATCAAGTGTTACTGAGCACAGTGTAACTGGGGTTATCCCAACCCAGTTACAAAATACTGCTAGTGTGATTCAGGTTTGCAATTCAGGAATATTGGCTTCAAGGAAGCACAAAATATCCACATACATGTGTGTACCTGCAAGAGCTGTGGGGTTGGACTGGATGATCTCCAGACATTTCTTCCAAAATCAGTATGGTGTGATTCCATGAAATGGAAATATCTCAGGAGCCTGTTCATTCACTGAGCAGAATACCTAACAATGCATTTATTTTTAATTTGTGTTTTAGACCCACTGGATTTTTTTTTGCCTGGAGATCTCAGAACCAGGTTCTGTCTCTGAAAATGGATGCAAACTGGCACAAGACTTGTGGGGTCTGCCCCCTGTGTTGTCACTGCATCATTCCATACTATGAAGAAGTGATTCCACATTTTATCTTTGCAGAGAACCAAATTTCATGAATGCACAAGGGACACATGATGCAGAGAAGGAGACATCAACCACCGACTACAATTCCATATTGTGGATCATTCCTGTTATGGCCCTGTTATAGCACAGGAGTAGATTTGCATAAATATATTTTAACCCTTTATATCTCTGTATATATCCATTTTCCAAGCAGGGAATAAGCCTTAACTTTGCCTGAAAAACAACAGATCTTCCTTACAGCTATAAAAGGACTGGATGGGAAGGAGCTTGCTTTATCAAGTCTGGAGCTCAGTGTTATTTGCAGCTTTTGGCTACCCTTACCAAATAGGAAAAAATATTTATTCAACAGACCAGAAAGTTTTGCCAGTGCGGAGATGAGCTTTCAGAAACAAGGCACATTTTGTCTCTGTGTTACTGGAATGCCACACACCCATTGGATTCCAGGAACAGCCCAAAATCCTGTCCTGGGAACATGCTGAGCTCAGCACCAGTAGCCCAGCTGTGGAGCAGCACAGTGGGAAATTTGGGAATTACCACCCCCACAAGATTTTGTGGTATTTTGGAAAAAAAAAAGCTGAAGTGGGGATATAAAGTCATGTGCTACCACAGATGTTTATGTTCATCTCTTCTTTGGCAGGTGAAAGCAGCAGCCCTGACCCTGTAACCCTCCCTCACCTATAAAATCCAAAAACATTGGAAGGTGAGGAAAAAAAAATTAAAAAAATCAGTGTGGTTGTAGCCAGAAAAATTCTGGGGTGACAGTGGGTGACTTACAGAGTGGGAGGGTTGCAGGGTACGTGAAGGATTTAGTAAGGGTAGCCTGGAAGGCAGAAGCACCAGCACATGGAGCAAGTCCAGAGGTGGCCACGTGTTTCTTGCTCACAGGGCGATACCTTTGACTAATAATTTAGCTGTGGATATAAGGGAGCCAGCTCTGAAGGTGACAGTGCCCGAGTCGTGGCACGCCACGTCGTTTAGGGTCAGGGTGTGGATCCTGCCGTCCTGCTGGGAGATCTCAGTGACCAGGTTGTTGTGCAGGGGGGTCCCGTCCAGCCACCACTGCACGCTCCTCGCGCCCGGCGGCGAGAGCTCGCACGTGAACGTGGCTGACTCGCCCACAAAGACGTCTGTGCTCCTCAGACCAGACACTATCACTGCTGCTTCTTCTGCGTGACAGAGCAAGAGAGGGTGCCAAAGGAAAAACAGAAACAAATACACATGGCTCGCTCCATAACTCGCTTCCTAACGCGCTCCCGCACAGAGCTAACCCAAGCGCAAGCGCAACTCCAACAGACTTAAACTTGTAGGGTTTTTCCAAGGAAAAAAGGAACTAAAATTGTCTGGAAGAGGGTTAGAAACCACCTTCTATACATCCAGCTGCTTCTAGGAGAGTTAAACTTGTAGGGCTTTTCCAAGGGGAAAAAAAAGAACTAAAATTGTCTTGAAGAGTGTTAGAAACCACCTCCCATCCCTCCAGCTACTTGTAGGAGAGTTAAACTTGTAGGACTTTTCCAAGGGAAAAAAAAAGAACTAAAATTGTCTTGAAGAGTGTTAGAAACCACCTCCCATCCCTCCAGCTACTTGTAGGAGAGTTAAACTTGTCTTGAAGACAAGAAAACAAAAACAAATGCGCACAGCTCGCTCCCTGCAGAGCTAACTAACCCAAGCCCAAGCGCAGCTCTGGCAGAGTTAAACTTGTAGGGTTTTTCCAAGAAAAAAAGGAACTAAAATTGTCTTGAAGAAGGTTAGAAACCACCATCCATCCCTCCAGCTACTTGTAGGAGAGTTAAACTTGTAGGACTTTTCCAAGGGAAAAAAAGAACTAAAATTGTCTTGAAGAGGGGTAAAAACCACCTTCTATACATCCAGCTGCTTGTAGGAGAGTTAAACTTGTCTTGAAGACAAGAAAACAAAAACAAACACGCACAGCTCGCTCCTTGCAGAGATAACCCAAGCCCAAGCACAGCTCCAGCAGAGTTGAACTTGTAAGGCTTTTCCAAAGAGAAAAAAAGAACTAAAATTGTCTTGAAGAGGGTTAGAAACCACCTTCCATCCCTCCAGCTACTTGTAGGAGAGTTAAACTTGTAGGGGACTTAAACTTGTAGGGCTTTTCCAAGGGGAAAATAAACCCCTAAAATTGTCTTGAAGAGGGTTAGAAACCACCTTCCATCCCTCCAACTGCTTGTAGGAGCAGGGTGTGTGTCTGCAAACATCATTTCACTGGGAGGAAACTCCACTCCTTGCCCTGGCTCTCCTGTGTGTTGCAGCCGTCTGCAGAAATTGTATGAGGCAGGGAGGTGCTTAAAGATTTAAATGTTCTCTTGGGTGCTTTAAAGGAGTAATAAGATTATCAACAATGATAGAAGCTGCAATCACTTTTAATAAGAATTGCAGTATTTTTATGACCACTGCTCCAAGTTTTTCAGCAGTACCACCATCTGTTCTGAGACACAGTAAGGTCAGCACTTTAAATTAGCTTAACTTTAAAAGATGGGTCCAACCTCAGCCTGGAGGTGAGTGTTTATATCTTTGCTGGAATCAGGAAAGAAATGAATGGACTTTCTGCTGTTTGGCCAGTTACTGACAAAGATTTTGGAGCAAGAAATCCAGGCAGAAAACCAGAGCATTTCCACCACCTTACCTTGCACATACACAGACCCTGTGGTGATCTCGTATCCAGTGCTGCAGGTATAATCCCCACAGTCATCAGCTTCTACACCATGGATGATCAGCTCAGCCACGCTGCCCTTCAGCTTCACCTCGTACTTGTCACTGGGCTGAATGGCCACCCCTCCTTTCCTCCACTCAACAGGAGCATCAGGCTTGGAGATCTCACAGTGCAAAACTGCCGTTCCCCCTTCTTCAGCCTCTACGTTTTTCAGCTCTTTGTTAAACAGCACTGGCAGTACTGTGGTGGAGAAGCAACTGCATCAGTGACAGCGCTCAGAGGTGACAAACCTGCTTGTGACTTCTGCAGCCGGGCTGCTCTCCTCCTTCTGGACCACAGGTTTGCCTGCTGGCCACTCGTGGAATCAGCTGCTGATGCTGCAAAGGTGTCCAGTGCTGCTCTGGGCCTCTAAAGCTCTTCACATGGCCATACTCACCATCCTCAGTGGAAGCACACACAGCACAACACCACCAATCAACAACTCTTTAAGTTGGAAAAGACCTTAAGATCAAGTCCAGCCATTAACCCAGCACAGCCAAATCAGTGGAAGCACATAGAGCACAACATCACCAATCACAACACAGAGTCAGAACATTTAGGTTGGAAAAGACCTTTAAGATCAAGTCCAGCCATTAACCCAGCACAGCCAAATCCACCACTAAACCACATCCCCAACTGTCACATCTACACATCTCTTGAATATCTCCAGGGATGATGACTCCACTGCTTCTCAGGGCAGTCTGTGACAATGCTTGGCCACTCTTCCAGTGAAGAATTATTTCTTAATACCAAATCTAAACCCACCCTGGTGCAACTTGAGGCCATTTCCTCTCATTCTATTGCTTGTCACTTGTGAAGTAGACCAACCTTTACCTCACTACAACCTCCTGTTGGTACTTGCAGAGAGTGATAACATCTCCCCCAAGCCTCCTTTTCTTTAGGTTAAAAAACCCCAATTCCCTCAGCTGGTTCATGAGATTTTGGGTGTTTAACCTCTGAAACCACATGCTCTGAGCAGGAGTTTCTTATGGCGAATAAACTCACAATCTACAAGCATGATCTAATCCAAAATACATAGAATTCTTAGCACAGAATGAATAAAACTGTAAAATCACAAACCCATGGAGTTCTTAGTGCGAAATTAATAAAACTGTAAAATCCCAAGCCATAGAGTTCTTAGTACAAAATGAATAAAACTGTAAATTCCCAAACCATAGAGTCCTTAGTGCAAAATAAAACTGTAAAATCCAAACCCATAGAGTTCTTAGTGCGAAATTAATAGAACTGTAAAATCCAAACCCATAGAGTTCTTAGTACAAAATAAAACTGTAAAATCGAAACCAAAAGAATTCTTAATACAAAATGAATAAAACTGTAAAATCCAAAAACACAGACACTAAGAAAGACAAAGAATCACAATTCATGGGCTGCGAAGGCACCAAGACATACAATGGTTCAAAAACCCCAATTCCCTCAGCTGGCACATGAAATTTTGGGTGTTTAATCTCTGAAACTACATGCTCTGAGGAGGTGTTTGTGACTAAACCCACAATCTACAAGCGTGATCTAATCTAAAGGACACGGAATTAGCACAAAAAGAACAAAACTGTAAGACAACCTACCTTTGACCTGCAGATAAGCCGTGGTCTGCTGATCCCCCGAGTCACAGGTGTACTCCCCAGCATCCTGAGCCTTGGCCTCATAGATGAGGAGCTCAGCTCGTGTCCCCTCCTGGCGCATCTGGTACTTGTCCCCGGGCTGCAGCACCGTGTCCCCTTTGCGCCACTGCAGGCGCGCGTGGGGCCGCGTCAGCTCGCAGCGCAGCGCGGCCGTGCGCCCTTCCTCCACCTCCTCGTTCCTCAGCCACTGCTGGAACAGCACGGGCACGCCTGGCCAGGGGGAAACGAGAAATGGGTGAGGCAAAAATAGAAAACAGAAAAGAGAGGGGTGTTTTATTGTTAAGGTGTGGGTAGAGGGAGTTATGAAGTTCGCGGTCAATTCTGGTTGCGTTTCCCTAAGGAGAGCGTCCAGGGTGTCAAACCTAGATAGAGGAGGAGGAGGAAAGGGAGTTAATCAGCATAATAACAATTAATCAGAATAATCTATGTGAGCTAAATTTCTCTCCCCATATCCCAGGCTTCTTTTCACAAATAATTCGAAGTTCAGTAGTTATTACTGAAGGCCAGACAGCTTTCCATCCTTGAAATGAAAAATGGGTGAGGCAAAAATAGAAAATAGAGGGGTGTTTTATTATTAAGGTGTGGATGGAGGTAGTTATGAAGTTCATGGATAATTCTGATTGTGTTTCCCTAAGGAGAACATCCAGGGTGCCAAACCTAGATAGAGGAGGAGGAGGAAAGGGAGTTAATCAGCATAATAATAATTAATCAGAATAATCTGTCACTATAGGACATGAAACAGCACAAGCGCACACACCGCTGCTCTCAAGGTGAAGAAAAGGGAAGTTTATTTTTTGACTCCAACATTTGTAGTTTTCCAAAAGTGACAGTGGATTGGAGGGTGAAAGCGCCACCTCTCCAATGACACTGGACAAACCAACAGTCCATCAAATTTCTCCTCCTCCATAAAAGAATGCAGAACAATAAGTTATTTGCATAAAGAGCATGAGAAAGTTCATTAAAAGAATGTAAACATCAGAAGACTTAGAAAAACTTAAAAAATAAGGGAGACAATAATCTATGTGAGCTAAATTTCTCTCCCCATATCCCAGGCTTCTTTTCACGAAGAATTCAAAGTTCAGTAGTTATTACTGAAGGCAGACAGCTTTCCATCCTTGAAATAAAATCGTAAAATGGGATAAAATCACTCAAAAAATGTACAAATATAAAAAATAAAAATATTTTTAAATAGACAAAAATATAAAATATACATATGTGTATATATAGAATATATATTTATATATATTAGAATATATAGAACATATCAGAAAATTAGACTATATTGAATATAATAGAATATATAGAATATGTAGAATAGTATAATAGAATAATATAAAAAATAGAATTATATCTATAATATAAATATAATCAATATAGAGAATAATATATGTAGATTATATTAGAATATATACAGAATATATAAATCTGGGCTTACAATCCAAGGCTTCAGATATTGCAGCCAGAGAGCAATTACAGAATAATTAAGGAAGACCTCGGGAAGACCTCATGAATGGAGATTCCTCCACTCTTCTGGATCTCAGTTCTAAAGTCTGACCACCCTTTCATGTTAAAAGTCTGGCTTTTTCTAATCTGAATTTCTCTCACTGCAGCTTGCACTTGTTGCCTGTCATCTCTTTACTTAACCCTCCAAGAAAGTTCTGTGTCTCTCTCCTCTGTAGATCTCCACTAGGAAACTGCAAATAGCAACGAGGTCTCCCTTCCATTTTCTCTTCCCCAGTTATCAAACACAACTGCCTTTGTTTCTGCTTACACTTAGATCCCAGAATGGTTTAAATTAGAAGGTACTATCATCTTTTTCCAAATCCTGCCAACATCAGGGACAACTTCCACTATCCCAGGTTGCTTCAAACCCTGTCCAGCCTGGCCTTGCACACTTCCTGGGATCCAGGACAGCCTGTGCCAGGGCCTCACCATCCTCATTGTAAAAAAAAAATAAAATCTTTCTTATACCTAATCTAAATCGTCCCCCTTTTGTTTTAAAACCATCACCCCTTGTCCTATCACAACAGGGTTTGTCCATGTCCTTCACGTGCTCCAGCCCTCTGGCAACCTCGGTGGATTCTGCTGCACTTGCTCCACTGATCAGTGCCTCTCTTGAAGCAGAGAGCTCTAAAAATCGATCTTCCCTCCTCTCACCACTGCTGGGCACAGAGGAACCCTACCTTTGACCTCCAGCCTGGCCGTGGTCTTGCCAGCAGCCATGTGGCAGCTGTACTCCCCGGAGTCGGCGCGGCTCAGGTCGCGGATGAGCAGCGTGTGCACCTTCCCCTCCCGCTGGATGCTGCACTTGTGGCTGGGCTGGATCACAGACGTGCCCTTCTTCCACTCCACGGGGACATCAGGCTGGGACAGCTCGCAGGACAGGTGGGCAGTGCCACCCTCCTGCAGCTCCAGGTTGTGCAGAGCCTTCACAAAGGTGGCCGGGGCAGCTGTGGGGAGAGGGGACCAGCGCTGCTGCAGCATCCTCACCCAGCATCCTCACCCAGCATCACCCCCAGGGCAGAACTGGGGGTCTGTGGTTACATTTGGAACCAGGTCGAAGAGGAACAAGCAACACAAGGCATTGGAGTGGGCCATCATTCAAAAATCCTTCTATATATCTTAAAGGAAAGGTTTTTCAGAGTTTTCAGCCTTTTTTTGTAAAAATATGATCTGAAAGCATCATAAGTAGGAGATTATATTCGTGACACTCTTCAGCATTGATTGTCACGTGATCAGCTGTGTAGTTAGATGGTCTTCAAAGGATGTTAATGTTAATTGTTACATTAAATAACATCAAAGGATGTTAATATTAATTGTTATATCAAATAACATCAAAGGATGTTAATCTTCACTCCACGTACAATAAAAACAACGGGAACGACTGGCTCAGATGTGCCTCTCTAAATTGCTAAATTAGATTAGCAGAATCTCCCAAGATTTCCAAGGCTCCCTAATCCCAAATACACCTCTCCAGAAGTCCAAGCAGTGCCTGCCAGTACCTGCTGAACCCCTCTTCCTGGTAGGCTGCTCACCTTCCACCTTCAGCTGCGCTGCCGACGACTGCTGCCCCACTTTGAAACTGACGGACCCACAGTCCTCCAGGGTCACCTTCCTCAAGATCAAGCTGTGGCGTGTCCCTTGCACTCTGATCTCATTCATTTCATTGGATTGCAGGGGAACATCCCCCAGGAACCACTGGGCATCCTGAGCTGCTTCCCGGGACAGCCTGCACTCGAACACCGCATCTTCTCCTTCGTGCGTGGCCACGTCCCTGAGCCCCTCCACGATGGTGGCTGCTGCTGCTTCTTCATGGAAAGGGCAACAGAGTTTGAGATCTGCTTTCAAGGGATGCTTCCTGGGTTAAACATGTCGTTAGGCTCTTTCTTGACAGGACTATGTTGTTGTTATTTGAGGCCCTAAATGATAAATCTGGGGGGGTTCAGCTTGGAAGAGAAGGATTATGAGGGATTGTAAAAAGAGGAAGGAGTTTTTATAGGAGTAGATAGTGACAGAATAAAGGGGAATGGTTTCAAACTGAAAGAGGACAGGGTTAGCTTAGATGTTAGAAAGAAATTGTTCTCTATGAGGATGGTGAGGCTCTGGAACAGGTTGCTCAGAGAAGCTGTGGCTGCCCCTGGATCCCTGGAAGTGTCCAAGGCCAGATTGGACTGGGCTTGGAGCAACCTGGGACAGTGGAAGGTTGGAACTAAATTATCTTGAAGATCCCTTCCAACCCAAACCATTCTGTGATTCTAAACTCATGAAAACACAGTCACATAGCAACATATTAAAATGCTAGAGATGCGTGATTCATGTGTATGCATGTGTATTAAAAGCTTGCAAGTTATACTGTGTGTTGCGTGCACAATAAATATTTCATATGTGTATAATCATAACCTGCGTGCTGTGAAGAAATTGTCGAACAATTGCCATGGGTGAAAATTAATTATCATTAAACCACAGAAGCAGTGACCAAAGGCACATTTCTAGAGATAACTGACACAGTTCTTAGCCCTGTGAAAACTCTCTCATCTCTGAGATCCCCATTTCAGGACAAGGTATAGTTGTCAAATTAGTCAATGCTGTGCCCCTGCCGTGGTGCCAAGCTGTGCCCAGCCCTTCCCCATGCAAAGCCCCACCTTTCAGCTGCACTGCTGCCGTGGTTTGCTGGTCCCCTGTGTCACAGGTGTAGTCCCCAGCATCAGCTTGGCTCAGGTTGTGGATGGTGAGCTCAGCCACGGCCCCGTTTTGGCGCATCCTGTACTTGTCACTGGCTCGCAGCACTGTGCCCCCCTTCTTCCACTGCACAGGGGTGCTGGGGTTGGACACCTCACAGCTCAGGGTGACAGTGCCACCCTCCTCAGCTTGCTGGTTCTGGAGGGGTTGGGTGAAGGTGACTGGAGAAGCTAAATCAAGAAAAGTCAGAGGGGGAAAAATTCATGTGTCACTGCTGACCACGTAACTAAGCCTTGTGTTTGATGAAACTCTGGTGCCGTCCTAAATTTGGTTCAAACTCAATTCCAAAGTTCATTTGAAAGCAAAACAAGGGATGACAGAAAGTGCTATGTGGGAAATGGATTTGTAGAAAGTTCTCAAAGCCTGCCAGAAGGTCCACATAGTATGTGCATCCATATGCAAACTTAGAGACAGGACATGCTGACTTAGAAATGCCATGGAATAGAACAGACATTGTTGAGAGAGAAGAGGAGCTCGAAAAAAGTTTTAAAATAAGAAGAATGGAGCTAGAAAATGGAGCTAGAAATGGAGCTAGAAAAAAGTTTCAAAATTTGCCTTGCAAATAAGACTGGGTACTTTGGAGAAATAGAACTGCGAAAGATGCATTGCAGTAGGACCACGAGGGGTAATTTTAGATGATTGGCTTTAAGGCATTTTCAGCTAAAGCTGATAAGCCAAGGAACACTTTATAATGTATTGTAATTAGGAAATAATTGACTTCTGATTGTGATGGTGTGAATGATAACATCTGTATTGTTTCACCCTTCTCATGAGACTGAAAATGGAATAAAAGTTTTCAAAACACCTCTCAGCTGCCCCAGCTCTGGGTCAGGAAAAGGGAATTGTCCAACAGTGCTGGATTTCCAGGAGCTCTAAGCACTCTGCACTCCTGAAGAATCACTGAACACTGCATACAGTGCTCATACACTGAGCACCTCAAGGATTGTGCTCCTTCTTGCACAGGAATTGTCATGGATACAGAGTTCTGAGCATCTCAGTGCATGTATCTCCAAATGGGTACCAAAACCAGACCTCAACAGCCTACTCCTGGTATCCAAGTTCTTGTGGATTTGGGAGAGGGCATGGAGAACCTTTCTATAATAACCTTTCTATAATATTCGTTATTTGAAAACTGGAGCAGCAGAGAAAGGAACCCTGGCAGTCTCTGTGCTGATGGCATCACGGGTGGGTCAAGGTAGAATTTTGATGGGTGGATTTATGGAGTGCCACATGTAGAAGTTTAGCTCCTCAAGCCCAGTTCCCTGGAAGAACCACAGAGACTCCACACTTCTTGGTGTATATATATGATATATATGAGATATATATGAGATATATATGAGATATATATGAGATATATATATATGAGATAGATATACATACATATATATATATATATATAATTTTTTTCAGCCAATTGGCTGAATTTCTATTTACAGTGTGACTGCACGGCTTCCTCAGCTTCCTGGGTTTGGAATATTTTTCCAGGAATGCTGGAGTGGCTGAGACCATACACAGAGACACAAATTGGCCATCAGAGGACCTGCTTACAGCACCAATGTTCTGGTATCCTTGAGCTGTGGAGTCAGTGTGACTGCAGGCAGGTGCATGCCCTTCATGGGAGAGCCCTCAGGGATATTTCAAAAGGTGGGATTTAACAATATCCTGGCTCATCTTTGTTTTTCCTTATTGTGTGTCTCAGAAAAAGTCATCTTGATATTGTATTTGTATCAGATCAGATTTGAAAGAAACCAGATATATATCACATTATAGCTATTTTAAAGATCTTTGTCACTAGAAGTGTTTAGGTGCCTTGCTCATTAGCTGGAGTTGTGTCCAAGTTTGACCAAATTCACCTGGATCACCATTTTTCCTGGCAGAACTGCAGCTCAGAGGATGATTAGCATTAAGAATAGTCCTATCTTAATTTTCGCTCCATCTCTGGTTGTCTGAGTGACCAGAGAGAGGCCACAGGGTCTCAAAGTGTGGAATTAATTCCCACACTTGGGTCCCTGCATTTTCCTTGCTTAAGACACAACAGAATTTCCAAAAGCAAAAGCACTCAGCGGCTTTTGACAGCACAGCACATCTGAAATCAAGGAAAATAGTAAAAATCCTCTTGGCAGAGCCTAACTAAGGGAGTGGGGCAAATTTCTTATCTTAAAAAAACCCAACACAAGCCACCTTTAACAGTCAAAGTGGCTGTTTGTTCATTTCTGTTATCACAGGTGTATTTGCCAGAACCTCCTGGTTTTTAGTGATAAATCTTTAAAGTTTGGACTGATTTATCAGTCCTCATGGCTGATTTCATACTTGGAGCTTGGGGAGATCACCTGAGGGCCCTTTTCCCATTCCACCTCAGCACTGGGCTGGGAGACCTGGCAGCAGAGGATGGCTGTGTCCCCCTCCTGCACTTCCCTGCTCTGCAGTTTCTCCTTAAAGACTGGAGGGGGCACTGAAATTGCAAACAAAGCAAAGCAAAGGATTTGTTTGCTTTGCTTTGTTTGCTTTGTTTGCTTTGTTTGCTTTGTTTGCTTTGTTTGCTTTGTTTTCCAGGCACCTTTGTTTCGGTGTTAAAGCTACAGCTGAATGGTTGAGTATTAAAAAAAATCCTCTGACTTCTGTGTTATTTACTGAGGGGTTAAAAGAAGCTTCTAAGAGAGAAGGAGAAGGATTTTAGATGGAGAATTTAACCAAAATAATGTTTAGATTAAGAAAGAAAGAAAAAGAGAAAGAAAAAGAGAAAAAGAAAGAAAAAGAGAAAAAGAAAGAAAAAGAAAGAAAAAGAAAGAAAAAGAAAGAAAGAAAGAGAAGAGAAGAGAAGAGAAGAGAAGAGAAGAGAAGAGAAGAGAAGAGAAGAGAAGAGAAGAGAAGAGAAGAGAACCTAAGCAACCTGATCTGGTTGAAGATGTAGAGGGATTGGACCAAATGGTCCCTCCGAACCCAATTATTCTAGAGAGGGTGGTGGAAGCAATGAAAATTCCAGGTCTACCCATCCAAGAAGTGAAGCCAAGATAGTAATTTCTCCAGGAATCATTGAGCTTTGGGAAGATGATGAAATGTCCCCTGTTCATCCCTGGTGATTCCAGCCACAGGTGCTTTGAAGCACAAGCACCCCTGAGACACAGGGGGTGAATTTTGGCCTTGAATTTGCTGCCAGCACAAGCAAAGCACCCCCTGTTCCCACTGGCCCTGCTGCACAGCACAGGGAGCCCTCACCTTTCACCCTGAGCTCTGCTGTGGACGTGTGGGGTCCCACGCGGAAGGTGACGGTGCCAATGTCCTGCTCTGTCACCTTCCTCAGGGTCAGGGTGTGCACCTTGCCCCTCTCCACCGAGATCTCGTTCATCTCGTTGTTCTGCAGAGCCACGTCCTGCAGCTTCCACTCGACGTCCCTGGCGTTCTCGTGGGACACCTGGCACCTGAAGGTGACATCGTCCCCTTCGGCCACCACCGCGTCCTTGAGGCCGCTCACGATGGTCACGTCAGGCTCTGCAGGGAGGCAGAAATGAAAGGGAAATGGATCAAATCATGGAACCATCATTTGGGAGTCACCTGCTCCAAGCACTGCTCAAAGGTTGCTCAGCACCTTGTCCTTCAAGGGTGGGGACAGCCTCTGAGAGGCTGTTCCATGCTCTGCTTGAATTAATGTCCATTTGTTCATCATCTGGAACAGCACAGCCTCCCAAACCCCATTTCAAACTCTGCTTTCAGTGTACTTGGCAGCAGGACAAATGACTTTTGTCATTTGTAGTGGCTTTACCACTTGCCCTTGCTAAGAGACACGTTGCATATTTTTTTTTTTTTAATTATGCTTGATTGGGTGAACAAGGATTTTGAAAAATCAAAATTTCAAAATCAGGATTTTGAAATTTGCTCCATTTACGCTTAGATATCATCACAGGATAACATTAAAGCCTGACCCTCTCTATGGTATTTCTGTGAACATATTTGCATTTACTCCACAATGATGCTCCAAACTGGCTGAGGCCCTGGCTGGTTTTGTCCTCCCAGCAGGACTCACCGGGTTGGTGTGAGCACAGAGCTCCTGCACTGCAGTTTACCTGAGTCCTGCCTTCAGGACACCTGTGCAAGGATCATACAGACAACCCCCAGCAGGCAGAAGCTGTGTAAATAATATATAAATAACCCCAAATATAATATATATACCCCCAAACCCACTGGGGAATACCAAAGGAATCATAAAATCACTAAGGTTGGAAAAGACCTATAAAATCATTGAGTCAAACCATTCAAAAATCAGCCCAGTCTCCCTCTGAGCAAGCACAGTGGATATTTCTACAACTGAGGTCACCATCTGCACGAGAATTGGTGCAGCTGGGTGTGATGTGCAGGGCATCTACAACGTGGAGTAGCCCGTGGAGATGCTGGGGGTGTTTGTTCCACACCAGTGGTCCAATCTAAGCTCTGCAATGATATCAAGGCCAGATGCAGCTGCCACGTGAGTGGAAGCTGGGGCTGGACCATCTGTTCAGTCCCATGCACGTGATGTCAAGGAAATATTCCAAGCCATGAGTCACAGATTACAGTTGACTTATCCTCTCCTGTCCACCAAGTCAATCTTTGCTTTGGTGCATCCACTGACCATAAGATTTTAATTAAAAAAAAAAAAAAAAATTAATTTTAATTTAATTTATTTTTATTAATTTAATTTTATTTTTTAATTTACTTTTTATATTTTTTTAATTATACCCTTCCTATGCTCCATGTTGATCACAGTTGTGGCATTCGCATTATCTGAAAAAATCCCTTTGCCCAGGATTTTTCTCCTGGGAAGCTGAGAAGCCTCAG
>JAWWEX010000125.1:2612362-2622698 GCA_035583215.1 Arremon brunneinucha | reverse complement strand
CTCTCACATTCACATTTTCTGGAAAAATCCCTTTGCCCAGGATTTTCTCCTGGGAAGCTGAGAAGCCTCAGAGAAAATGAAAACAATTCTTATCTCATTTGCTTCTCCTGTGCTGTGCTCATGTGGAATGTTTTTGGACATTGTTTACCCACAGGTGATTGTTTCATTGGATTCTGCTGTGAGTCGTTTTCACTCATTGGCCAATAAGGGCCAAGCTGTGTCAAGACTCTGAAAAGAGTAATGAGTTTTCATTATTATCTTTTTAGCCTTCTGTAAGTATACTTTCTGTATTCTTTAGTATAGTTTAGTTTAGCATTCTTTAATGTAATATAGTATTATAAAGTAATAAATTAGCCTTCTGAGAACATGGAGTCAGATTCATCATTCCTGCCTCTGTCAGGGCTTCCCTGCAAATACAACACACAATAACTCATTTCATGTGTGTCTATATAAATCACACTGGGAAATCTCAGAAATATCCTGGTTCCAATAAACAGGCCTTGCCTTTCACGGTGAGCTTGGCAGAGCTTCTCTGGTCTCCAGCCTTGCAGGAATATTCCCCAGCATCTCCAGGCTGCAGGTGGTGAACACGAAGCTCCCGGAGGGTCCCATCCTGCCACATTTCATGCTTGGAGCTGGGGTGCAGCAGGACTCCATCCTTCCTCCACTCCACTTCTGCTTTGCTGATGGAAACCTCGCAGCGCAGCCTGGCTGTTCCTCCCACTTCCACCTCCTCGTTCCTCAGCTGCTGCTTCAGCTGGGGTTTGACGGCTGTGAAATGAGAAATAAATAATGCATCAGCTCTCTGCTTCAATGCCAGCACACTCTCTGCACAAGTCAGCACACAGCACCCAGGCTCTGGTGCTGCACTACAACATTGCATTAAGTGGTGATATGATAATAAACCCATTTTTTCTCCCTACAAACAGACCTATATTGTGTACATCCAGAGGATCAGAAAGTTCCCCAAATATTTTTATATCCCATTAAGTCCAGGGCATCCACATCACACCTTTCATGCATCTGCTCAGCATATTGGAAACTCCAACACACAAAGGTTTTGACTAAGCGAAACCTGGCACTTTCTGTTTAAACCAATGTAAAGCTTTTGACTTTTACAGAAATACTCCTGATTTTCAACAGCTAAATAATGTAAAGCTTTGAACTAATTTCTGATTTCTCAGCTGTCTTTTTAAGACCTGGATCATCATCACTGAGTCCTTCCAGATGATGCACAAATGGACATTTATTGAAGTAGATCATGGAACAGCTCAGAAAACAGCTTGCCACTGATGGAAGCAAGGAGGGGATATCCATGGAGTGTGTGTGAGCAGTTGGAAAAAGAGGAATCTCAGTGCCTGTGGTTCCAGTAAAAACACTACTGTGAGACAGGTAAAGCAATCACTGGGCTCTTTCACCCATAGTTGACCCTGTGACTGCTTTTTGAGTCAGAGCCAGCAAAAATATGTTGTTTGAAAGGTTATGGCTTAGATCAAAGCCACAAATTCCACCCAACTTTGAGACAAATAGACATTTCCTAGATGGTGCTGGCATGGCCCTGTCTGAGCAGGGAGGTTGGACCTGTGACCCATTCTGTGATTCTGTGATCAATCACAGACATTATTCCTGGTCAGGTTAAACCCAGCATTCTCAGGATCTTCACAGGGAGATTAAAAATAGCAACCTCAAAGTGCTTTTTTTAAATGATGTGTGATTTTCCTATTGATTCAAGTGAACCAGCAAAATAGCAAAGTGTCAAAAGAAGTTTTGTTACTATTTCAAAATCCCCATGACGCAGAATTCCTTGCTCTTATCTTATCAGAGGAAGGGGTCAGTGCACTGCACTCTTTGCAGGCACAAACAGGAACCCTGTCCCACCAGATCCACTTCTCTGTACTCTGCTTTATGACTGGGCAGCTCTTTTCCTCCTTATCTTAACTTTTGGATTAAATAACACCTTTCACACAGTTCCACCACTGCCTCTTCTCCTCCAGCCCGGGTGGGTGCAATGCTAACCATTCACTCTGAGGACTGCAGTGCTCTGCTGGTCTCCTGTGTCACAGGTGTAATCAGAGGCATCCTCTGGCTCTACATTATGGATCACAAGCTCAGCTGTGCGCCCACTTAATTTAATTTGGTATTTGGCACACGGGAAGAGCTCCATGGTGCCTTTCCTCCACTCCACGGCCGCGTTATCCTTTGTCAGCTCACACTGGAATTTCACTGTGGCTCCTTCTTCTGCCTCCTCGTCTTTGAGCTGCTTTTGGAAAAGAACTGGCAGAGCTAAAAGAGAAAAGAAGAGGATCAACAGGATCTTTTAGTGAAGCCTGGTTAGCACAGACTGACTCTTGGAGAACAAGACGCTTTTCACTGTGATATTCCTAGGGAGGATCCGTGGTTTTCTAATTTTCCTGGCACAACTAGATCTTGCTGCATCAGAAGAAGCCATCTGCACCCATAACGTTTATTTCCTTTGTTCCTTCACTCAAATCCTTCCCAGTGGTGAATTCATTGAAGGATTTTATCCCTCAGTTGATCTAACAATGATCTCAAGAGTAAGGAACTTCAAAACTCCGTGGACAGCCTTGAGAGGTCAGGGATGTTGTTGTCTCTCTTCTTCCAGTATTTGAAAGAAAATATTCTTTTTAAGTATTCAAACAAGATATCCAGATGTTATGTTAAATCACTGCTTTTTCTTTAATTTCTCCTCAGGCACAAAGCTGAAAAGTATTTCCTATTAGAGCCTAAAACTCAATCATAGCACTGGAAGAACAAAGCATCATCCTCTTCAATTCTTATTAAAAATAAAAATATCCTAATATATCAGATGAAAAAGAAAATATTCATAAAGAATAATGCACTTAAAAATATTCCTATTGAAATGGGTTTTTTGCCTGTTGGAAGAACCTATTCCATGAGGAGTCAGCTCACACCACGTACCTTTCACGTTCAGAGCTGCCCTGGTTTCCTGATCCCCCGTGTCACAGCTGTATTCTCCTGTGTCTTCCAATCTGAGGTTGTGTATCAAGAGCTCTACCAGGCATCCGCTCTGCCTCATTTCATATTTCTGGCTGGGCTGCAGCCCCACACCTCCTTTCCTCCATTCCACTGCAGCACTGGCTTTCGACAGCTCACAGCAGAACGCGGCTGTGCTTCCTTCCTCAAACTCCTTATTTTGCAAAGGTTGCTTAAACATGATGGGCAGTGCTGGAAAATTTGAGAAGAAAACGTTTCAAGAGGGCTTTAGTGCAAGAAGGATCCAGTCCTACCATCATCCTTCAGGTGTGGTTTATTCTAATGATTCCATAATCCTGGGGATTATGCAGCTCTCTTTCTTGGCAGAATCTTTCTTGAACCACACTAAAGGAACCAAGAGGGGAGGACAGGCAAAGTTAGGAAAGATGTGGTCTTAGTGGTCACCAGAATGGCCTGGCTTGGGATCTGAAGGAGTCAGACTTTCCTATAGAAGAGTTTCCATGCAGGTATGGATGCTTTAGGCAAAGATCGCTGGGAACAGCATCTCTTACACAGATCCCTGTCCCTTAATAGAAGTCTGTAAGTTTGCAATATTAAACAGAGAATTTCTGCCCCAAATAAAGCTTCTATCAATGTACAAAAGATAAAGTTAGTATTGATCTCTCGGTAAGAGATCCCAGTGAAGAGATAAATGGGAGGGGAAATCCAGATCTCAGTTAAGGATGGTACAAGGAGTGAAGGAACACGGGTGTGGATTCAAGTTGTCTGCAGTCAACATTTGCACCTAAAGTTCAAAGCCTCCAGCAACAATACAGCACATTCATGTACCCTAGAAATCTCTTACCTCCTAATTGCTGCATCTCTTAGCATCCCAGGCAGGATTACATCCAATTAGGCATCCCTTATCCCATTCCCATATCCAGCCACACACCCTGTACTCAGGGCAGCAGGGTTCAGTGTATTTTTACATCATGACAACCTTCAAAGCCAGGTTGGTTGGACTTCTGAAAAACCTGGTCTAGTGGAAGGTGTCCCTGCCCATGGCAGAGGGATGGAAATGGATGATCTTTAAGGTCCCTTCCAACCCAAACTATTCAATTGCTTTAATTGCCATTAATCACTCCAGATGCCGTGAGAAGAACCTTTCTACTTTGCTGTGTGCCATGCCCCTGACGAACATTTATTCTGGTGTGGACCAGCAACAAAACAAATCAAAGAAACCCCAGAGAACAGAGAACACCAGGAAAAGCTCCTTTCACTGCACTCCTCCTGAGCCAGGGGTCACCACTGCCTACCATGCACAGCCAGCTCAGCCGTTGTCCTCTGGTGTCCGGAATCACAAGTGTAAATTCCTGAATCTTCCACTTCCAGGTCATGAATGACCAATTCAGCAGCACAGCCCTGCTGCCTCAGCTCATATTTCAGACCAGGGTAGAGAGTGACATCCCCTTTCCTCCACTCCACTGGAGCCTTGGGTTTGGTGAGCTCACACCTCAGGGTCACTGAGCCGCCTTCTTCTGCCTCGGTGTCCTGGAGCTCTTGTTTAAAAAGGGCTGGTAGGGCTATAAAATAGAAATATGACTTGGACCTGCTGCAGATGGGGCTTGGGAAAAAGGATGCAGAGGGAAAATGGAAGCACCAAAAGAGGTTTGGTGTTTTCTTCCAGATGCCTGTAAACCTCAATACTCTAATTCAGACTATGAGACTATTTGCCCAGAGAAGTAATAGGAATACCTGCAGAGCAAGAATGTGGCATTCACATTTTCTGGAAAAATCCCTTTGTCCAGGATTTTCTCCTGGGAAGCTTAGAAACCTCAGAAATAAAGGAAAACAATTCTTATCTTATTTGCTTCTCCTGTGTTTTGCTGATGTGGAATGTGTTTGGAGATTGTTTACCCACAGGTGATTGTTTCATTGGATTCTGCTGTGAATTATTTGACTCATGGGTCAATTACAGCCAAGCTGTGTCAAGACTCTAGAAGGAGTCAGGAGTTTTCATTATCATCTTTTTAGCATTCAGTAAATATCGTTTCTGTATTCTTTAGTATAGTATTCTTAATATTATATAGTATCATAAAATAATAAATTAGCCTTCTAAGAACCTGGAGTCTCATCACCATTCCTTCCTGCCACAGGAGTCCCCACAAATACAATACAAGAAGAAATGGATTTCAGGAAGTTACATTTGCCATGAAATATATAGAACTTAACCTATGATCTAAAAATGGAAAAAGAGTTTTCTTGCTGTAAAAGCAGCCAGCGTGCTGCCCTGATCACTGAAGAAGTGTTCTGAAGATCAGCAGGGAATTTTCAAAGTTCATATTCCCTCCTAATACAGAGACTTGCAAGAGTTCATTCTCCCTCTTAAGGCAGGGAAATTTAAGGGTTCAGATGCCCTGTTAAGGCAGGCCACTTGCAGGAGAGATTTTGAGTATTCTGACAGCAAAATACAGAAAAAATGCACTTAGCTCTGCATTGCCATTCCCATTTTCTGCCTGGCCACTCCATGAGCTGCATTGACCAGGCTATTCTGCACACCTCATGATTTACAATCTTTTCTTTAAGCAACACTAAACCACAGTTGCTATTTTAATTTTCAGAAAATATTACAGCCTTTTCCCTTTAGTTTTTACCATTGACGGTCAGTGTGGCAGTTGTCTGCTGGTCTCCACACACACAGGTGTAAACTCCAGCATCCTCCTCCTCCAGTTCATGGATAATCAGCTTTGCAACAGCCCCATCCTGGCTCATTTCATGTTTTCTGCTGTCTTTGAGCACCTCCTGCCCTTTCTTCCACTGCACCTCAGCAGGTTTTGTCAGCTCACACTGCAGAGCAGCTGTGCCATTTTCCACAGCTTCCAGGTCCTTCAGCTCTCTCTTGAATTCTGGAGGCAGCACTGAGGAGTAAAAGAGTTACCACAGAGAGGGTGAATGCTCCTTAAAATGCAGCTTTGGTGTGTCCTGGGGAAGAGGTTTCATGGGGCAGCACCAAGCCCTGATCCAGGTCAGTGGAACACAATGGAAAAACTTCCCCAGCTTCCCTGGCCATTGGATCAGGGCAAGGAAAGTGAGATGAACCAGCAGAGCTGAGGGGGATAAACACCAGCAGGGAATGTTTTTCCCAATTCTACAAAAGGAGGAAGCGCAGAGAGTCCAAAGGAACCAAAACCCAAGCAAACAGAAAGGGACAGGCACAGACCACAGTGATTTGGGCAGGTTTGGAGGACCTTGGGACCACCCCAAGGATTACATTACCATGAAAGGAACCAAAAGCTCAAGCAAACAGAAAGGGATAGGAACAGACCATGCAGATTTGGGCAGGTTTGGAGGATGTTCACCCCAAGGATTACATTACTATGAAAGGAACCAAAACCCAAGCAAACAGAAAGGGACAGGAACAGACCATGGAGATTTGGGCAGGTTTGGAGCACATTCACCCCAAGGATTACATTACCATGCAAGGAACCAAAATCCCAAGCAAACGGAAAAGGACAGGAACAGACCACAGACATTTGGGCAGGTTTGGAGCACATTCTCCCCAAGGATTACATTACCATGAAAGGAACAAAAAGCCCAAGCAAACAGAGATAGGAACAGACCATGGAGATTTGGGCAGGTTTGGAGGATGTTCACCCCAAGGATTACATTACCATGAAAGGAACAAAAAGTCCAAACAAACAGAAAGGGACAGGAAAAGACCATGGAGATTTGGGCAGGTTTGGAGGACCTTGGGACCACCCCAAGGATTACATTACTATGAAAGGAACCAAAAGCTCAAGCAAACAGAAAGAGATAGGAACAGACCATGGAGATTTGGGCAGGTTTGGAGGATGTTCACCCCAGGATTACATGACCATGAAAGGAACAAAAAGCCCAAGCAAACAGAAAAGGACAGGAACAGACCATGGAGATTTGGGCAGGTTTGGAGGACGTTCACCCCAAGGATTACATTACCATGAACTGTTAATGCAGCTGTGCTGATGTTGTCTCCACACACACAGGAATAGTCCCCAGTGTCACTCAGGTCCAGCCCATGGACCAGCAGCTCCACAGCACGTCCCTCCTGCCTCATGCTGTACTTGGGGCCCGAGGTGAGGTTGTGCTGGCCCTTCCTCCACTGCACACAGGCAGGGGCTTTGCTCAGCTCACAGTGAAAAGTGGCTGCTCCACCTTCTACCCCTTCCTGGCTGGTCATTTCTTCTTGGAAAAACGGAGGCACAGCTGAAGGATGGATGCAGGTAAAATGTGTTACAAACTGAGGGTGCCTCCAGGGAGGGGTGAGGAAGTGACAGGGGAAAGGTGAGAAGATTGTGACAGAGGGAAGTTGTCAAGGAAGGGTGAGCATCAGTCACAAAGAGAGAAAAGAGAAGTGAAAATATCCTTGTAGGAACAGACACCCTAATAATTTTGGATTTACCCTGGCTTCCTACAGCAAAGCTGCACAGCCCTCAACAGATTTACATCAGCTTTCTACCTGGTTTTCCTCCTCAGAAAAAAGCAGAATACCAGCTCTGAGCTCCTCAATTCACATGTGCTGGTGTCTTCCACAAACTTCATGACTTTGCACTTTCTTTTCCCCTACTCAGAGCTGCCCTGCTGTGCTCTGACTTGACACAGCTCCTCACTCATCCTCACTCCTTCTTCCTTGAGATATCCTTGAACAGGAGCATCCAGGACTCACAGATTCTTCTTGACCCCAAAGGAAATCTCCAGCTGCTGAATTCCAGCCTGGGTTCTTGTCTCAGAACACATTTTTCCCATTTAACATAATTCTTGTGCCCATTGCAATTTGCATCCTTGAAATAAGTGGGGTGACCTTGACACGTATCCCTCTATTAACTAGGTGGGATAATGGGATATTTCATCTGTTTAAAAAAGGTTGGACATCTCAGATCTCAAAATTAGTGTGCAGCATTAGAGACTTAGTTAAAATATCCAGGCTTAGCCCTGATTTGGCACATTTCCCATTCCAGCAGTGTTAAGCTGAAACACCAGACAGTGGTTCTTCCAACGAAGGAAGACCAGAAGGAGGTCACAGAAAGAATTTATTCTTTCCTTAGGAAAATCAGCCTCCTAATGGAAATCTATCTTTGGGCATCAGGACAGAGGTGATGGGCACAAAACCCAAAATGGACATAACAGTGCAGAGGACATTATAACTCACAGAGCCTTATTCTGGATATTCCTTATTCCCTCTATTAAAATGGTTGGTATTGATAATTCCAGAAAGGAAGGGCAAAGAATAAACAGATTTGTGGTTTGGAGAAGAAATGCAGGAAAGGAAAGACCAAAGAACAGTGGGGTTACATGGTAGGAAAGGAATGGCAGAAGGGAAAGAAGAAAGGAGAGCAGGCTTGTGATTAAGGAAAGGAAAAGGCAAAAGGATGAGGCAGAGAAATGCAGAGAGGATTTTCCAATTTCCACAGCCTGCAGGTGAGGAAGGGCAGGGAACATTGTCAACTGAATGGAAGTTCAGTTAATAAGGATGAAGAGACAGATGTGGAAAATTGAGCAGCTCAGAGCAGAGGACAGAGGTTTGCAGCAGGAGAGAGGAGGTCAGGGATGGCTTTACCCTGCACTGTCAGGACAGCTGTGGTCTGCTGCTCTCCACACACACAGGTGTACTCTCCTGCATCCTCCTCAGCTATTCCATGGATCACCAGCTCTGCCTTGAGCCCTTCCTGCCTCATTCTGTATTTCCCACTTGGTTTGAGGGTCCTCTGGTCCTTCTGCCACTGCACTGGAGCAGCCTTGGAGAGCTCACAGAGCAGGGACACTTCTCCACCTTCTTCTGCTTCCTGGTCCTTCAGCTCCTCCTTAAAGAGGGGTGGCAGAGCTGGAGCATGCAACATGGACAGAGGGACAGCAGAAAACCAGAATTAAAACCCTCATTTCCATTTTGAGATTATTTCTTCTCTTGTCTTTTTTCAGCCCATTACAGATATTCAAAGCCATAACCAAGTCCAGAAACTCTGAAAATGTCTTTCTTTGAGAATAATGTGATTTCATTATCTATTCACCAACTGAGATATCAGTTCCCTAGGTTTTTGTTGTTATTTATAATGAAAAAACAAAACAGAAAGACCCAAACCTCAGATCAACAGCACTCACAAATAACACTGCTGGATACAGAACTGTTTTACCCACACGAATGTCATTTTTTGGAGGCTGCTGTTCTTAGTTTCTGGTTTGTTTTCATTAAACTGTCACAGCCCCATCTATACAAAAGCAGACAGATATCCAAATAAAACTACTCCTAGTTTTAAACTGAAGTTTGAAGGGCCATTACACCTAATAAGAAATTTGGATTCTTATTACTCCTCATTTTGGAAATCATAACTCAGAGACAAAACAACCTACAGGAATTAAGCTCTGGAATGATAACACTTATCTCACTCTGCATGTCTGACTTCTTTAAAGAATCTGGAGCCTTCAAAAAAAAACCAAAAAAACCAAAAAAAACATGGCCAGAGAATTGAATTTCCTCCTCTTTCTGCTGCCCAACCCTCACTTCTCCTTTTCCAGTTCCTGGGGAAGAGGCACCTCAGAGCCCAGAGCTGGATGTTTTGGAGAAACTGGGGCGGACTGAAGTGACCTATGGGGTCAGAGCTGGAAAATGCAAATATCCATGAAGAGGAGGCTTGCACAGAAGGAAACTTCTCATTTTCTCCTTTTAAAGGACAGATTAATAATGACCAAAAAATGCACCATGAGCAACCCTTTCTCAGAAAGAAATAGAATGAAGAAAGAGGATGGAACAAAAACAAACTACTGACCCAGGGAAGAAACCTCTACATTTCAGAATTATGTCTATCTCAAGAGATATTTATCAATTTTAATAAGTTCTTTTTTACCATGAACTGTTAAGGTTGCTGTTGTCCTCTGGTCACCACACACACAGGTGTAATCTCCAGCATCTTTTACTTCTAGGTCAGAAATGACCAGCTCTGCAGTGGTGCCAGACTGTCTCATTTGATATTTGTCACTTGCTTTGAGCACTTTGGGCCCTATTTTCCACTGCACTGCAGCTCCTTTGGTTAATTCACATCTCAGAGTCACTGATGCTCCTTCTTGGGCTTCTTCATCCTTCAGCTTTTCCTTGAAAAGCACTGGCAGGGCTGGGGATGGAAAGCCAATAGAAAGTGTATTTAAACTAAGTGTTCAGCATTGTGAATTCTCAGCTGAAGTTCAAATCTGGCCAAATCAGGGGGTTGAGGTTGAGGTTATCACTACAAAGATGCCTCAGGTTTCAGCTTTTATATTTTCAGATTCTGTGCTGCTTCAGTGTGTGGGTCTGAGCTTCACATCAGGGCATGGTGAGCTCTGTGCACAGAGCAGGGAGACAAAACAATTCCTGCTC
>JAWWEX010000125.1:2597289-2610502 GCA_035583215.1 Arremon brunneinucha | reverse complement strand
ATCTTGGGTGCAGCCCTGGCTGGGCTCTGGTGCTGCCCAAGGTGCATCCATGGAGGCCTTTTAATAAATCCCTGCTTCATTCTTTAGCTCTGTCCAGTCCCTGCTCTAGGTCAGATTACACAAGGCATCAGGTGGGGAGGTGTCTTCAGGCTTGACCTCACATCTGCTTCAGGAATTAGGTCCTAAATCCCCTTTGTATATGGAATTGAGGAAAGATTTTACCCCTAAATCATAAAATTCATCCTCCCGGTCATGCCACACAAGGTCAGACTCAGAGGAACTGTGCACAGATAAAAATGATGATGTTGATAAAAACAATTCAAACCACAATCTCAACAGTGATGGCATCCAGACGGAGTTGGTCATTACCATGTACTGCCAAGGAAGCTGTGGACTGCTGCTCCCCACACACACAGGTGTAGTCCCCAGCATCACTCTGGGTCAGGCTGTGGATCACCAGCTCTGCAACGACATCCTTCTGCCTCATTTTGTATTTCTCACTAGGTTTGAGGGCTGTGTGTCCCTTTCTCCACTCCACTGGGGCAGGTTTGGTCAGCTCACAGTGCAGAGTCACTGCTTCACCCTCCTGGGCCTCCTCATCTCTTAACTCTTCTTTGAACAGAGCAGGAAGGGCTGGGAAACAGAGCAGCAAAGGTTCTCGTGACAGGCAGCTCTTTACCACCAAAATAAACAATGTGCACCAATATCTATCCCTGCCTGGTCACTGACATGAAGATATCTCATAGAAGGAAAATGCTGATTTGTATTGTAGACAAAAAGGGTCTTGTCATTTCTTTCAGCAAATATTAAATGAATTTGCTGATTGGTTTAGAGATGTATGGAAAATAAGCAGCAAAAATGGGGAAACTTCATGTATGGTCAAAACTGCAACTTTCTCAGTATAACCCAGCCTAGCAGATTAATACAACAGGTTACACCATGATCAGGAAAAAAGCTAAAGGACAAAAATATAACCTTTTAATTCCCATTTTAAGGAGACCTGGCCCAGAGTTAGGATAAGACTGAAGAGAAGAATCAGAGAGAGCTCCTGAAAGTGCTTGGGTAGGAATAAAAAGGAAAGAGAAGGATGATGCAGGCACTGCAGAAATCTGCCATAATTCCCTCACCCCAGGAAGTTCAGGTGCTTCCTGACACCTCATCCCTTTTGGAACAACAAACAGAATTATTCAGAGTGTAAGACTGGATGGAAATACGGCAATATGGGAAGCAATAGGATGGGATGACATCCACTAAGTCTTTGGAATGGGGTGGGAACTACATTTGGATTTAAAGCACCTAATAAAGAGCTTGAGAGGATGGTCTCCAACTCCTGACCCTGACCAGCAAGAAAGAAATTATTGAGAATACGGATGTGGAGATAACTGTGCAGACAATAATATAAATAGATTAGGAGGAAGGAAAACAACAAGGGAGATGTTGGTCTGCCTCTCTTTCAGGAATGTAAATTGATGATGAGTGGGCATGGGGAAAGCTGAAATGTTTAATTCCTTTTTCTTCATTATTATTAAATATTAGTTTTAATTAAGGAAGTAATAAAAATTCTGGCTTGGAAAAGAAAAAAAGAGTATTAGAGAATATTTAAATAAATATATTCTCAAAGCAGCTTGATGTGATGAAATTTGTTCTGGAATTCTTAAGGTGCAGGCACAACCAATTTCAGACACTGACAGTGACACTGGAGAAATCAGAGAGTGGCTGATGTTCCTCAAGTATGGAAAAAACAGAAACTAAGAGGTGAAAAATCTATCTCTGAAATATACACATTAAGTTCTTGCTGTGTAAACTGAGATTCTAAAATCCCAGAGAGCAAACAAAGAAAAATCACTTGTGTAAAGTCAGTGGAGCCAATAAAGCTCCAAATGTAAAGATCTGCTTTAAAATGAGCTGGAGACCTGATTCCCCATGGTCTGGAGATAGATCTCCATTGACAAAAATGGGAATTTGGGAAAACTCTTCAGTCTTGAAGCTGAATCCCATTCACAAAGCTTGTCATAGAAAAAGAGAGAGAATCTGAACTTCTGAGAATTATGAACTCAATTCTTTGAAAAACTCAGATTTGCCAAGAGCTTTTCTCTTCATGAAGGAGTGGATCAGGGTAATTTTTTCTTGGTATAGATTAAGCTTCCTTGACAGAAGGACAAAACAAATGTTCTATATTATTATTATTTTAGTAAAGTTTTAACTTTGGTATAGGTGGAATTAGAGAAGGGAAGGGCTACTAATCTGAAAACCACAGTTACAGGATATTGGACTGGGGTTTACACTCACAATGAAAGAATTAATTGAGCATTTTTTCACTAGTCTGAGCTCAGGATTATTCAGCATTTTCTGTAGCAACTTGGACAAGGAAATGCAAAGCTTCATTAATTTTGAAGATGATCTCAAGGTGGGAAGGGAGAAAGGGTAAAATCACTTTTTAAAACTGGATTGAGATATAGAAGATTTGTATGAAGTAGTGATGGTAAAATAGGCTTCAATTCAGCAAGGGCAGAGGGAAAATATTTAGGAACAGTCAACAACACAAATACAAGAAGAAGCACATTTGCAGTGAGGGATTTGGGGTTACAACAGTTTGTGGAGAAAATTCAAGTCAAAAACTTCAAGTCTGATGCAAACAAATCCTCATAATTGAAATGTATAGCTTGGAGTGTCCCATTGCTTCTTGGTTTAAATTTCATACAAATATTTCTCTGCTTCAATAAGAATTACTTAAGCCAGTTCAAGAAAGACTTCTGTTGATTTAAAAAACAACTTTCTGGCAGTAATGATGGTGACTTGGGGCTCAAGGATGGACTGACCTGTACAAGTTCATTTCAATTCTATTTTTCATGGTTAAATTGGAAGTTCAAGACTTAAGTAATCCATGTTTTATTGTAAAATACAAAGATGGGTAGAAAAGCAAAGAAATCAGCTCCCTGAATTCAGACTTACTGGATTTCCAGGTGAGAAAGAGGCTGAAACTACTTCTGACTGTCCTGTGTTAGCCACAGAAATAGTTTCCCCTCTCTTCCATGGGAAGTTTACAGATTAATTTGGCTGAAGACTGTGAAACATTCTCCTACTCTAATGCTGAGTATTCTCTAGTACCTGAATAAAAATCAGCATTATTCTTGGTCAGAGTTACAAAGAAAATTACACTGAACCAAGTATTCTTTTCATTATTTAAAATCACTTGTCAAATCTTGATGCAACTTGAAATAAAATTGTTCTTTTAAAGAGTTAGGAATGTTTCTGCTGCTCCATCTGTCTAGGTTCAAGTCAAAAGTGAGTAAACAGAATAAAATAAAGTCAAAATAGAATAAAAAAAAGTAAATCTGTGGCATCTTTCAGCCTTTACAAAGAAATACAGCCCTGCACCAACAAGAGCAAGAAGAATAAACAGGGAAAAATTTAGTGAAATCAATGGAACTATAATCCTGGTTAGAATTAGACAAAAACCACAATAAAAATAAAGAAGTCTGTTACAAACAGAATTAATGATGGCAAGATTAGAGGAAGAACTCGTGGTGTGTGAGTGCTGAGGCTTGCAGAGGAGGAGGGACAACCACCACCCAAAAACGCCCCATTTCCGTGCCTTTACCGTGCACTGTCAGTGCTGCTGTTGTCTTCTCCTCTCCACACACACAGGTGTACTCCCCAGCATCCCTGGGCTCCAGGGCATGCACCAGCAGCTGGGCTCTGCCGCCCTCCTGCCTCATTGTGTACTTTTCACCGGGTTTGAGCACTTTGTGCTTCTTCCTCCACTCCACGGGGGCAGCCCTGGACAGCGCGCACTGCAGCGTGGCTGTGGCGCCTTCTGTGGCTTCCTCATCCCTCATCTCCTCCTGGAAGTGCACAGGCAGGGCTGGGGGGTTCAAAAGGAGCAGAATGTGGGACCACGGCAGCACCTCCAGTAACCATTTCGTGTGGTCTGACAAGCACAAGTGATAAGCAAAGCCTTTCCTAATCAAATCCATCAAAGCCTTTCCTAATCAAATCCATCAGGATCGATGGCCGCTCTGAGAGCCATGAGACTGGCTTTGGAAAGCTGGAAAACACCTCATTCATAAATCAGAGAGGGTTTTTCAGGGTGAAATCCATGGAATGAAGGGAAGAACCACATCAGTCTCAACTTCAGAACGGCATGACTGAAACCTACCTTGGCCTTTGTCTAGCCAAAGCATCTAAATTCTATGGAAACGCGAATTGTTACTAAAAAAGCTCATAAATGAACCCATACCTGAGGCATCAGTTTCAATTTTCCATCAGAGACCTTTAAAAGGTCTTTTCCACCCTAAACTATTCTTTATTTTCACCTCCTACAGTGGTCTGGCAGTGCTTGACCATCAAATTATACTGAAACACTGATAACTGTGTCAAAAACATCTCATCAAAGAAATCTTCTCAGCTTTATGATTGCAACATCTTTACAACCAACATCACAATAATGTGATTTTCCATTTCTCAGCACCTACTGCTGAACATAAGGATCAAAAAATGAATTGGCACCAGGATGAATATCTGCAGTTTTTGCCATAAGCCTCCAACCTGTGCCTGACACTGCCCAAAGCATCCAGGAATTTATTCCCACGTCCAACCAGATTTTGTTAAACTCATCAGAAACAGAGCTGCACTTTCAAAGCTGACACTCCCACTCTCTTAAAAAACCCAAAAAACTGTTTGAAAACCATCTCTAATTTATTATGTATTTCCTTTTTTTTTTTTTTTTTTGATTTTTACCATTCACTTTGACCGCAGCCGTGGTTTCCTGCTCTCCACAAGAGCACGTGTAATCTCCAGCATCTGCCAGGGCTAAATCATGGATCACCAGCTCAGCCACCGTGCCCTGGCACCTCATGGTGAACTTGTCACTTGTCCCCAGGGTTTTGTCTCCTTTCCTCCAGGCCACGGCAGCTCCAGCTTTGCTCAGCTCACAGCAGAGAGTGGCCGTGCCGTTTTCTGTGCCTTCCACGTTCTTCAGCTCTTTCTTAAAGTGAGGAGGGAGGGCTGAAGATCACAGGTGAAAGAGAGCACTTTAAAAATGAGCAAACACCGTGTCTTGACTGCTCCACTGAATTAAAACACTTTGAAATGGTTTAGAATGTACAGAACTTGGGAGCAAAGGGTGATTTCAGGGGCATCCCTGACTTGTGCCTTGCAAAACACCACATTCACAGAATTCACCATCTCACAATGACTTGGAAATCAGCGTTGATTTCTAACAACTCTGAAAACCATCAAAGAGTGAGTTTGGACAGCTGGAAAACACCTTATTCATAAATCAGAGGGTTTTTTTAATGATATGAGACATGGCATGACAAAGAGAACCACACCAGTCTCAGTCCCTGAGCTCTCACTGATTTGGAAATCTGTAAAACTAAAATATCAGTACTGGGAGGTATGCTTTAAAAGCATTTTAAGATGTAACAACAGAAAGCTGATCCCAAGATTTCAAGGAGGTATGCACAGCTCTTTCTCAAAACCAGATTAAGAATTAAAATGAACACCATGTTGTTTAAAATTAAACTTTCATCACTTTTCAACTTCATCCAAGAAAACCAAGTGAAATCTCAGTGATATGCCCTAAAGAAATTAAGGAGTGAAAATGCTCCAAAGTGCTATTTCTGACTTCATCAAACTTTTCATTTCCACTTCCAGCTTCCATCAACAGGAAAGAACAGGGACTGAAAAGAATTGGTGATGCCGTTTATCAGTCCCAAAGGAAGGGCTTTCAGTGGAAGATATTCCCAGTGGTTGGAACAGCTGCCACAACATCTTAAAATAACAGAAGGGACCAAGAATCTTAAAATAACAGAAGGGACCAAGAGCAGATTGTGATCCCACAGGAGGATCACAGATGACAGCACGGAAAATTCCTCTTAACCCAGATATTTTACCATGCACTGTCAGGGAAGCTGTGGTTGTCTTGTCTCCACACACACAGGTGTAATCTCCTGCGTCTCCCTCCTCCAGGCTATGGATTGTCAGCTCAGCAGTGGTGTCCTTCAGCCTCATTTTGTATTTTTCACTGGCTCTGAGCACCTCCTGCCCCTTCCTCCACTCCACCAGGGCGGGTTTGCTCAGCTCACACTGCAGAACAGCCGTCCTGTTTTCTGTGCCTTCCACATTGACAAGATGTCTTTTGAACAGTGCAGGCAGAGCTATGGGGTGTAACATAAACAGAGAGGACATCAAAACCATTAACCAGACCTTGGGGAGCTCAGGGCTGGGGTCTGTGGCCAGTCCTTCACCGTTGCAGGAAAATAAATCAGTCTGGAAAGCTGCCCCTAACAGAAAACTACTGCAGAATCCCACTGGGATAACTCCATCATGACCTGCTTCTAACATTAACTTGTCCATATTCACCTCTTCACAGCTGATTCCAATACTCCTCTCTACCTATTTCACTCTGAAATAACCTATTTGAACATTAATGACCTGAATTTTTATTAAAAGTCATCAGCCAGGGTGACAGCACTGCTGCCTTTCCTAACCTCATAATTTATATTTCTGGTTCAGGGAAAAAACACAGTTATATAGCTTCAAGTGCACCTTTAACCCAAGATATCCAAGAACATAATGACATTAATATCAGGATTACAGGGGGTTTTTAGCAGCATTCAACAAGTTGTCTTATGATGTGCCACTAAAATAAAATGGAAGTGACTTGCATAGGGATGAAAATAATAGGTCAAAAGAGGGGAGGAACAGAAATTCCCCCAGCTGGGAGAAAGAAGATGAAGAAAAAGTGTGCAGAAAATCTGGGAGAATAGTTTTGCCTCCTCAATTTCCCCTTGTCTTTGGCAGCTTTTTATCCATAAGAGGCAGCTTAAATAAAAGCTGTTCTTCCATCTATGGGAGCTGTACATGAGCTGCTTCTTCTGGAGGGGCAACCAGAGCTCATCACCATTCACCATGGCAGAGCCAGGAACAAAATTTCCCCCATTATTCCCTAAGCCAGGACCTACAGAATAATGCTGAGGGGTGGGGATTTATATAAGTACCATTTTCTCAGCAGAATATACCAAAATACTGCAGAAGAGGAGGGTGGTCACTCATTCCTGAATGGGAAAACCTCTCACTGACTGAGCTCAGCAGACTTAAAGAACTTTCCTTCAGGTTAAGCATGAAAATCCACTGATGTCAGGGAGACACAATGAGAAACCCCCTGAGAACAACCTTCTGCTGGAGGTCTGTTCACTCTTGCTCCCTGAGATGAGAAATTCTCACATCTTTTCTTTACCCTGATATAAAGCCATCAGTTTCAAACTGACAGACAGTGGGAGACGGGATGCAACAGCATCAGCAAACCAGGAAAATGCTGCAGAATCAAAACACCAAAGCAAGTGGGGGAGAGAGAGAGAAAAGGGATGTCCTTGAGCTATCCCAACGGAGAGCGGCTTTTTTACCGTGGACAGTCAGGACCGCCGAGGTCTTCTGGTCTCCACACACACAGGTGTATTCTCCTGTGTCTTCCACCTCCAGATCGCGGATCAGCAGCTCTGCAGCCGTATCTTCCTGTCTCATCCTGTACTTTTCACTTGGTTTGAGTGCCTTGTCCCCTTTTCTCCACTCCACGGGGACGCCCACCTTGCTCAGCTCGCAGCGCAGAGCAGCCGTGGCGCCGTCTGTGGCTTCCCTGTTCTTCAACCCTTCCTTGAAAAATGCAGGCAAAGCTGAAGGACAGCAATATCAGCAGTGAGATGCAGCACTCCAAAGAGTAAAAATTATGTTTAAGTTTCCTTTTCCCCTCTTATCTTGAACTTGATTTATCAACACAAGAATAGAGATTCTCGTGGGTCTCCATGAATCAGCGTTGGGAAAGAAATGTCATCACCAGGAGAGGATTTAATGCTTGGAGTAATCCATAGGGGTATTTTACACAAATCAATACAAATAGAGTTCAAAACACCATTTTTTTCCCTGTGAAATTTCAATCAAAAAGAACAAACACCAATTTGAAATTTCTGGAAAGAAAATGGTTTTCTTTTGTGACATTTTAAACCACAATGGGAGGATGTTTGCTGTTTCCACATACTTAAGCAAACAAAGAGACATTTTACATTTTTTTTAAAAAATGAAACACTGGAGTTTCATTTTAAATGTCAGTTTGAAATGAAATTGTTCATTTCAATACATGGTGGGAAAACAAGCATTTTCACCTGAACTGACATACCCTTTCAAAGATGTCAGGTTCAGTAAAAATCAAAGTTCTCCCTGAGAATGATTGTCCTTTAGAAGTTCTGGGCTTGTTTTACACAGAACACCAACTGAATTCCATGACAACTGGGCTGTAAGCATAAAAGCACTTTGTTGTCTCAGGAATGGAGTATGGGCATAAGATTCCACAGAATAACCTAGTCTTTTTGAATTTTAAAGTGCCTAAGACATAATCCCTTTGAAGCAACCCATTTTTGTCCTGAGCACAATAGGGGGGTATAATAAAGAATCTTTCAAGGGAAAAGCAAAATGAAGGCCCCTAATTAAAAGAGTGGCAGCAACCCTGGTTGCCTTACTCTGAGCTTGGACACCAATATCCCTCTTGTGCCACATATTCAAGCTGCACAGATGCCAATGGATGCATTTCACTGGCATTGGCGAGCTGTGGATAAAGGTCTGGCTGAAGAAGGAGATGGGAGGGTAACCAGGGGTCTGCCCAAAGGAAGAGAGAAATCAGGGTAGTTACTTTCAGGATGAGCCTTGTTTTGTTTGTTTTACCATGAACTGTTAAAACTGCCATGGTCTGCTGGTCTCCACACACACAGGAATAGTTCCCAGCATCCGCCGTGTCTAGATTTTGGATTGTAAGCTCAGCCACGACACCTTCCCGCCTCATTTTGTACTTGTCACTTGGCTTGAGGGTCTTGAAGCCCTTCTTCCACTCCACGTTAGCAGCAGCCTTGTTCAGCTCACAGCTCAGGGAGACACTTTTACCCTCAGTGGCTTCTTTGTCCGTGAGTCCCTTGGTGAAAAGAGCAGGCAGGACTGCAGAGCAAACACGGACATGGCATCAACCCTGGGAAAGCCTGAATCCACGACTCAATCCCTCTCTTATCTCCCTGGAGCCACCAGACCTTCTTGGTCTCCTTCAGGATTTAGTTCCTCCACAATTTTTCTCCAGCTTCTAACCCTTCAAAAGATCATTCAGTCTAATTTTTTTCTGTCCTCATGCTTTAAAACTTTCTTTAAATTCAAGTCTATCTGCAAATTAGTTGACAATCAACTACCCTTTACTTTATACACCATAAAATCAAGGACAAAAAATTAGAGGCTGTATTTCAATATGAGAGCCAGAGCATTTTGCTTCCCTTGAGAAAAGCAGGAGTTCTACAGAAGGGCCTGATTCATGGCATTGTCTGAATTTTTATAAACAAAGTCCCTTGAAGCAGAGCAGTTGCAAACATGCTGTCAGGTTTTTGCAGAAATAAAATATTTGCTTGGGAAGTATTAAGCCAAAATTGGTAAAATAAGAGCTGGGAATAGCAGGAGCATTAAAAGCCTATTTTTCATTAAGGGTGTCCTTGTGTAACAGCATACATTAATGAAAACTTGTTCCTCTTAGGAGCAACAAGTGCCACGGTCTAAGTCATGAAAAATCAATATTATTCCCACTTTTAGGTCAGTTCCTATGAGAAAACTTCTAAACAATAAGTTATTCTGGATTAGGGAGCTTGTGTTGAGTTGGGAACCTGTTCTCCACTTGTCTTTTGACTAAAGCACCTTGGAAGCACATCAAGAAGGTATCAGGTGAAAGGAGATAAAGAGAGAAGGAAGAAAGGATAGGAAAATTAATCAGCAGAAAGAAGGATTGGAAGTGCACAGGGATCAGAGGAAGCAGAAGTAAGAGAGGAAGAGATCTTGGAATTACACAGGTTGGCTTGGAACACGCGCTGAGAATTTCTTTTTTACCATTTACTGCCAGAGCAGCCGTAGTCTGTCGGTCTCCACACACACAGCTGTAATCCCCAGCATCTGCCAAATCCAAATCCTGGATTGTCAGCTCCACAAAGGGACCTTCCTGCTCTATTTTGTACTTTTCACTTGGCTTGAGCACCGTGTTCCCCTTTTTCCACTCAGCTGGGGCTGGTTTGCTCAGTTTGCAGTGCAAAGTGACTGCCTCCCCCTCTGTAGCTTCCTTGTTCATCAGTTCTTCTTGGAAGAGGACAGGCAAGGCTGAAGGATGCAACACCAACAGAGAAGGAATCAGCACCAGAATGAAATGAACTGGAGTTACTGGGCTGCAGTGTGTGCACTCAATCAAAAATGCTCTGTTTCTAGGTGGGTACAATTGAAAAAGGGGGTAAAACCTCTTAGAGGAGAGAGAAATAAATTAAACAATATACAACACACAGGTGCTGTCTCAAGGAAAAAAAAATCATAAGGGAATATTCCCTAATAGGGCAACTCTCTGGCACTACAGAGCCAAGAACATGAAAACCCTAAGAAATCACACTCTGGTTGACCAGGAATGCTGCCAAAACTGCTACACTTGTGTGGGAATCCTTAAAATCAGAGGGTTTTGGGAAAGCTGCAAAAGGCAGGCCTCAGAGACAGCAGAACTGTGATTAGAGCTAAGAAGTAGCCATAAGATTGGTCAGCAGAAAAATTATGTAAGAAATAGAAAAGCAAGGACAAATAGAACAATGATGTGTTAATGCTTGTCTAGAATAACTCCCTAAGCTGCAGAAAAGTTTATCTAGTGAGATATTAGGGAGCTCTAGGCTTAATAATGGAGCTCTGTGCATTGTGTTTTAAGGCTTACCAGCAGGTATTGTACTTGAAATAAGCAAGTATTGTTTTAACTGAAGGTACATGTGCTTATAGTGGTTGGATAGAACTACTGTCAATGTGCTTTTGCTTTGTGTGATTGGTCAGAAAACTTATAAAGTAAGTTGTAACATTAAGTTCTTTGTCTGCTGCCTGGGATGTGAGCTGCTGGCATCTTCCCATTGTCATAACCATGGAATGAGACTGATGCTGGAAAATAAAACAGCTCAAGGCACGTTCCTGGCAGTTCCATCCCATTTGTGATTTGTACCAGCTGGTGATACCTTTGGGCTTTAAAGAGAAACGTGGGTGGGAGGGTTACCATTCACTCTCAAAGCAGCTGTGCTCTCCTGCTCTCCACACACACAGGTGTAGCTCCCAGCATCTGTCAGGTCCAGGTCATGGATGACCAGCTCCACAAAGCGCCCTTCCCGCCGTGTTTGGTATTTCTTGCTGGGGACCAGCTCCTTCCCGTCCTTCCTCCAGCGCACGGAGCCGCCCGCCCGGCTCAGCTCGCACTGCAGCGTCGCCGTCCCGCTCTCCGTGGCCTCCTCGTTCCTCAGCTCTTGCTTGAAACGGACTGGCAGGGCTGAGAGATGCACAATGGAAAGGGATTGCCACCCTAGACCCCGCTCAGAGGCTGAGGCATGATTTATCATGTGCCTACCTAAGCCTTACTCCAACACCCTCATCCATTAAGTGTGGCAGTCGTATTTTCTGGAAAAATCCCTTCACCAGGATTTTCTCCTGGGAAGATGAGAAGCCTCAGAGAAAAAGGAAAACAATTCTTATCTCATTTGCTTCTCCTGTGTTGTGCTCACATGTGGAATGTGTTTGGAGATTGTTTATCCAATAGGTGGTTGTTACATTGGCTTCGTGTGAATTGTTTTGACTTAATGACCAATCATGGTCAAGCTGTGTCGAGGCTCTGAAAGGAGTCAGGAGTTTTCATTATTATCTTTCTAGCCTTCTGTAAGTATCCTTTGAGTATCCTTTTATACTTCTATAAGTATCCTTTCTGTATCCTTTAGTATAGTTTAGTTTAGTATTCTTAAATATAATATAGTATCATAAAATAATAAATTAGCCTTCTAAGAACATGGAGTCTGATCCATCATTCCTCCCTGCCACAAGACACCCTGCAAACACAATACTTAAGCACATCCTGTCTTTTTTCATGGGTGGGAAAAGAAATTCTCTACTGAATTGTTCCGTGGGAATCAACAAAAGCATGATCTTGGCTGAGATCATGCATAAAGAGACACAAGCTCATTCTCATTGTTACACATGATGAACCCTCTGAAACATAAAATACTAAGGAATCTTATGTTTCCATGCTAATGCAGGAAAACACACATGCAGGACAACACCCTTCACTCAAAGGAAGGTGAGAAGACAACACAACACACACACATCCAACATGGGATAGAAAGAAATGGAGACTGGGGACAGGAGTGACACAAGCAAGTGGATGGAAGAAAGCACTGGAAGCAGGACATGGAGGAAGTTGTTGTGAGTGTATGTACAGAGAGGAGGAGGAAAGAGGTGAACAAAAACACTCCAGAGTTTCACAGGTTATTTCTGCCTTTTTACCATTCACTGACAAAACTGCTGTGGTTTTTTGGTTCCCCACTAGACATGAATAGTCTCCAGCATCCTTTGGCTCCAGGTCGTGGATCAGCAGCTCAGCCACGGTGCCCTCCTGCCTCATCTGGTACTTGTTACCGGCCCGGAGAAGAGTTTGCCCCTTCCTCCACTCCACGGGGGCCTCTGTGCCCAGCTGGCACCTCAGGGTGGCTGTCCCACCTTCCACAGCTTCCACGGGCTTCAGCTCTTCCTTGAAGAGCACGGGCACAGCTGAGGAGTGAAGCATTCCCAGTTTACTTCAGGCGCATCGTCACCACCTGGTGACCTCACACTTCAAGGACTTAAAGCCAACACAAATTCAAATTATCTTGGCACACGCAGAAAAGTAGCTCTGACCTACCTGCATCTCCAGGAGTCTGCTGATATTTATAGTAGAAACAAGAGTTTTGCACCAAATAAAATAAGAACATTTCTTAATAATTAGAACATCAAAATAATTATCCTTCTGCTGCCCAAAGTTGGTCACAGACATGTTAAAGCTTGTTGAGAAAGTGGAGAGAAGAATGGAATATTCTTCCATAAAAGGTGTAGCTGAGGTCCCTCTTACCTCTTGGCTTAGAGCTTGGACAGTCACCTCTATCCAAAGCATAAGAGACATTTCATAGGGAAGAAAACGTATTATTTTATCAAGTACCATTGATTGATACATTTTAGCACGAAGTTATCATCACAAAAAACAAAGAACACAACGGACCCAGCCGGAGCTGCCTTTTGTTTGTGCTGATCCTTGTTCTCCTGAGCACTCTCTGAAAGCGCCCAGGGTTAGCAGGACCATGGCAAGAACTACAACAAATGGTCA
>JAWWEX010000125.1:2584662-2597189 GCA_035583215.1 Arremon brunneinucha | reverse complement strand
AGCGCCCAGGGTTAGCAGGACCATGGCAAGAACAACAACAAATGGTCACAAGCAGGTGTCTCATTCCTACCATGGATTTGGCAGGAATGTTTGTGCTGATCCTTGTCCTCCTGAGCACTCTCTGAAAGCGCCCAGGGTTAGCAGGACCATGGCAAGAACAACAACAAATGGTCACAAGCAGGTGTCTCATTCCTACCATGGATTTGGCAGGAATGTTTGTGCTGATCCTTGTCCTCCTGAGCACTCTCTGAAAGCGCCCAGGGTTAGCAGGACCATGGCAAGAACAACAACAAATGGTCACAAGCAGGTGTCTCATTCCTACCATGGATCTGGACTTGTGCTGTGGTCTGCTGGTCTCCAGTGTCACAGGTGTATCTTCCCGCATCTTCTGGCTCTGCATTATGAATCACCAGCTCTGCCACTGTCCCCTTCTGCTTCATTTCATATTTGGCACTTGCCTGGAGCGTGGCTTCTCCCTTCTTCCACACCACGGTGGTGGCATCAGCTTTTGTGAGTTCGCAGCGCAGGGAGACGGATTTCCCTTCTTCCACAGCCGTGTTCTGCAGGGCTTGTTTGAAAAGCACAGGCACAGCTGCAACACAGAGCCAGGGGTTAGGACAGGCCCTCCTGATCTGCTCTGCATCAAATCCCCCCATGAGAGCTGTCACTTCCTAAATCCAGGTATTTTCCAAGTGAGCAGAGCAGCCCTAGGCCCTGCACTGGCTGTGTGGCACAAGGAGGTTCTGCCTGGCAGCAGGAATAAATCTCTCCCTCTGATGTTACCATCTCACTGTGGATTCCTAGAAATGTGGGGCAAGTGTCTTTTATTTTTAAAAGGGACCTTTTCAGATTGCTCAGGGCACCATCAGCTAATGAATTCTCTGCTCCTGCAGGGCTCTGAAATAACATTCATATCCTATATTTCTCCTGTTTTCTGCTTCAGCACACACGGCTAAAGGCAGTGCATTTGTTTAAGGGCAGCAGAGAGTGGAGATGGCACCTAAGAGTCTTTGAAAGGATGTTTTGGGGAGTCTGGAGTCTATTAATTATTTGTTCACCTTCAATTTTTCAGGGACTGGATTCCTGTTTCCACATCCTTATGTGTCTCCACTCCAACTCCAGTTTTAATACTGCCATGTAAAGCAGCTGATAGGGCAGGAACTACAGCATAGAGAAATTAATCCTCTACACTTCATTTTCTTTTTTTTTCCCCCAGTGGACAGTTACAGATTGAAAACCCCAGACACAGAATATGAAATCACATGAATGAAATACATCCAGGTGCCTACAAGGGTGCAACATTACCTTTAAATTTTACTTATTAAGGATGGCGCTGCCACAAAAAAAAAATGAAGTGTTATGTGATTTCTGTTTAATGGATCTAATGAAGTGTTCTGTGATTTTTGTTTAATAGATCTAATGAAGTGTTATGTGATTTTTGTTTAATTAAGCACCTGATTAAGTGTGGCAATGTCTCAAATTGTACCCACCATTCACTTTGACCCGAGCAGTGGTTTTCAGCTCCCCAGCACTGCAGGTGTAGTCCCCAGCATCCACAGATTTCACATCTCGAATGATGAGCTCTGCCACAGTCCCATGCTGCTTAAATTCATACTTCTCACTGGCATAGAGAACAGTGTCTCCCTTCATCCACTTCACTGGGGTGCCAGGTTTGCTGAGCTCACAGGTCAGCCTGACCTGCTTTCCTTCTTTGGCTTCTTCGTTTTGGAGCTCTTGCTTGAAGAGAACTGGTGCTTCTGAAAAAAAAAGGAGTAACAGAAATGTTAAAAGAAACACATGAGGCTGGAAATTACTTTTCTCTTTTAGAGTCAGACTTTGTTTTTGAAACAGAAAACCACAGGAATGGAAAAGCATTAGCAAAGAGTAAACAGATGCTGACATCTCACATCTGGCTGCCAGCACTTTACAGCAGAACAAAGCCAAAACCTGAGGCCAGATGCTTATTTTCTTTTTAACCACTGAAGATGCTGCTGCTCTTACTGCTTCCATTACTAACATCAGTGGCAGATGCTGCACTGCAGATAATGACACCAGCTGTGCTGCTGATGGCTGCTAAGAGCTGGACAACCAGCACAAAAAACATAAAACTTCACTGAGGTCAGCTCACACACAACACAGAGCACACAGAGGAATGGCAAAGCACTTTCTGTCGTGACCAGCAGTATTGATTTCTCATCATAAAAAAACCCTACAGAGTAATTTTTTTTTTTGTATCCAGCATTAACACAGATTTAAAACCAGCACAGAGCAAATACAGAGAGGGAAGCACAGCTGAATGTGGCAGGGTCCCTGTGGAGATTCCCCTGCAAGCTCTGCCATTCAAGGTTTTAAGGTGAGCTTGTGCAGGGAAGGCATTTCTGGGGGGAAAATAAACTCAACTGAAATATTCAGATAAGGAAAAAAAATTCTTCTTGAATTATGCTGTCTTAAGAATATACAAGTCAGCTACTGCACAAAGCCTGTGGTTTTTGGAAATCTACACCCTATTATCCTGTCCCCCTTATACCTCCAGTTTGGGACACTGAATTGTGTCACATGACTACTGAATTTCTATTTTCTATTTTTGCATTCTGCTGTTCTGATGTGACTCTGACAGATAAAATTTTCCAACTGTGAAATTCCTTGTAGACATCCTTATGGCTTGACTCCTTGACCTGAATCCATGTTTTTAAACCCTACATCCATCCACACCCTTCTATGTGAAGGGAAACATGGGGCTGTTGTAGGAACATTACAAAGGTGGTTCTTTTCTAACAGAAAAATTGTCCATCCAGGTGCTACTGGAGTCAGCACAGATTTTTGTTTTGTAATGGATATTGGGAAAATATCCTTGTGCTACAGAAAATCGGGATCATTGACAACCAGCTCTTCTTCATTGCATCATCAAGGTCTTCCTTGCACAGCTCAGGTTGGTTCTCTGTGCTTTAAAAAAATCCTGTTAGCAGCCTGACCTCCCACTCGGTGCTCTGGCATTCAGGCTGACCATTCCAGCAACCCAAATGGGTTTTTTTTTGTTCATGCTGAGTTCCTTAATCCAGACACAGCTTCTGATCAGTCCATCCCAAGTGTGCAACACCAGCTGCACCCAGGACATCCTCTGGTCTGGATGAACACAGCCTGTGCCTGTAAAATCCTCCTGTACCTGCTCAGACCTGCCCAGGGCAGTGACTTTACTCACAGAGAGATTTAACTCACAGAGGCAGGAGCAATTATAAAGTGATATTTGGTGGGCCTGGTTCTGACCCGGATGAGAACCAACCCATACCCAACTCAAGGTTAAGACTCACATAAGAAGAGAACTTTTGCCTCAGCTCAGACAGCAGCCCTTTAGATCATAGAATCACAGAACCCTTTGTGTTGAAAGGGCCCTTTAAAGCTCATTTATTCCAACCCCCCTGCCATGACCCCAGATGTCTTCAACCAGACCAGGCAGCTCAGACCCCATCCTGATCATGAATGTTTCCAGTGATGGAGGATCCACCACGTCTCTGGCAAAATGCTATAGTGATTTACCACCCTCATTGCAAAAAACCTCTTCCTTACATTTGTGGCATTCACATTTTCTGAAAAATCCCTTTGCCCAGGGTTTTTCTCCTGGGAAGCTGAGAAGCCTCAGAGAAAAGGAAAACAATTCTTGTCTCATTTGCTTCTCCTCTGTTTTGCTCCTTTGGAATGTGTTTGGAGATTGTTTACCCACAGGTGATTGTTTCGTTGGATTCTGCTGTGAATTATTTTGTCTCATTGGCCAATCAGGGCCAAGCTGTGTTGGGGCTCTGGAAAGAGTCACGAGTTTTCATTATTATCTTTTTAGCCTTCTGTAAGTATCCTTTCTGAATTCTTTAGTATAGTTTAGCATAGTATTCTTTAATATAATATAGTATCATAAAATAATAAATTAGCCTTCTGAGAACATGGAGTCAGAGTCATCATTCCTCCCTGCCACAGGGCACCCCACAAACACAATATTACATCTAATTAAATTAACCCTTTTTTACTTTAAACCATCTCCCCATGTCCTATCAAGCAGGAGAGCACCTCCTGCCCAGTGATGCTCTTTGGGTGCCTTGCTCTGAATAAATCTGGCTGCCTAAAGCAATTGCACAGACAAATGTGGGGCTGTGAGCTCCCTCCTTGGGAAGAGCCATCACTGGGGACAGCTCCAGGAGTGACCCATCCTTTCTGGGGATCACCTCTCAGCCTGGGGTGTGCTCCTGCTGCTCTCTTTTTGGGGTTTGGAATGAGAGTATTCGTGTACCTTCCAGCCCAAAGCATTCCAGAATTCCATTATTCTCAGAGGCACTAAAGCTCCTCAGATGAAGGATTCTCCTGTTTCACATTCTGCCACCTCTCTGGCAGCTCTTCCAGATGACTTGATGCAAACACCTCAGTGCCCACCACAAGGTTCCTTCTCAGTGGAAAAGGAACCTAGTTTCATGTTTTTCATTCCAATTAATTACTCTGGGCTCAGTGTTAGGATCCAAATCACCCCAAATGTTCTTACCCTTGACATTAATAATTGCACCACTTTTAGCTGCTCCAGCCTCACACTCACATCTGTCACTGTCTCTTTCTTCTGCCCTGTGAAGGACAAGCTTGGCTTCAAGCCCTGACTGCCTGATGTTACATTTGGAAGAATTCCTAAGGCTTTTCCCATCTTTGCACCACTTTCTCAGGGCTGTCTGATCAGGAGGTTTCACACTGAAGGCTCACATCCTCTCCCTCAGTGACTTCAGCGTCAACCAGGTCCTTTGTGGAGACACAGGGCTTCTCCAAATTCATATAAAAAAACCCATCTATCATGGTTCAGAAGAGGTGTGGATTCTCAGATCACAAGTAATATGTGTGATTTGGATCCAGGATTGCTTGTATGAAAGTCATAGGTCAGGGTTAGTAATAAATGATTTGGTGTTTGTGACTATAAAGCCCTCAGGAAGGCACCAATGATGTTCTAAAGGGTTGTTTAACTGTTAAATGATATCTGGGAAAAACTGAGAAGAAAATATTCCTGCTGAAGAACATCAATAATTAGCTTTTGGCGAATAAAACCATTCATTTTCCCTCAAGAAAAAAAAATCCATTTACATTTCTGCAGCTTAGCAAAACTTGGGCAAATTTTCAACTTCTTTAAAAAAAAAAGTTCTTCTAAATAAATGCGGTTATTCTGAAAAAAAATGATATTTTGATCTGACACAGTGGAGACTGTGTGTTTAACATTTGGGCCATGAGAAGTATTTATATTTCCAGTCAGGAAGCATATCTCCAATCCCACATTCTTGGGCTGTCTGCCATTAGTTTAATTCATTTATCTTTGCTACCAAACACTGCAGTTTCACCTCAGTTTAACTCCTCCAGAGAAAACAATCCATTGTCAACAATGAATAGCAGAGAACACACGTGCAATGTTGCATTTCAAACAATGAAAACTGAATTTAAAACTTACTGGTTGCTCTTTTTGTTTTTTCATTGAATTAATTGATTTCTCCTCATGAGTTATCACCTTGAGGAAAACTGAATGGGGCATCCACTGTACCCTCACAACATTATAACATTCCCATCTAAATCCAATCAACACTCCAAGAGTTGTCCAGGATTACAAAGAGTTCATTCTCCAGCCATAATTTCATTATGTAATTCATGTTATTCTTGAAAATGCACAGATATACAACGATGGTGCTAAATTTGTAGCATTTTTGCTCCTTTTTTTTTTCCACCTACCCACCTCAACCCCGCTCATTTCCACTCATCATTTCCTCTCCTGCAGTTGTGAGGATGGATTTACCTTTAACAACCAAACTGGCAGATGTTTTCTTATCACCAGCTTCAAATGTAATGACCCCCGAATCCTTCAGGGAGAGCTTTCTCAGCGTCAGCAGGTGATATCCACCAGGCTGGGACTGGATCTCATTAAGTTCATTGGTATGGAGTGGGGTTTTATCCAAAAACCACTGCACTCTGCTATAGTCTACGGGAGAGATTCTGCACTTGAACATGGCAGATTCTCCTTCTAACACAGTGACATCCTCCAGGTCTTCTGTTATTAGCACTTTCTGGCCTGAAAGGAACATAAATACATCAATTACTGCAATCTTCGGTTTCTGGCGTGAAAATCGACGTGGGAAAGCTCCCAAGATTTCCCGTTCATGACAGGGAAGATTGAAACAGAATTCCCCCAATATTGACCATAAAACCCACTCACAGAAAGATAAAATATACAGGACACACACCAAAATAGGGCAAAGACAACTTTAAAGCACCAGAAAACATAAAGCAGAACAAGTAGCCTGGACAATGCAATTCCAGGGCTGTAAATTTTCTCCTAATGAAATCCTTGGAAAGTTTGGAGTCTCTGACAGCATTACTGGGCTCTAAAAGTCACCAAGAAATGATCTCTCCCTTGACAGCCTGGCTGGTTTTCTACAGCAAAAATAAGTCCCTTTCCATGGGATAGGACCACTGATCCCACATCTTTGAGTTCAGCCCAACCCCTAATACAGTGGGAAATGGAGAAAATGTCTGAGTGTGGATTTGGCTAAAAAACCCCAAAACATCCGCCCTGAAAACCTCTTTCTACAGATAGATACACCCCTAACTAAAAATAAATATATAAATATAAATACACATACAAAGATATACCTCACTATAAATATATATAAAATAAGGTTAGCACTGTATACAAAAATATCTCTGATGTTCCTCCTACTTATAAAACCAGGACAGAGATATTTTACTTTAATGTTCATGACAGAGAAGTGTTTTTTTAATTCAGAAAAGCTGCTGTTAAAAACCTCAGAGTGAATTCAGACAGCTCAGAGCCTGAGATTATGATGGGGTTTAAACACATTTCTTTGCTTCTCAAGGATTCTGTAGCAGATTACCAGAGGAGGAGTCTGAGTTTACTCTATTGTGTTGAAAACTACAATAATAAGCAAGTTGACACTGCTGCTGCACCTCCATTTGATCATTCTTGAATCATTTCTCCAGAGGGCAGGGTTAGGAGGGATATTGGGAATGATTTCTTCCCTGTAAGGGTGGGGAGTCCCTGGGAAGCTGCGGCTGCCCCTGGATCCTGGAAGTGTCCAAGGCCAGGTTGGACAGGCCTTGGAGGAGCCTGGGATGGTGGAAGGTGAACCTGGATGATCTTTAAGGTCCCTTCCAATCCAACCCATTCCATTACTCCATGGATAATTTTGTTTTTCCACCACCTTTTAGGAACCACTTCTGTGAAGAAGAATCAAGGAGTATGGAGAAAACCATGAAGCCAGGATAATTCTTCCTCATCCAACAGCAGGCATTGTGCACCACATCCATTTCATGTTCACACAGGAACACCAATCTCTCCCCTCACATGAGCCTTTGGGGGGGGATTTAAATCACACCCAAAATACTCCAGGTGTAATTGCTTCAAACTGCTCTGCAGGTTTATGTTCACACAGGAACATCAATCTCTCCCCTCACATGAACCTTTAAATCACACCCAAAATACTCCAGGTGTAATTGCTTCCAACTGCTCTGCATCCCCATATTTTTGGCCACGTGTTCCTGCCATCCTGAGTGAGACAGACCCAGAAATCAGCAGCTCTGCCTGTGCACGTTTCCCATAGCAGAAAAGAGATGTAAATCACATTCCTCTCATCCATACCTTGCACAGTTAGCTTGGCTCTGGACTGGGTATCCCCAATGTCACAGCTGTAAGTGTCACTGTCACTTTTCTCCAGGTTCTTGATGGTCAGCTGGAGGACTTGTCCTTTCTGTGTCATCTCGTATTTCCTGCCAGCCCTGAGCTCGGCGATGCCTTTCCTCCAGACCACAGAGGATGCAGCTCTCTCACTCTGGCACACAAAAACTGCAGTTCCACTCTCGTCCACTTTCAGGTCTGAGAGCTCCTTGACAAAATAATTAGGTTTTTCTGGAAGGAAAAAGAAATAATTTTAAAAAAGGACCGAGACAGGTTTGTCACCCAAACTAGTCCTGAGCATCCAGAATCATCTTGGATCCTCTCTGCTCCAACTCATAGAATCATCAAAAAAATAATCATAGAATCATTTTATCATGAAAATCATTAATCATAATCATTAATCATTAAAAAGACCTTAAGATCACCAAGTCCACCTATTAACTTAATCAAACCATATCCCGAATAACCACATCTACACATCTTTTAAATCTCCCCACTGGTGGTGACTCCACCACTTCCCTGGGCATCCTCTTCCAATGCTTAACCACCCTTTCCATGAAGGAATTTCTTCTTACATCCAATCTAAAACTCGAGACCATTTCCTCTCATCCCATCAGATGGAATGAGTCTAAGATCACCAGGTCCCCCTCCTGTCACAGGATATACCAGGTGAAATATCTCCAGGGAAGTTTAATGCCATCGTCCATGGACTGGTGAGGTCTCCTCTTGCAGACAGGTTTCATCACTCATATTCAAAATAGAATAATTCAAATTGCCAGTTTTGATTGGCTGGTTACGGAGCCCATGAGATTGTTCAGCATCCAAAAGGTGTCTTTTCGTAACTAATTTTTTTAAGCTTTTAATCAATTATGTTTTTTAAAAACTAAAAATTGATCCTGCCCAGGGAGATGGAGGAGAAGAAACCTATGATTGTAGATATTTCCACCCAACCTCGGAGCCTGCCAGCCCCTCTGCACCCTTCAGCTGACCTTGCACTGTGACCCTGGCTGTAGTTTTGGAGGTCTCAGTCTCACAGGTGTACTCCCCACTGTCCTTGACCGTGGAGTCTCGGATGATGAGAGTGGCCCGTGTCCCCTCCTGCTGCAGGTCATACTTCTGGCTTTTCCTGATGGCTTTGCCATCCTTGTACCACCTGATGGTCACATCAGCTTTGGACAGCTCACAGCTCAGGCTGATGTCCTGCCCTGCTGGGGATGTTTTATTCTCCAGCTGTTTTGTAACCTCAGTAGGTTTTTCTGCAGAGATTTAAAAAAAAAAAAAAGATCTTTGAATGAAAATCATCTCCATATGGTTGGGGTTTTTTGAAATTCAAATCATAGAATCCCAGAATGGTTTGGGTTGGAAGGGATCTCCAAGATCACCCAGTGCCAGCCCCTGCCATATGCAGGATCACTTTCCACTATCCAGGTTGTTCCAAGCCTCATCCAACCAGGCCTTGGACACTTCCAGGGATCCAGGGGCAGCCACAGCTGCTCTGGGCACCCTGTGCAAGGTTGGAAGAAAATAATGGAAGGTTCCTTCCAACCCAAACCATCCTGGGATTCCCTGATTCTATGGAAAAGTACTAACTGCAAATTATGAACTGTGTCTGAAAATTACTAATTTCTTCTCTCCACTGACCACCTGGGAGCCTTGGTGGACTGATGCACAGTCTGGACTGTAATTATCTGTACACACAACCTAGTGTAGTCAGTTCTCAAATATCCATTAAAAGCTTCAGCATTTCACTTGGTTTTAAGGGAAAAATCTCAGTTCTTCAAGGCTCACAAGAAAGGGAAAGGAGATTATTCTAAGGGAAAATCTCAGTTCTTCAAGGCTCACAGGGAAGGTTGCTGTTGACTCAGACCATAACAAGTGTTTGCTGGCAAACATTATGAAAATACACCCAGGACTTTTCTGATCCCGTTACCTTTCACAAGCAAGGAAGCCTTGGAGGAGAGACCACGGGCAGTGAAGATGACTTCCCCAGTGTCACCAGGAGTGACATTTTTGATACTCAGTGTGTATTTCCGACCTGCATTGGAGGCTTTAAACCTCCCCCCACTTTCCACTTTTCTCCCGTTCAGCGTCCAGCTGAAGTTGTCAATGCTTTCGTGGGACAAAATGCACTCAAAAGTGCAATCTTCTCCCTCCTGGATTTCAGTGTTCTTGAGCCTTTTGGTGATGCCAATGTTCAGTTCTGGAGAACAAAAATTGCATTAATACAAGTTAAAAATGCTTTTATGATAGACATGATTAGAGTAATGGTGTTTTTAACTCAGAAGAGGGGTTTATCGGCTAGATTGGCAGGACACCACTGTATTCCTCACAGATGGCTGGGACATGGGAAGGATTTTTCAGGCTCAGAATCATCTCAAAGTTGTACAAAAAGGGAAATGTGAATCTCCTGGCTGTGCTCAGGAAGGACTGAATGAAGAACAGCTCAGTGGGGAAGAGTCAAGATTTAATGAGTTAGAGAAGAGAAAAGCTCTCAGAAAAGAAGCCTCTGGGACAATGGGTGAGGTTCTCCTCCATGATAGGAGAAACAACAAGGCAAATTCAATTTTTTTTCTCATTACCATTATGAGTTTGGAAGTCATGAACAATTCTTTGTCCTTCAGGCTGACACAAGGGTTAGAGGACAGGCTGAACAGCTTGGTTCCTCAACAGATATTGTCCTGCTTTTGTGTTCCCACAATGGACTCTGAGTCAATAGCTCAAAATATGAAACAAGCTGCTTGGGTGATTTTTTTTTTTGTTAGTTGGGATTTTTATTTTGAGAAATTTTTGCTTTTTTGGGAGGATTTCTGCACTTTAGGGATGTTCAGGAAGGAAATATTGTCGCTACATTCCTGACACCTGATTTTCACTTAGAAACCCCAGATATACTTACACCAAAATTAACAGAATTGCTCAGACATCACAATATTATGTGAGATTTGTTCAGGATCAGGTGAGAGCCCAAGGAATAAAACCCACCCATATTTTTAACACTCCTTGAGAGGCCACTGTCTACAACACTTACCCTGAACGCTGACCTTTGATTTGGCCACATCAGTGCCAATGTCACAGGTGTATAACCCTGCATCTGCCTTCTCCAGGTCATGGATAAGGAGGCACAGGGTCTTCCCAGACTGTATCTCCTCATACTTCTTGCTAGAAGTGATCTTCACACCATCCTTTTTCCAAACAGGTTTGACCTTCTCCTTGGAGACCTCACATTCCAGTTTGATCACTCCTCGCTCCTCACCGAAAACATCATCCAAGGATTTCATGAAGACAGCAGGTTTCTCTGAGGGTCAAGAGGAAAAACAGAGAACAACCAGGATGTATGGGACACTTTCAGCTGCTATCAAATATTTAGAGACATTAATAAACCCTTGGCAATATTGCTGATACCGATGCAGAACCTAAATCAGTATCACCCTCCAGCATCCCCAATTCCTTCATCGTGTTCTCAATTCTTCATCCTGCTCCAAATCCCTTCATCCCAAGATTGTGTTGACACAAGGGGCTGCCCTCACCCAGGTGCAGCACCTCACACTGTCCTTGTTGAACCTCAAGAGGTTCACATGGTTTCAGTTCTTGAGCATGTCCATGTCCCTCCAGATGGCACCTCAACCCTCAGGCATGTCACCTGCCCCACTCAGGCATGTCACCTGCCCCACTCAGCTGGTAGTCACCTGCACACTCTCTGAGGGTGCCAAGAATGTGTTAAACCACAAAAACTCAGTTGTGTGACTGAGCTTCCAGACACATGAAGGACAGCAGGAAACTGTCTTCTCATGGCTGATTGAATCCAGCTCCAGAACGGATGTATTAAAAACCACAGAAGTACAGAATATCTTGAGTTGGAGAGGACCCACAAGGATCATCCAGTCCAACATCTGTCCCTGCACAGACACCCCAACAAACCCACAATGTCCTTGAGAGCATTGTCCAAACACTCCTGGAGCTTTGGCAGCCTTGGGACCATGACCACGCCCTGAGGAGCCTGTCCAGTGCCCACCACCCTCTGGGGGAAGAACCTTTTCCTGAAATCCAACCTAAACCTCCCATCACTCAGGCCCAGCCGTTTCCTCAAGTCCTTTCACTTGCCACCAGAGGGAAGAGATCAGTACCTGCCCTTTCACTTCTCCTCACATGAAGGTGGAAGCCCACAGCAAGGTATGTCCAGCTGACCAAACTCAGTGACCTCAGCTGCTCCTCTCAAGGCTTCCCTTCTAGACCCTTCATCATCCTCATGGCCCATATTTAATAGCTCAATGTTTTTTATCTATTAAGCAGGATTGGATCCTGTTTACAAATCCCCATGGATTTGGTAAATAATGGCTCATTTGCACCTCTCATTTTCATTCAGGAGCGCGATCTGGACCCACCTATCACCTTCAGCCGCACGGTCTCTGACACCTTGTCTGATTTCATTGTCACCGTGCCAGCATCCTCAGGCTTCACCTGCTTCATGGTCAGCATGTAGCACTTGCCCACGGTCTTGATGTCATTGAAGTTGTTGGTGTAGAGAAGGGTGTCGTTGAGGAACCACTCCACGTCCTCATCGTCGTGGGACAGCTCACAGGAGAACACGGCAGAGCTGTCCTCCTCAACCTCCACGTCCTGCAGGTGCTTCAGGACCTCTACGTTGCGGGCTGAGGGAAACCAAGAGGGATCAGTTGTGGGTTTCTCTGGGTCTGGATTGAAGGCACTTGAGATGTTAGTTCATGTTCACGCTCAGGTGTTTATTATTTCTTTATCAGTAAAACAGTCTCACTGCTGGGAGTTCAGCAGCTTTTCATTAGAAGGCACAAAATGGCCAACAATCTCTTGTTCCAAG
>JAWWEX010000125.1:2567535-2579191 GCA_035583215.1 Arremon brunneinucha | reverse complement strand
GTCAGAGTCAGTGCTGTCCTGGGGGTCAGGGCACCCCAGAGCAGACACAGAAATATTCCCAGTGCCCTGGGTTTCCACACCATTCCAGACCAAAATCCCATTTTTTCCCTCCTACCATCCTGCCGCATTTTTATGTTGTCGGAAGTCTTCAGCTTGTTGTCATTTTTGTACCACTGGGTTTCCACCTCGTCATGTGAGATCTCACAGATGAAAGATGCACTCTCGTATTCGTTCACTTCCACATCTTCCAGTGGTTTTACAATCTTGACATCTCGGGCTGTGAAATCATAAAGACAAATATTTATTTGAGGGTTTCTCTGTAAGTGAGAATGGTGTGGTTACTTTCTGCATAACTACATGGAAAAAAAGAGGACTGTATTTATTCTAGACCAGCCTTTCTTCCTGTTCTGCGTAGTTTTTCTCTTCAATCTTACTGCAAGAATCTTACTGCAAGGGGATTTTATGGATGCTGGAACTTCATGCAGGTATTAATGAAAGAAATACAAATATTAATGAAAGCAAATTCACCAAGAAAAACTAAATACAAGTCTACAACCTTAGGTCATTATAAACTTGCCTCGTTCACTCTTCTTTGCATGCTGTCCTCTGTTCTACATAGGAGATATCTTTTTCCAGAGTCTCCTGAACTGAGTATAATCCTCTTTAACTCTGCACCTTTGCACTCCTTTCGTCAGAACTGATTATTTATCTGTGCTACTGCAGCCTTTTCTCTTTGAAAGAGAAGGCCTTGATACACCTTAGATCAGCCTCAGGAGCAGAGCTGAAATGCAAACAAAACCCATCCCAATCCCAAAACCAGGGAGGAAAGAGGGAGTCCATGGGCAGATGTTCATGAAGATATTGCAGAACCCAAGTGTCCACATGAGGACAGCATCTAGTAAGCAATGAGAAAGATGTTCTGTCTTTCACTAAGAAAGAGCTCTGTTTTTCAGATCCCCCTTTAGAAAATAGCATCTGCCAGGGCACAGCAGAGCTGCCTGTTGAGTAACTTGCCTTTATCTCAGAGCTTATCTCAGGGGCTTCAGAGCCTGGTGACAAAACACACCTGGTGCTTCATCAGTTGCTCAGTGCAACACTCAGGTGGAAAAACTGCCTCGACCAGAAAGGAGAGGTGCAGGCAGAAATAACCAGCCTTTCCTTAGCATTTACAACCTAAAAATGAGGGCACTTCTTGAGCTCATACCCAAGGCTTGTCCAGCCCCTGTTCAGGCAAATTCCCCCTGTGACAATGGTGCCACCAAACCACATCAGCACCAGCCACTGAATCCCTGCTTCGGGCCAGGCTGTCCAACATTTCCTGATGTGCCAATCCAAAAACACCGTTCAGATTCCAGAGAACAGAAATCACTTATGAGAAATGGAAAACTGAGTTAGGACCTCTTCCAAAAATACTGCAAGGATAGAGCCAGCACAGGACAGCTTTGCCAGTGTTTTCTCACCGAGAAGAGAAACTTAACCAAAACAAGCAATTGTGAAAAATAAACACTCCACAAAGAATTTCTTGCAGTGTAGCCAAAAATGCTGCAGTAAATGTATGTTCCTACTTCAGGCAAACATACCATGAACCTTTAGAGTAGCTGATGTCTTGTCTTCAGCAGCTTGACATGTATAGATTCCCTGATCTTCATATTCACACTTGTGAATAATGAGGCTTCTCTTATTTCCTTGGGAGACAATCCCAATGTTTTTACTTTGCCGGATCTCCTTCCCATCCTAGAAAAGGAAAAGGTCAAAGCAGATCACCCTCAACTCCTGTACATCTGCAGTGAGCAAAACAGACATTCAGATCTGTGCAATTTCATCCTTCTTGTTGGACTGAATGGAAAGCTGTGTTTAAATGAACATGTGCTGAATATTCATCACAGGGCAAAGATTTCAAGAAGTTGGAATAACTGAGGAACACACAGAAATTTTGAATGATCTCCAACACCTTTTTTGAAGGCTTAAAACACCATGCAGGGTTGGCAGTGAGTCCCTTCAGACATAAATGGTTTTAAATTAAAAGAGGGTCAAATTTAGACAGGAAATAAGGAAAAAACTTTTCACAATGAAGGTGACCAAACACTGGCACAGGTAGCCCAGAGAGGTGGTGCATGCCCCATCCCTGGAAACATTCAGAAGCAGATTGAACAGGGCTCTGAGCAACCTGATCTGGCTGCAGATGTTCCTGCTCATGGCCAGAGGTTGGAAATGAGATGACCCCTCCAGCCCAAATTCCACCTTGAAGAACTGCTGCTACCCCAAATCAAGGAAAGTACCAGCTGAGCCCCAAGGGAGGCTGATGAAATTCCAGTGCTGATCCCCAAAATGACTTTGTAGAGGAAAGGAACTGGATTGTTCCTGACAAAGGAAATTGAGGCTTTCCTTTACATCCCATTTCCCAAAAAGGCTGTAAATCCTGGGTGAATACTGCTTGGTGTGGAGTGAAGCACAGGACTGCAAATCTGTAACAGCAGTGCTCACATTCTGTGCAAGAATAGAAAAGTTTAACTTTCAAACCAATTTCTAAATACAGCAAATAAAACTCTGAGAGTGATTAATTGGGAGAGTAAACGAACATAAGGACAAGAGAGCAATGCTAAGAGCTTACTGCAAAGGCTCAGGCTCTCATTCCCTAGAATCAGAATTAGAGGCTCCCATTCCCTTCCAGAGAAGTCAGAAATTAAAATATCACAATCCATTAAGTGCTGTACCTTGAACCACTTCACATTGGCATTGGGTTTGGACAGCTCGCACTCGAATGTGGCCTTGAGCTTCTGAGTTACACTGACGTCTGCCAAAGGCTTGCTGATCCTCACAGGCAATTCTGGGAAAGAAAGACAAATGGGGAATGTAGTCACACAAGCACTGATGGGTAGGTTTTCATGATAAATAAAATTTGTATTGGTTTGGGCACTTTATCATTGTTTTGTGGACAGTGATGCCACAATGACCCTGTTGGCATCAGAAGGAGACATTACTGTGCTTTACATCCCTTGCAGTGACCAGGAAAATTTGTTGCCCTCTTAAGTTTGCTCTTTAGGTCAGGAGAAGACAATTGCATCCACCCCCAGCAGGGCTGGAGCCGCCTGTGCCCCTGTACCTTTGACAGTGAGCCTCCCTGATGAGCTGATGCCCTCTGCTTTGAAGGAGATGACTCCTGCATCCTCCAGAGCCACTGAGGAGAGAGTCAGCCAGTGTTTCTTGCCCAGGACCCCAAAGCTGACGTTGGGTGAAGGTTTCAGACGAACACCATCCTTCTGCCAGGTGCCCTCCACGTCCTCATGGGACACCTCCACCTCGAAGGTGACAGTCCCCTTCTCAGCCACCTCCAGGGGCTGGAGGCCTCTCACCAGCTTGATCTGCCTCACTGGAAAACAACATGGAAAAGTTGGAGATCTCACACCTGTGAACTTCCAAAATGGATTATTTCCCCATTATTATTTCCCCAATTATCATTGCTCATGCACCTGCCAATTAGTTGGTATTTGCCAATTAAGCAACCACTTTTACGGGAAATAATACCTGTCCATGACCACAAAGCTAACATGTCTGCTATTTTTTAAATGGGTACTTTCATGAGAAAAACAGGTCAAACAAATATGACAGAAAACACCACTGGCCCCTTTTCTATTGAGGTCTATCAGTATTTAGTAAAAGAAAGACAAATAATTACATGGCAGTACTGTGCAGTCCTTCAATTAAGATAAAACAAGAATGGGAGGAAAAAGTTATAGTAAAAGGAAAAAAGAAACCAAACATGATTTGTGATAAAAGTGCTGACACCTCACAGGTTGGTGGCCAAAGCTTGGCTGGACATTACTCATTCCTGAGACAAGACATCCATGCCCTGCCATCCAGTAAAATGGATTTAGTGTTTAAACTTGTATCACCACTAAAAGTAATTAAGTTGCCTATTAAAAAAAAAAAACAAAAACACAATGAAGCCTCCAAGACCTCTCCAGACAACCCATTCAGTCATCTGACCATAAAAAAGCTTTTTTAGAATATAACCTAGATCTTTCTCACTGCACCTGAAGTCCATTATTTCCTGGCATCATGGAGATTGTTCCCTTCCACTTTGTAAGACATCAAGCACCCAAAAGACTGTTTTCAAGTCCTTCCTCACCTATTATTTAGAACCAGCCCAGCACTAGTTGGTGGCATGGACAAAATTACACAGAGTCCTTGAGTATTTAAACCCTGTTTTCAAATACCCTGTGACAATTATTACAAAAAAAAAAAAAAAAGTAGGAAAGGGACAGAAGCACAGCGCTATGGATGAGGAACAATTCATTTACCGAAGAGTGAAACGCCCTCAGAGAGAAGATCTGGTTTTGTAGTTTTTTAGACCTTGACTGAATATAAAGAGACATTCTGAATGAGGTGGTTTGCAGAGAAAAATCAGGACAATGGATGGCTGGAGAGGGATTTTTGGTAAAAAAATCATAACAAGGACAAACACAGAGCATATCAGGGAGTGAGAAAGAGAGGAAAGAGAAAAATCTTTCCAGCAGCTTAAAAGTCAAAGCTGGTGGGATGAGATGGAGGCAACAGGAACCAGTGAGACATTCTCTGTTCATGGCTTAGCTTTCACCTCCTCTTGGTCATTTGACTGGCTTGGTCCCTGTGTCCCTATGATAATGCAGGGACCAGAATCCACCTCCAGACCCTGCCTGGGGTATTTATAGAGCTGAGGGTCACTGGACTCACTTTCCACATTGACCTTGGCTTGGGTGGTGTCATCAGGGCTCTCGCAGCAGTAGAAGCCCCGGTCTGCGAAGGAGATGTCCTTGACCACCAAGGTGTGCTTTGTTCCCTCAGCTCTGATCTCTATCTTGTCACTGGGCTTCAGCACAATGCTGTTCCTCATCCACTTCACCTCTGCAGGCTTGGTCAGCTCTACCTCCAAGGTCACTGTCTCCCTCTCTTCAACTGTTTTGGGCTCCAGCTTCTTCTTGAAGGAGATTGAGGCCTCTGCAAGAGAGGAAATATCAGTAGGAATGTGGAAGATCCAGAAAACAGGCTTTGAAAGAAAATTAAACCAATGGCTCATGAACTCCAAACCCAAAGCCTTCTGGGCACTCCTATTTAATGATGCTAAAGCAGAAATTTCCTGCTGGTAACATAACTAATTAGAGGGAAAGCCACATAAAACAACATCATAGAATCAACACCATAGAATGGCTTGGGTTGGAAAGGACCTGAAAGACCATCTAATTCCAAGCCCCTGACATTTCCAGCCTGTCAAAGGGGCACTGCCACCTCTTACCTCTGACTCTGAGGTTGGCTGTGCTCTCCACGCCCTCAGCATTGGCAGTGATTTCAGCTGCATCTTCCAGTGTCAGGTCAGTGATGGTGAGGCTGTGGTTGGTGTCCTTCTGAGAGATCACGTATTTCTTGCTGGCTTCAATCTTGGCACCATTCCTGAGCCAGGTGACCACAGCATCACTGGGGGAGACGGTGCACTTGAACACGGCCTCTTTTCCTTCCTCAGACACCACACTGTTGAGACTTGTGACGAATTTCACCACTCTGGGAGCTGATGGATAGAGTTAAAACATTCAGAGGCATGTCCTTGAGTACCTCCAAACAGCCAAAAGCTTCCATGGCTTTCTTGGAAGCAGCAATTTGAGTACAGCATAATACTGTACTCAGATAAATACAGGAAACGCAGTAAATACAGTAATAAATACTTAGTAAATACAGTAAGTGATCACGAAAGTGGATCATCATATTTTTTATGTCTAACTTTCTTGGAAGCTGCAATTTGAATACAGCATAATACTATACTCAAATAAATATAGGAAACTCAGTAAATACAGTAATAAATATTCAGTAAATACAGCAATAAATATTAAGTAAATATAGTAAGTGATCACAAAAGTGGATCATCATATTTCCCATGTCAGAGTAAATTTTGTGTACAAAGAGAAGTGAAAAAAGAAAGGAAATAAAATTCCCTCTTTTTTTTGGAAAAATGAATTCCAGCCTCAAAATGCAATATGAAGAGACCTGAGCCAGGTCTCACGATCATGTCTTTCACAAATAGAGGTTCCACTGACACTGAGAGGGGAATTCTGTATTTTGTTCTCAACACAGGAGTCACCCCAGACACATGGAAAAATTCAGGTTTGCAGAGTTCCAACAGCTGAGGACAAAACACAGGGATCCCTGCACAGTGTCACCATTAGGGACATACGTTTGGGGACGATGGTGATGCTGCTCTTGTCATCCCTGGACTCGCAGGAATATTCTCCCTCATCCTCAGCCCGGATCCCTGTTATGGTCAGGATTCGTTTGGTTCCCTCTTCACGGATCTGGAAACGTTTGCTGGCCTTGATCTCCACGCCATTCCTGCTCCACGTCACCTTCCCCTTGGCGTGGCTCAGCTCACAGCTCAGGGACGCGCTGCCACCGAGCTCGGCTTTCACGGCCTCCAGCTTCTTGGCAAACTTCACCGGGATTTCTGAGGTCCGGGAGAAGGGGAAAAGCATGAGGGCCGGAAAGAGAATAAATATGTTCCAAGAAATTGGTTCTGCCCAATTGTGGGAATAAATAAATAAATAAATAAATAAATAAATAAATAAATAAATAAATAAAATGGCCCTAAGCATTTGGGGCTCAGGGGAGACAAAACCTAATCAGAAATATGGAAATTCAGGCAGATTTCTTTGACGTGGGATTTTCAGATTTCGGGGATTTTCAGATCCCTGTCATTCTATAGGAGGACACAGAAACAGGAGGGGAGCAAAAACACCAGAAGCACTCATCATAGGCTTCCAAACTGGCCAGCAAAAGACAAAAACTGAAATTCTTTATGATTTTTTTTATTTTTAAGATTTTTTAGGTTTTTTTTATGATTTTTAAAATTTTTGTTATTTAAAAATTTTTTTATGACTTTAAGATTTTAATGACTTTTAAATTTTTAATGATCTTTAAATTTTTTTATTATTTTAAAATTTTTAATGCTTTTTAAAAATTCTTTACGATTTTTAAAAATTGTTTATGATTTTTAAAATTGTTTACGATTTTTAGAATTGTTGACGATTTTAAAAAATTGTTTATGAGTTTTAAATTTTTTTATGATTTTCCAAAGTTTTTCCAAAGTTTTTCCAAAGTTTTTTTGGAAGCTGGAGAACTTTGCCAGCCCACAATGGGGCATCCAGAGAAGGTGCAACAAGCCTTGAGGTTGGAACAGTTTCCAGAAGAGTCTGGACTCCACCTCCACCCCACCATGAGCGAAGTGCAGCTGCTGGGCTGGGCCGTGACCTGGGCACTGCTCACCTTTCACCTGGACCCTGAATTCCTGCTTGTCATCCTTTGTCTGGCAGGTGTAGAGGGCAGAGTCTGTGCTCTCAGCTGTGTTCACTGTCAGCGTCCTGGAGGCCCCCTCACTTTTGATCACACATTTCTTGCTCGCCTTGATTTCTGTGCCATCCTTGAACCACCTCACTGCGGCGGTTTCAGGCGTGACTGAGGTTGTGAGCGTGATGCTTTCGTGTTCTTGAACAATGAGAGGCTCTTTCTGGACAACTTTCTTTTCAAATTTAGCCTCTGGTTCTAGAAAAGATAACAAACCAGGAAAATTAACAACTTAATGCTCAAATCCTTGAGCAGTTTTAAAAAAAGGCAGTTAAAAAAAAAGGCATAAAACAAAGCAGTTTTATATTGCTCTGTCTTCAGGACTCACACCACCAGCTCATCCATAACCTGTAATAATCCAGGGAATATGTCTCAGTATTTGTGGCTGGTGAAATCTTTTCCTGAGCAAGACGAAAGAAAATGGTCTCTCAGGCAACCCAGAGCTTTTGCTTAGAAAACAATTAGAGGAAAGAAAATGTAAATATTTATATTTTATCTGCTGCCCATAAAAGGTTTGTTTCCTAGAAGTAAAATTACCTATATAATTCTTTCCTTTCTCTTTTTTAGGATCTTAGATAAATTAAGAAGAGACATTAATGGGCTGAATTTATGGCCTGTTTTCTATTTGCTCCACTGGCAGGAGGACTGGAATTCAGCCTTTAAGGTTCCTTCCAACCCAAACCATTCTGTGATTCCAGTCCCTTCTTCTTGGCCTCCTCTCTATCTTGTATATTGGTTTCTCTGGGTCTGGATTGGAGGCAGTTGATACAGTATTTCATGTTTGGACTCAGGTGTTTATTGTTTCTTGTCAGTAAAACAGTCTCACAACCATGAGTTTGGCAGCTTTTCATTAGCAAGGCACAAAATGGCCAACAGTCTCTTGTTCCAAGGTCTTTTAAGACTAAACTATCCAATTAAGAACTGACACCTGGATTATTTTCCCTTTTAACCCAATAACTGATCCCACAGAGCCCGCAGTGCAGACTTTTCTGCCCAATTACAGAACATCACCCAAACCCATGAAGAAGAAGGAATAAGAACAAAACCTCCATCTTGCTTCATATTTATTTCTATATTCTGAAATCCCAACCTCTAAGTTTCCCACCCTGTGATATTACACACTTCTAACCAACTCCACACCTACAATCCCAGTACTATCAATCAATTTTAGAAACCTGTTCCATGACCTCAGGTCAAATGCAGTGCTCTCTTGTGGGTCTGTGTCAAATGCACTGTTCTCTTGTGGGTCTGTGCCTTTCAGCACAGAAAGTTTAAAATTCTCAGCATCCAGGATTCCAACACCTGAACAGCCCTTTGCCACAAAACCAGGCATTTTTGGGGCACACACAAGCAGCAGACCAGAATTTCTGAGTCACTTTCTCCACAGCTCCATTGCTGCTCTGCAAACTGCCCATGTCTACTTCCCACTCCCCATCACTGGAAGAGGTTGGGTGATACGGTGTGTGAAAGAGACAAGCAAAAAGCTAGGTAGCATTTCCAGACTCCCTAAAAAAGTCCAAATTTCCCACCTCTACACTGCTAGATTAAGAATTAACGTGTCATGTAGCTCACTGGTGTTTCTCCAGGGGAGACAGCGGCAGTGCCAAGGCTGCTGTGTCGGGAACACTCAGTTTTCCTCTAGGCCACAGAGAATGGTTCTTCCCACCCCAAAGTGAGCACTCACCAGTTGCTTCCAGTTTGAAGGTCATCTTCTGGCCTGCAGCCTCACAGATGTATTCCCCAGCATCCTTCTTCTCCAGCTGCCCCACCACCAGGCGCCGGGATTTGCCCAAGGTCTCTATTTTGAATTTCCGAGAGGACACGAGCAGCTTGCCATCCTTGTACCACTTCACTTCAGTTGTGTCCTGGGCTACCTCGCACGTGAGGGTGGCACTTTCTGTCAGGACAGCCTTCACCTCCTTCTGGACCTTTTCCTGGTTTATAAATGCAGGTTTGGGCTCTGAGCACAGAAAAGGAAGAAAATAATTGTTGATGAGTTAAAATTAGATTAATCTTACAGATTTCTGTGGAGAGGTTTGGAAAATATTTAGGTTGCCACTTGGCACAACCAATTGCCATCACTGAGCAGTGTCTACCCTTCTGTGGGATGGAGTTGCCACTTGGAGAATTGGGAACAAAGAGCCTAGGAATGGAAAGGACCAAGAACAACCTTGACATCAACCCTGCCGTTGCAAGTCACCAGGTAAAAATACATTTCATTCAAACTTTCCCAAAGAACATCTGTCCTGCATATCACTGCAAACTCCAGAATTCCCTTCCCCTAAGATCTCAGACAATAAAGGAATTTCCTGGAATATTTCACAGCAAAGGAGCATTTAGCACCTGGCAGGAATAGTAAGACACCTCAAAAAACTGAGATCTCAATAACACAATACCCTCCAAAAAAAAAAAAGTGCTGTTTACAATCTGCTGCTGATACTGCAAAGGACAAAACACAATCCAGACTCTAAATCTTCTAAAATGGGATTGCAAGACTAACAAGGAAAGGATTCTGTAATGGGTCTTTGCTTTCAATAAGTTCAGTGTACGACTTTGGGATCTCAAGAATGGAAGGGATCTGAGTATTAATTATTTCTGTTAAATTTATAACTACTATTAAACCTGCTAAGTATGAAACAGAGCTTGTACCATGCTAAATCCAAATATTCCCATTTCCACAAATCCAGGCAACCAAGCACAGAAAAACAGGTGAACCCTGCAGGCTACAACAAACCCCAGACTATTGCAACTGAGTCACGGCAGAGTGGTTATTTCAATTATTGCTGTATTGGCCTCTACTGAATTCTGACAAAGAATCTTTTCCTACCTGTGACATCGATCCTGAAGGTGAGTTTTTGGCCAGCAGCCTCACAGGTGTACTCCCCTGCATCTTTCTTCTCCACCTCACCCACCACCAGGCGACGCGATTTGCCCTCCGACTCCACCTTGAACTTCTTGCTGGAGCTGATCAGTTTCCCATCCTTGTACCACTTCACCTCTGTTTTCTCCTGGGCCACCTCGCAGCTCAGAGTGGCATTTTCTGACAGTGCAGCTTTCACCTCTTTCTGCACCTTCTCCTTGTTTGTAAACACAACTTCTGGCTCTGGAAAGAGAGAGAAATCCAGACTTTCTCCAAAATATGATTTTGCGCAAACCCACTATTGTGGCTTACAGGTAACACTGGAAAAAAACCCTCTGACATGACAGTCCACATCTAAATCTATCAGAGGAACATACAAAGGACCTTGTGGTGGTTTTTTGCCTGTTTTGGGTTTTTTGACATCAGTAACCTCTCTATGGTTCATAAGAACATCGACTGGCAGGACCCAGTCAAGACAGGACATATTTTTGTTGAAGTTAATTGCAAACTATCAAGTTTTCAGAGGAATAAGGTGTTCTGTGCTGCATTACAGTCCCATAAAATTGATTTCTGTGATTCTCAGCAGCTGCTTCTGCTTCTTCTTAGATCATTTTGTGAAGTGAGAAAGGTGCTAGACCAGCAAAGACATGTCCAGGACCCTGTTATTTGTTATTCTTAATGCAACCTTGGAAAAAGCTCAGCTCATTCAAATGGTGAAATCCCCTTGTTCTAAATGGTGAAATCCCCTTGTCCTCCAGAGACACATCAGTCACACCACTTGGAATTGGATTGGGAAGCTGGGAGGTAGCTGGGAAGCTGAATCCATCCTACCTCTCTACAGCCCCAGTAGGGAAACACAACTGGAATGAGTCTCCATGACACCTTCTTTCCTTACTTGCCATTTTCTTGATGCCTTAAAGACCTTAATACATATCAAGCCCTACTTCCACAACTCCCTTCCGGATGAAATGAGCACTTCCAAGGGAAAGAAAAAGAGTGTGGACATTGGGAAGGCTCTCCACTATGACCCTGCACTGAGAACGAGCTGTGGTGTAGATTTGTTCTCGTTGCAACAAGACAGAAGGAAGGAGATGCAAACCATCAGTAACTTCTTTTTTACAGCTCCTTCCCTCCAGTGGTTTCCAAAATTTTTCAGGGATTCAGCTCCCTGTTTTAAGGATTTTAAACGTTTTACAAAGAACACATGAAGAAAACTTGTATTTGTACCCATGCTAGGCCATGCCACTCATGTATTGCAAAAATTTGAAGCGTAACACGAAGAAGACTTACAAAATAATGTTAATTTTTCTAAAGATTCTAGAAATGAGACTGATGGGCCAAAGAACCTTCTCCTACCTGTGACATTGATCCTGAAGGTGAGTTTTTGGCCAGCAGCCTCACAGGTGTACTCCCCTGCATCTTTCTTCTCCA
>JAWWEX010000125.1:2555822-2566086 GCA_035583215.1 Arremon brunneinucha | reverse complement strand
CCATCCTTGTACCACTTCACCTCTGTTTTCTCCTGGGCCACCTCGCAGCTCAGAGTGGCATTTTCTGACAGTGCAGCCTTCACCTCTTTCTGCACCTTTTCCTTGTGGATAAAGGCATCTTCTGCTTCTGAAATGGGGAAAATATATAAGATGTAAATGTCTCTTGTCAAGAAGTTCTTACTTGTACAAGGTGTAGATGCTCTTCACAATCTTGGGCTTGGCAGAGCTGGTTTCACCACTGGGCATGAAGATCCTAAAGGTCTTTTCCAACAGAAATAATTCAATATTAAACTCTTGTAAGTTACCCAGCTTTGCAGTTCTATTCATCATATAAATAAAGCAATGTACCCTCAAAATATAGTCCATGTAATTATCATCCCTCTCTGACTTGTCCTCATGAACACCTCATCCACTCCATTTGTAAATTTCTTTCTATTAATATAAAAATGAATGAATCTAAAGATAAAATTCTCTCTTGTGTCTTGATATTTCTACTCCCCACATTTGGAATGAGCCAAGTACAGCACAATGGTGAGTTGCCACCCCCACTATCACATTATCCAGAGGATTTTACCAGGTATTTTAGATCAAAATTGGGTGTTACAGAGAAAATACCTTGTAACCCAATCCCAAAGACAGGACAAAGACACAGTTCTCAATATAGATGAGCATTTGATGAACATTACACAAAAAACTAGCATATAAAATTTGAAGTATGTCACCATGGTATTTTATGAAAAATTCCTTTGCCAGGATTTCCTCTCCTGGGAAGCTGGGAAGCTTCAGCTTCTCTCTGTTGTGCTGCTTTGGAATGTGATTTGGAGAACTGTTTATCCCAGCATGTGAATTGTTTTTAATTAATGGCCAATCCCAGTCCAGCTGTGTTAGACTCTCTGGTGAGTCACAGGTTTTTATTATTCATTCTTGTTTAGCCTTCTGATGTCTCCTTTCTCTTTCTTTAGTATAGGCTTAGTATATCATAAATATCAGATATCATATGATATATATAATATATATCATATATATATCATATCATATATCTAATATATATAATATCATATATCATATAATATATATAATATAATGTAATATAATATATATCGTATTGTATCATACATATCATATCATATAATAAATAATAAATCAGCCTTCTGAGAACATGGAGTCAAATTCTCATCTCTCCCCTCATCCTGGGACCCTCACAACACCACAGAAGTGTATTTTTATTTCCTAAAACTTCTGTGATTTTCCAGCAAACAGGCTTTCTGACAGGAGGGTGCAGCCATGGGGAAGTCGGGCTCTGCTCCCAGAGAACAAGAGCCAGGATGAGAGGGAATGGCTCAAGCTGGGCTAAGGGAGGCTCAGGTTGGACATCAGCAGGAATTTCCCCATGGAAAGGGTGGTCAGGCACTGGAAGGAGCTGCCCATGGAGGTTTGGAGTCCCCATCCCTGGAAGTGTCCAAGGAACATCTGGATATGGCATTCAGTGCTCTGGGCACAGCTGGGACTCGATGGTCTGGGAGGGCTTTTCCAACCTCAGAGATTCTGTGACCTGGGAGGCTCTTGGGGATGCTGAGCCACTTCCACCCCCTGTGCTACCTCCTTCCTCTCCCCAGTCACCCCTGCAGCCTCCTGGGGCCATCCTTGGCTCCTCCTGGATGATTTTCTCCTGTCTCCATCACATCTGTGCTCCGAGCAGCAGCAGCTGTCTGGGAGGGTGAGGAGCAGGGTGAGCTCAGGTTGGTTCCTCCACTACTGATGTGCTCCTGAGCCACATCATGGCCATGCTATGAATACTGCACAGTCCACAGAAAGAGAGGAGTCCTGCAGGGAGCAACACAGAGCAGGAATCCAGCTCAGGGGCTCTGAATTTGAGCTCCTCTGTTTATATTGGCTGCAGGAGGGGTGTGAGGAGATGCTGTTGTCATTTAGAAGGCTCAGGGTCTGTGCTGGGTAATGCAAAGCTCCTCAAAGGGACATGTCAGCAGCATTTTGACATCTGAAAGGGCTCCAGCACTCACCAAGCTTTGCATTCAAAACTGATTGCAAAAATATTAATATTTAAACTCCCATCTAGAACTCTGAGTGTGAATATGCAGAGTGTATTCAAAACAGGTTATGAAACAAGTCTGTGTCAATGAGGGCTGTATTTAAAATGCCAGGTTAGCAGAGCAGGAATATTCCAGGCTGATCTCACTTGTCCTTTACATTCTTGACCTTTCATATAAACCATTTTTACACTGATAGGAAGTGTGACTAAAACTTTTAATCAGCTTCCAAAGTGATTTACACCAGTTAATAATTTCTTTTAGAAACTTGTTAAAATTTAAAATAAGAGTTGTTTAAATTTAAAATAACTCTTATTTTAAATTTAAACAACTCTTTCATTTCCAACCTTAAATGAAACTGGTCAGTGGAAATGAGGAAAAATATTTTCAGGACATGAAACTTTCACTGATTTAAAATTTGAATTTCACTGCATACCCTGAATCCTAAAATACTGCAATTTCAGGTGTCCAACTCAGTCCCAAGGTATGCAGCAGCTGATTTTTTTTTTATATTAACCCAAAAAATTCAGTGTAAAAATAAAATTCAGTGCAAAAATTCAGTGTAAAAATAAAAAAAATAACCCAAACCCCAACACTGAGCATCTAACCTTCAACCTGTCCTTAAACAAGGAAAGTTTTGTGCTTGCAGTGGAGCCCTGGAGTACAGCAACCCTGAAAATCTTTCCAAGTGAAACGGCACCAGGATAAATTAAGACCCAGAAATCCGCTGCACTCTGGGATAAACCAGTAAGAGGAGGATTTCTGGAGCAGGAGAGCCAACCACTGTGAGTACGCATAATCCCTCCTGACTTTCACACTGGATCATTTTCCAGCCAGGGCTGGACGGGCACGTCGTGTCACAGCTGTCCCCATGAGCAATACAGCAAAGGTAGCTAAGGCAGGCTGGTGGCACAGGGCAAGGGGTCACATTACCCTGTGCCACCATGGAAAGAGGGCTGGAAACCTTTCTGGGGCAGACAGCCCCCTCAGAGAGAGAGGTTCATGTGTGAAACACTAAATTTCTGTTCTCTGGCTACACCTCTGTAGTAATATTTGAGCCAGTGTCAGCAGCGAACAATGAATTTGGTTTATAACAATTTTGCCTGGAAAAGCTTTTGCTGTCCCATTCCTGGAAGGGATCCAGGCCAGGTTGGAGCACCCTGGGATGATGGAAGGTGTCCCTGCCCATGGCAGGGGGTTGGAATGAGATGAGCTTTAAGCTCCTTTCCAATCAAAATGATTCTGTGTTTTTATGATGGTCTATCAATGCCCGTATTGAATTTTCTCTGGAAAACACCTCTCAAATCTATACTTAATTATCCTTCCTTCCTTACCTATCCTCCAATGAACCCGGCAGCTCCTTCAGCCAAAGAATGAGCTACACAAAGAATGAAAAAGAGCCAAAATGCCCCAGCTCACAGCCTGGGTACCCCACACAGAATGGAGTCAATACATTCCCAACACAGTTGTTCCTCTACACTGCTGATAAAATGCCAAATCTCTGTTTGGTGTTAAAAGAAAACAGAGGTGAAAATTGCTTCCCTGTTCTGATCACCTCTGCATATGAGACAAGAATTTTAATATTAAAAAAGAGAGATTTGGCTGTAAAGATGGTGGAGTGCTATAAATATTAAAACAAACAAACCCTTTCTTAACATCAAATTCAGAAATGATCACTCAGAATGTAGCTGGTGTCCATGGCTGCTTGGAGCCTGAGATAAAATTCACCAAATATTTTGTAAAATATACTGAGACCAAAGAACTCACAGAATCATTTAGGCTGGAAAAAACTTGGAAGATCACTGAGTCCAACGGTCCCCCTAGCACTGGCAGGTCCCCAAGTGCCACATCCACACAGCTTTTAAACCCTTCCAGGGATGGAGACTCCACCACTTCCCTGGGCAGCCTGCTCCAATGCCTGCCAACCCTTTTTTGGTTAAGAATTATTTTTTCTAATATCAAACCTAAACCTCTGGTGTAACTTGAGACCATTCACTCTTGTCCTACCACTTGCAAAAAAAGAGGAAGGAAACAGTGATTTCCATGGAAGAATGCCTGTAACAGGAGGAGGAGAACCAGTACTGGTGATCAAACTGAAGAGATTTTGGGACACAGTGCCTGCTATTGAGAAATGTATTTGAATATATTGAGAAATCATCTTCACTTCCTCAGCTGAAGGAGATATAGGGAGGCGAGGAGCTGACATCAGGATATGAAGAGGTCAGCTCCAGATCTGCTCAGTCCTACACAACCTCACTGAACCAGTAGATCAGACCAGCATCAGAAAGTACTTTAACAGCTTTTCTAATATTGCATCAGAGAAAACGGGGGGAAAAACCCAGATACAAGGAAAAGCCAAAGAAATGCAACCCAAAATCTGTCTCCCACCTGTGACATTGATCCTGAAGGTGAGTTTTTGGCCAGCAGCCTCACAGGTGTACTCCCCTGCATCTTTCTTCTCCACCTCACCCACCACCAGGCGACGCAATTTGCCCTCCGACTCCACCTTGAACTTCTTGCTGGAGGTGATCAGTTTCCCATCCTTGTACCACTTCACCTCTGTTTTCTCCTGGGCCACCTCGCAGCTCAGCGTGGCATTTTCTGACAGTGCAGCCTTCACCTCTTTCTTCACTTTGTCCTTGTGGATAAATGCATCCTCTGCTTCTGTGGAGTGGGAGAAGTCATTTTAAAATCACACACAAGTTGATGGTGTCCAAAGTGACCAAACCCAAATAAAAACATGACAACTTCCACATCTCTGCTATTTTTTAATGCTCAGACAGGAGATGTGGGCCTTTGTCATGCCTGAGGACAACACATCAGCCATTTCTAATAAAAATGATCCGGTGCCCCAGGATTTCAGTTTCTTCCCATCTCCACAAGAAACCTATTGCTTTGCTCCATCAAATAATGTATAAATAAATGCCAAATATCATTTGCTATTGTAACCCCTACGGAAGCCTTGTTCATTCTAGGAACCCTGTTTTCCTAATTCTTCCAGACTCATTTTTCCTACAAATCCAGGAAACAACCTTATCTTTATCATTATAAAGGCATGGAATGGAAACTTGTCTATCTTTCTATTATTGGGAAATCAGAAAACACCAAGGGCACTGAGGGGGATTCATCCCATGGATGAAGATGTTCAGCTGTCAGCATCAATGAAGCAGTGGATGGGTGGTTGATCTCCATCCCTACTCAAAGAAGTTTCAGGCTGAACATAAACTGGAGCCCAAAGTGTGGAACATTTTTCGGTATTAAGGGACTTTTCTGTGATGAGAATGAACAACGTCCCACCTGTGACATTGATCCTGAAGGTGAGTTTTTGGCCAGCAGCCTCACAAGTGTACTCCCCTGCATCTTTCTTCTCCACCTCACCCACCACCAGGCGACGCAATTTGCCCTCCGACTCCACCTTGAACTTCTTGCTGGAGGTGATCAGTTTCCCATCCTTGTACCACTTCACCTCTGTTTTCTCCTGGGCCACCTCGCAGCTCAGAGTGGCATTTTCTGACAGTGCAGCCTTCACCTCTCTCTGCACCTTCTCCTTGTTTGTAAACACAACCTCTGGCTCTGAAATAAGGAAAGCCCAACAGTCACACGCAACTTTTTGCAGTCGTTGTCTCCGGTGTTTAATCAAGTTCTTCCCATTTCACTGTACTTGCCCCGACAGGTAATAGCATGAGGGGCCATTAGTGCAAGAAAGCACCTTCGTTTCTTTCTTGCTAAGAGGTGAACAAGAATGGGAATTTGATGGGAATTCTGGGGTAATGTTAAAAACTCACAGTTTTAGGACACATTTAAATGTAGGACTTGGAGCATCAACTTGCATTGCCTGAACCCTCCTCCCTCTTCTCTTTTTCTCTCCCTATGTCTCTCCAAGATTCCAATGACTCAGAAGGGAACAGCACCTGTATCCTTACGTTCATGAACCATTGCTCTTTTTTGCCTATTTGGGATAATTCCATTGTTTTCCATCTAATCATGGAATGGTTTGTTGGAAGTGACCTTAAAGATGATCACAATCCAACCCACCTGCCATGGGCAGGTTCCACTAGACCACATTGCTCCATCCAATGTTTAAGGGGTGGGATCTAATCAGAGCTCTTCAAACACCTTCCCCTTTATCCATCCCTCTGCTGTGACCTCACACTATTTTTCCATGGGAGTTCTTCTGCAGATGCACCAGCTAATTGTGAAAGGACAAGGAATTTCCATCTTTTCCTATGATTTTTTTTTTGTAGTCAGAACCAGTCATGGATACATGTGTATAAAATACTGTGATGAAAATTGCCAAAAGAAAACATTGAGTACAATGGTTGAGATCTGGGTTGAGATCTTTCACCCCAGGGAGATTGTGGGATGAACGTCTCGATGTAAGGCACCACTCCAAATGGAATTCTCCTTTACCTTTGGAATCCCTGGCACTTTCTCACCTCTGACTTTGACTTGGAATGTTGTTCTGTCGTCCTTTGTCTCGCAGGTGTAGCTGCCTTGGTCTTGCTGTGTCACCTTCTTGACGATGAGCTTGCGTTGTGTCCCCTGGCAGACGATTGTTGTCCTCTGGTCCTGCTTCACCTCAGTCTGATCCTTCCTCCACACCACGGCCCCACCCGCAGCTGACACCTCACACACCAGCTCCAGGCTCTCAGAAGGACTGACTGACACTTCTGGAGTCGTTTTGGGCTTGTTGACAAAAGTAACAGCTTCATCTGGAGTGGGAAAGAGAAAAGGGTTTGTGCCTTGGTGCAGGTTTGTCTGCACAGAGTTAGGATACAGTGGTGATTGATCTTTATTCCATTATCACATACTCTTGAAGCCTCTCTGGTAGATGGTGCAAACCCCTCTGATCTTCAGATAATTGCTCTCAATTACAGTGAAATCCCCTTCATCTGCCCTGCATCCTCCTGGATCTTCCAAATCAAACTGAGACGCCCTCAAGTTGCTCACACTTCATTTACCACTCCTTGATCCCAAAGCCAAGCAAGCTCTAGGGATATGTGTTGATGTCTGAGGGCAGAAACAGCTTTGAAAAAACCTGGGAAGTCTCAGAAAAAACTAGTTAGAGGTGATGAGGAGCCTTTTTAAAATGTTTCTGAGCCCATTCCCGCAGCTCCTTTTTCATAATATCAATCCTACTGGACTAACTCTTCTCCAAGCCAGGGTACATATGGGATAATCTCATTGATAAAATATTCCCCAAGTTAGGAAAAACCTCTGAGCAACCTGGTCTAGTGGAAGACATCCCTGCCCATGGCAGGGGGTTGGAAGGAGATGGTTTTTAAGGCCCTTTCCAACCTAAAACATTCCATATTTCTATGAATAGAGGAGTCCATAATCTCATATCTTTTGGTTGAAACTGATCTTCCCAGCAGAGAACTCAGAACTGCTCACACAGCTCAGTGGAGGTTCCTGCAGGGATAGCTCAACCCAGACCCTGCTGGCAGCACAGAAATGGGCTGTGGGTATTTGTCGTGTAGGCAGCAACAACACAACATTTTTATCAATTGCAAATTGATATCAATTGCAGTTTTCCCTCTTTGCAAAGGTAAAAACCAAAGATTGCCTGTCTGAGTGTGCAATGCAGCTTCTCAGCACTCTGGAAAATGTTTATGGTGACACATGGAACAAAGAGGAAGCTGCCCTGGCTAAGGTGTTTTCACCTTGTAACTCAATCCTTGCTCACCAAAAGTTTGTGGGGATAAAACACAGCATAACAACTTCTAACTGCAAGAGAGTAGGGTTAGATGAGGTATTAAGAATAAATTCTTCCCTGGGAGGGTGGTGAGGCCCTGGCACAGGGTGCCCAGAGCAGCTGTGGCTGCCCCTGGATCCCTGGAAGTGCCCAAGGCAGGATTGGATGGGGCTTGGAGCAGCCTGGGACAGTGGAAGGTGTCCCTGCCCATGGCAGGGGTGGGAATGGATGAGCTTTAAGCTCCCAACCCAAACCTTTCTGTGATTCTAGAACTTAGCAGACACCAGTTTTCTTTGCCTCAGCCATGAGACAGGAGTTACAGGTGAGATTCACCCAACCTGCCCATGGCCAGCAAAAAGTTTATACCAAGCTCAGGCAATCCTCTGTACCTGATGCTCAGACAAAAGCACAACCAGAACACTTCTAAAATCCATCTTAGCCCTAATCGGACAGTATAAATCAGATTGCACAAACTGCCTATTGAGGGGTCAGTTAGGGCAGAGCCTGGTTTCAGACCAGTTTTTCAATTAGTAAAGTCAGGGACTGGGAATTACACTCCAGGAGAAATTGTATGATGTTGGATTCCCAGAAGAGAACTGCAGGTGAGATGCAGAGTGAACACCTGAACAAACTCCACTCCCTCCAGCTCACTAAATCCCGCAGCAATCCCTCCAGACAAGTGCTGTCCAAAATTAATCAGCCTAGCTGAGTCTTTAGTTAGCTCATGGACAGCATCACAGCAACCTGGATATTCTGTTACAGGCCACAAGCACTCAGTTGTGACTTCTCTTGAATTGCATTGTACTGCAGACATGCCAAGAGAAACCTTCAGGAGAGTTTCAATCTTAAATTTAGGACCAGGTTAAAAATTAAGCTCCAGGCACAAGGCAGAAAACCCCATTTAGGAGAAAAGTTCCCACAAGCATGCAACTGGAATCAGTTGAATTTCACAGATATTGAATTTCACCGATGAGTTCTTGTGTCATTTTATACTCTGGCTCCATCCTGGGCTGGAATGCAGTGGTGACAAGCATTTCTCTTCTAGGTTTGGCCTGACAGCCACGTGCTCTGTGTGATGGGCACGTGACACATGGAGCCACAGCACCACAGCGAGGGATCCCTGAGATCAGTGTCCTTTGGGAACAGCAGGAGATGTTTAACTCTCACAATCAGGAATTAAACTTGTCAAAGGGGTCACAGCAAGGTTTTGAACCCCTGACTGAGGTGGTCCTAAGATGATGCACAGGCTGAGCTGAAAGAATAGAGGCCAGATGTGGCTGCCAGCTGTTCAGCCAGCATCGTGTTTGGGTTGTGCTCCAGCCCTGGAAAAAGCTTGAGCTGACTCAAATAAATCACAGCATTGTTATATTATTTGCCCATACTCTGGGTTTGCACCAGGATCTCAGAGCAAGGGTCAGAACCTCTCCAAGTGTTGTGCAACCTTGGCCCATAAATCTGTCAATTTGTAAGGCAGGACAAATCTAAAGAACAAAATCCTGCATTTCCCACACATACTCTGACCCCACACTTGCAGTACAGACTTACCTGAGACTTTTAGATCAAAAGTAAGGGTGTCATCCCCGATTTTGCAGGTGTAAGTTCCTTCATCTTCCTTTGTCACAGCCGAAGCCACAAGCTTGTGCAGTTTCCCTTTGTCTTCCACGGTGAATTTCTTGCTGGCTGTGATCTCCTTCCCATCTTTGTACCACCTCACCATGATGTTGGCCTCAGAGGTCTCAGACACGAGCTCAGCCCGTTTCCCAGCAATGGCCTTGACAACTCCTCCAGTTTTCTCTTTGTTCACAAAGTTTGCAAGTGCTGAAACAAAACAGGGACACAGCTCTGGTAAAAAATTCTTTGCACAGCAATAAAAATGTGCATTGACATCTACATTTGGTATTCATGTATCATAAGACAAAAATCTATTTATTTCATTATGGATCTAATCACTAGATTACAAAGCAGAGCAGACAAATTTCCAACTATAATCCTGATTATCCCATGTCCAAAAAACAGAGCACATAGAGGGCACAAGAGACTGAGTCAGGGAGAAGAAGCCCCAGGAAACAGAGCCATTATATTATTAAAATATATTATTAATATATTATTAAAATATATTATTAATATATTATTTTAAAGGGAGGTGAGAAAAGAAATAAACTGGAGGTAAAGCCAGGAAGGTTATTCAATCATTATATTGCAACCACCTGCCAAGTAAATTGACTCTAGAAGAGGTTAAAATATAACCTAGTTAAAGTAAATTACATAAAATTAATAACCTATATGGATATCTCATAGGACTAAAATGAATATAAATTTATTCCTGGAAATTAACTGGAGCATAGAAAATAAACAATAAATCTGGCATTTTATTAATGTGGGATGAAATAATTGAGTCACCAATTGCCTCAAAGCAAAAAATTCAAAACCCACCAAGATGGGAGGGGAAGGGAAGGGAAGGGAAGGGAAGGGAAGGGAAGGGAAGGGAAGGGAAGGGAAGGGAAGGGAAGGGCAGGGAAGG
>JAWWEX010000125.1:2520388-2531281 GCA_035583215.1 Arremon brunneinucha | reverse complement strand
CTCCATTGTGAGGGGGCTGAGCACATGGTGGGGAAAATCTTTTGCTCCTGGCGCTGTAACCTTTTTTCTTTATTCAGTCTCTGTTGTATTTTTGATAAGGTTTAATAAACCTTCCTAAACCATGAAAAGTGAGTGGCTATTCCTCACTAAACCATGAAAAAGTGAGTACCTATTTCTCAGCATGAAAAGTGAGCAGCTATTTCTCACACTGTTTAACCTCTTTGGCCTCATGATGCCAGACCCCTCTATCCTGGCACCTCCTGCCTGACCATGGGAATGGATCCTACTCCAGGTGAGCACATCCCTGCTTTTTCACCTCCAAAGTTCTGCACACAGCACAAGGACCAGGGCTCTGGGTGCTGTAACTCAGAAAGGAAATAAAACCCAGTCAGTGAGACAGAAATATCCTCCTTAATCCTGCAGCAGTTTGGCTTCCCTGCTGGCCACACATCCACCCACTCTCTCACCCAATGGCAGGTGCTCTCCCCAGCTCCAGCAGAAATCAATAGGAGCAGGCCAAAACCCTGCTTTAATTTCTTAAATCACCATTTCTCCATCCTCCTCCAGCTTCTGTCAGTGCATTTTTGTTAATGCACAAATCACTGATGGTATCAGGGACTGAGGGTTAGATCAACTTGCTGCATGACATTGGGAAAAATCACTTTTCCAAATTTCTTGTCTCCTCTCCCACTTCTTTATATCAAGACAGGGATGGGCTAGCAAATAATTATGTGCACAGTGTATATATGACAATGTGCTTGCTGAGATAAATGACAAATTGTGCATGAAAATTAATAACAGATTACAAATTTAATTCCATTTATGCTGCTGGGGATTGAAAAATACAAGTTTACCATTAAATCCCTATACTGGAAAAGGGGTGGCACAAAAATACAAAATGGTATTTGTTATGAGAGCCCAAGAAACTTTTGGAAAACTGCCTCAGGCACAGGGTGGGATTCTTGGGGTTATCCTGAATGGTTTTTGTGGGTCACTTCCAGCTCAGGATATTCCATGATTTTGGGAGAATTATTATCATTCCAATAGTATTGCTGAGCCAAACTTGAAACTTCATCTGTGTCACAGATCTAAGGCAAAACCAAATGTAACCTTTCTACATTTAACAGAAAATATACCCCTTGTCCTGTCCTGTGTCTCCCACTCCAAAGAACACACAGAATGACAAGGAGCAATCAAAGACTTTTCCTTTTAGATGAGATCAATCTTTTCTAAACTAATTCAATTTTGGTTGCTTTTGTTTCCTGGTATTAAACAAATTTCATTATTCTGCCACAAATCTTTAGAAAATAAAGAAACAGGTTTCAAACATTAAATCTGGGAGGGGGAAAAAAGTAACAGGGAAAATATACTTTTAGTACATGCTAAGATAATAAAGAAAGATTGACTTCCAGTCATCAGTGCTATGACCAACTGACTTTCTGTCAAGTGGCCATCTTCAATACACAGATCTCTTTTTCTCTTGGTCTCAAACTAGTCTAGAAATCTGTGAATTAGTTTGAACTTCTCTGGACCCTCTTACAACCCCAACCCCTGCCCTCAGCTGAGCTTTAAAATGTGTTTTCCATAAATGCCTGTACAGCTGCAAGCAGAGAAGCTGCATGGAGGGTTAGAAGGGGCAGATAGGAGCCTGGGGCTGCAGCCAAAGTACACTGAAGTCAGTGGAAATTTCCACTGAAGTCAATTGATTGACAATCAGAGTCTCCTGCTCATTTGGGGAAGGACCATTTCAGTGCTCAGAAGGAGATGCTGAGGTTCAGCTCAGCTCTGGAGAGCCCAGCAGAACCATTCACTGCATTAACTAAGAGTTAACAACCAAAACACAGACTTGGAGCTCATGTCCTAATATTTCCCAGCCATTAGCTTGAATTTCAGGCTGCACTGAGCCATCAAAGCACTTGAGTTCACCTTCAGAAGACACTGCCACGTCTCACACTTCCTGGGTTCCTATTGTGTCCAATAAATGCATCACTAACTTATTTCCAGCTTTGCGATGTCAAAAAGAGCAGAAAATTAAAATTGCTTCATTTCTCCATCTAGCTGGGCTCTGCATAACATGGACAAGTGCCTGGAGGTGGCTACAGAGACACGAGAGGAGCTGCCAGGGACCTCTCAGCAACCAGGGGCTTCTCTCAGCCCACCTGAGCGCCATTTCCATCACTTCCACACCTTTCTGGGCAGGGAGGAGCAGGGTGAGGGCTCCCAAAGCCTGGTTCTTATGCTGCTCACTTCCTAAAGGGCATTGTTCTCTCACTGCTAAGCTGTGCCTAAATAAACGCACCCCAGATGCTCCCTGGTACCTGTGAGAGTCAGGAACAGCCAAAAACTGTCAAAAAACAGAGTCAGGAATGGCCAGAAAACAGCAAAAAAAAAAAAAAAAAAAAAGCCAAAAGAAAAACCAACCAAAAAAAAAAAAAACCAGGGAAAAAAAAAAAAAAAGCCAAAACAACTAGTCAAAAAAAGCCAAAAAAAAGCCAAAACAGCCAAAAACCAAAACCAGCCAAAACCAAAAAAAAAAACAGCCAAAAAAAAGCTAAGAAAAAATAAAAGCCAAAACAAACAGCTAAAAAAACCCAATAAAAAAAAAACAGCCAAAAAAAAACCACCCCAAAGTTAAAAAAACAGCCAAAAATAAAACAACCAAAAGAAAAACCAGCTAAAAAAATAAAAACCAGCCAGTCAGGAAGAGTCAAAAACCAGAGTCAGGAACAGCCAAAAACCACCACATGCCTGTTGGTTTTGCTCCTGAACCAAACTGGTGCAGCAAATCCATCCAAGTGGCCTCCAGGTCCAGCCTCCCCCTCCCATGGCTCCCAAAAACTCATCTCCCAAAAACTCCTCCCCATCCAGTTCAAGCTCCTGTGTCCACAGACCTCCTAGTGTGGGGTGAAAACCACATCCCCTGCTCTTACTTACAGCTTTCACCACATGCCTTCACACTCTATAAGGTTTTTACACCTTTGTGAACACAGAATGCCAGAAAAAACCCAGGGATCAGTGAAAACAGTGTGTGCTCATGGTTATTTTAGATATTTTTCTAACATGGAAAGAAAAAACAAGGTTTATTCCTTTCTCTGCTGCTGGCTTGCTTTTATAATTATGAGATAGACAAACCAGTTAGTCCCCATCTGAAAAAGAGGGGGGAAAAACTTGTTTTATGGGTTTGGAAAGCATGAAATGCAGTGAGAGGCACGAAATCCTAACCTGCAGCAAGGATGAGGCTGTGTGTGTATCTAACACATCGAACAAGTTGGACAGGCTGCACAAGATAAACATTTTATAATTTAAACAAAATTACATTTTATAATTTCATTTATAATTTATACAAGATTACATTTTATAATTTCAAATGGGATAAAACACATCACACTGGATTAGGATGATAAATAGATTTAGGACCCAAGAGAGGACAGATTTGTGAAAGCACTGAAAGGACAAGATTTCATATTTCTACTGTGTAACTTGCCAATCAACTTATTCAATAATTACTCTGATTTCAGTTATTTACAGGTTCATTCAAGCTTCAAAAAAAGCCCAGTAACTCTGAAACTTAAATTTAAAAATTAGTAACTCTCTGCAAGTGCCAGGGCAGCTCCCTTGGAAGCAACAGGACCAGCAACAAAGCATGAATAAAGCCAGTCAATGCAAATGCCCTTTCCAATAAATCTCAGGCATTTGCCAGTGTCACATTTCCCCATGTAATCCTTCTGTGATGAATCATTTGCAGCAGAGCTCACATTCCCATCCCGGGCATTTCTGAGCACGCCAAAGGCAAACTGGCAGCACTTATAATTTTGCTTATGTCTTTATTCATTCGGATTTTCCCTGGTTTGTGTTTGGGGAAAGAGGCAGAACTGCACAGAGCTGTCAGATAAATAAATAAATCACTGCCCTGGGGCCAACAAGCAGCTGGTGCAGGTCTCCTGCCCACTCTGTGCCACCACTGCCAGTGTCTGCGTCCCATGGGCAGGGGAATGAGAGCCTTGCAGTGGGAACCACCAGAGGGTTGTCCAGTTCCTGATGGAGAACTCAGAAGTGGAGAACCCTGATGGTGGTGCCACCAAATTCCTGAATGGTTTGGGTTGGAAGGGACCTTAGAGACCCATGGTCCACCCATGGTAAACCATCCAGTTCCACTCCCTGCCACGGGCAGGGACACCTTCCACCATCCCAGGTTGCTCCAAGCCTGTCCAACCTGGCCTTGGGCACTGCCAGGGATCCAGGGACAGCCAAAGCTGCTCTGGGCACACTGTGCCAAGGCCTGCCCACCCTCAGAATAAAGAATTTCCTCTTAATATTCAACCCAACCCCACTCTCTGGCAGTGGGAGCCATTCCCTGTGTCCTGTCCCTCCATCCCTTGTCCCCAGTCCCTCTCCAGCTCTCCTGGAGCCCCTTCAGGCCCTGAGCTCTCCCTGGGCCCTTCTCTCCTCCAGGCTCTCCCAGCCTGGCTCCATCCCAGCCTCCTGGGATTCACTGTGCAGTGCTGGCTGATGGGTTGGGTTGGTTTCATGTTCTTCATCACTCCTGATCTGCACCTGGACACCTTCCACAGCCTCTGAGAAGGCAGAGGTGTCCCCACCATGGTGAGCTGGCCCCCAGGCTGTCAGCAGCCTGTGATGAAGCACTTTGTGTGAGACAGGACAGGGGGAACAGGTTATTCTCTGCCCAAGGTTATTCTCTTTCCATTCAAAGATTAGAAAGAGAATCCTGTCCACCATGGTAGGAAAATTAATCTACAAACACCAGAAGTTTATGTCCAAAAAGGAGACAGAGGAGTCCTTTTTGGCTTTATTCAAATAAAGGGAGAGGCCATGGGGCATTCTTCTGGGATCCCTCCAATTTTTGGAGGACACAGCCTCCTTTTTATCCCAATTTCCCAGCCGCATTTCCCTTCTCTCTTTCCCCATTTCTGAGGTACTTGAGAGGTTCAGACTTCCCAGAATGCCTGATACCAAAGATTCCCCTCTAATGTATAACCCTCCTTTTAATTTTTAATTCTTATGGAATTTAGGGGTTTTTCTTCTCCATTGTTTTTCATCTTTCCATGTCTAATTTCATTTATCAGCAAAACTAATGTTTATTTGTAAAAGCAAATATATTTTTTCATTCATCAATCAGTGAAATCCTTCCCATGGTTTCTTTTCTCTCTCAGTGATGGTTTTATCTACCAGCAGACCCACAGCTTCTTTGTAAAGACAAATCCACTATTCCTCTCAACCAGGACTCAGAGCAAAAAGCACCATGCAATCCATCCCATAAAACATTTCAGAGACAAAGGTGGCCACGAGTAGCAAAATCAGAGACTTTGGGGACATAATTAAACCTAAGGGATCACCAAGGTCCAAACACAGATCAGAAGCACAGAATTTCAACACCACATTAAGGCCCACCATGACCCTGTGTGCTCATTTCCTCAATCCTCTTTTACCCTTTCTTTGGTCAAAAATACATTGATTTGAGGTATTTTTCTTGCCTTTGGAGTTTATGTTTCCTGAACTTCCTCTGCAATGCTAGATTCTAATCTTCTCACTCCTTTTCCTGACAGGAAAGGCAGAATTTACAGGGAACCTCCTGTTTCTGAACCCTGAGCTTTCAAAGAACATCCCTGAAACGAAAGCTCCAGATAAAAATCAAGGCAGTGCCGCTATTACCGCAGTTTACACAAATTTATCTGCTTGTATTGTTCCATCTAAAAACATTAGGAAATGGAATCCGTGGGTGGGAAGGGAAGTCCATGAGTTGTCAAATGGGAAGTTCGGGTTCCCTTTGATGTTTAAAATCCTGCTGAGGGAAAACAGCAGCAACCCGGCTGCCCTCTGGCTTCCAGCGGCCTCCCAAGGGCATGGATGACTGCCACAGACATATTTTCATTAAAAATCCTTCCTTAGGATTTTTTCCTTCTGAGAAGCCTCAGAAACAAAATGTAAACATTGATTATCTGCTGCTGTGGAATGCAACAGGTGCATCTGTGATTGGTCTCGTGTAGATATTTGGAATTAATGGCCAATCACGGCAGAGCTGGCTCTCTCTCTGTCCAAGCCACAAACCTTTGTTGATTCATTCTTTCTTATTTTTAGCCTAGCCTTCTGATGAGAACCTTTTCTTTTATTCTTTTAGTGTAGTTTTAATGTAATATATATCATAAAACAATAAATCAAGCCTTCTGTAACACGGAGTCAGATCTACATCTCTTCCCTCATCCTCAGACCCCTGTGAACACCGTCACAGACAACTCTGGAATAGCACGAGTGTTGGGTGTCAGCTGCAGGCTGGGTGACCTCAGCCGGGCTCTGGTGGGTGCCTGAGAGCTGTCACAGCAGACAGGGAGCTCTGGGGGTGAAATGCACACCAGCACAGCCAGTGCTGCTGCCCATGACACCCCTAAATCGGGGCTCCGCGCTCTAATCCAGGCGGGCGGGATTCATCCCCTTCCAGCGGTATCTGCGCCTCAGGGCTTAGCTTGGCCTACTCTGAATTCCACTGCAGTGAGGGAGAAGCGATTTTGGAATGGCCAAAGGTCACTGGATGGGCAGATGGGAGAGGTTTCTGTGGGGGATCCGTCACTGGAGGTGTTGGACACAGAGAACCTGCAGAACATGAAGCCTTTTGCAAGGAGCTTCTAACTGGGCTCAGAGCAAGGTTTTGTTGGAACCCAGGGCATCCCTCTGGCTGCCCTGCATGGTTCAAACCCCTGCCAGGGGCTCAAAGGCCCTACACAGAGCTGAAGGACCCCTGTGCCTTTGATTTTAACCCATGGAGAAAATTACCAACCTTATGTGAAGATTTGCAAACCACAAGAGTTTAAGTAGAATGATAGTTTGTCACAAAGTAGAAAAGTAGAATTTGGGGTTTCTAGAATGGGGGTTCAGAAGCCAAGATGGAGGAATTTGGGCATGCCTTGTCCTTCTTCTTAGCCTCCGTCTTCTGGGTGATGGTGGCACTTTTGGATTGGTTTAGAGTAGAGACAGACTGTCTAACATAGGTGATAGGTATTGGAAAATTATTGTAAATAATGCACACATAGTTTTTAGTATAAAAAGTTAACACCACCCCAAGGGTGGTCAGTGTGCCATGAACCAACCTGCCAGACAGATCTCAGCAGGTCAGAGAAAGAATGTTATAGATAACAGAGAATAAACAACCTTGAAAGCCAGAGCCAAAGAATCCTGACTCCTCCTTCAAGCCCCAGGCTGGGGAAAAGAGACTTTCCAACACCTCGGGGTCATCTCGACCACAGAGACTCTGAGAAGGCTTGTCTGCATTTCCCCCCATCCACAGCCTCCATCCTAAGCCAAATCCCATGGGAGATGTTGAGGAAAAGCTCCTGGCAGGTCAGGGGCTGACATGGTGTTAAACATGGTGAGCAGCCCTCAGGGAAAAGGAGAAGCTCAAGGTACAATTCTGACCTTTAGGGCAGGGATAAAATGCACCAAGTGCCTCAGAGGGACCTGCACCCCCTCATGTCCCCCTGTTAATCCCTTATCAATAACCTGGGTGTTCCCAATGACTGGCAGCAAACAAGGCTTCAAACATTTAGAAAATTCCAACGAGGAGCAAGAACAAATCAGGTGGTTTGTGAACATCACTGGGCAGGAGGGTCAGACACCTCCCAGCCCGTTAGCAGCACACAACTTCATAAAAACCACAACAGATTCAAGCCACTTAGGTGATTTATATGGTTAAAACACTTTTTATCTTTCCTCTTTACAGAGACAGACTTATCCTAGAAAACTCATCCCACTTTCAATCACCTGGCCAAAACCATTTTCCACCAACACACCAGCACCTCCAAGAAGCTCCATGCAAGGAAAGGATTTCATCCTCCTTGGGTTTTACTGCAACATGGGGGCTTCACTTCACATCCCACCCTCGATGGAGCTACAAAACCATCCCTGAAACTCCCAGAGGCCTAAAGCTGCACAGAGCAGCCCCTCAGGAGTCCACAGCAGCCACTTTTCCTTCTATTCTTATGAGCCTCCCAAGGCTGCTCTGACAACAGCAAAGGGCCAAAGGACCAGGGAGGTCTGGGCACATTGTGATGTTCACTCCTGTTCTGTAGGGCTGAGAATAAAGGAGACAAATGCAGAGAAAACACACAAATTCTGGGATTTCCCACCCAGCAACATAAATCTAGAAACTTCATCACAAATTCCACCAAACTGCATTTGGCTTTACACACAGGCCAGAAGAGAAGCAGCTGTGGCAGAATCCCAGAAAAAAAAACAGATCTGCAAAGCTAGAAATGCTCCTGTTTTAGCCATGTGATTTCCTCCATGAGGGAGTTGCAGGATCACAGCTCCCATATGGACAAAGAATTCCCTTGGTGACAATCAGGCACGACCTAAGCCCTTGTATTTTAACAAGTGCACGTCATTGTCATTACAGTCACTCCACCCCATTGAGCTGTAGGGCCCAAAATAGCCTCAGCTGTCCAGCTCCATCTCTGCCTATCTCCCCTCAGAACCATTTGGAGAAATCGGAGGAGGGTGGGGGCTGCAGAGTGAATCTGTATTGACACCAGAGAGGAGCTCAGAGGGGGGAAAAAGAGCTCTCTCCTGGCTGAAGAGAAAAGTTGCACTGAGATGATGCCCTGGAAATAAAGCTTTTTGAAACATTACTTTCTGCCACCTCTCCATGTGTTTTTCCAGGCTCTCCATCCCCAGAGGTGTCTCAGATTTGGGGACAAAGCATATCAAGTTGAGTCTACTGCTCTAAAGCTGACTTTTTTCACTTTCCTCCTGTGGAGGCTGATCTTTGCTCAGAAGTAATTAAGCAGAACAATCCACATTTGGCTCAGAGATAAAGAAGGAGGGATTTACTACTTGCACCTTCAGCTCCATCCCCAAATACGTTTCATAAAGCAAAAGCAGCAAAACATCTGCCAGCACAGCACAAAAACCAACCTCACCCTCCCTCAGCTACCAACAACCTTCTCCACATCCTGCTGGACCTCCAGCATCCCCAAATCCACCTCTCCTCAGCTGAAGGCTTTGTTCTTACCTGGAGTCTTGTCTGAGTCTGAGGAGGACAAAGCTCCGGGCAGAGGAAGCAAAATCCGATTCCTACTGAGATGAAAGGAGGGGGAAGAGGGAAGAGGGGAGCAGAGGACGTGGGGAGACCATGTTGGCTTGGGTTCCCCCCCTCTTTCCCCTCCAGGAAATAAAACAGAAACCTCAGCAGTGGCAGGGAGGTGCAGAAGGTGCCCCCGAGTCCCCCTGCAGTGGCTCTGCTGGCCGGGGTCAGGCTGTGCCACCCCCTGACCCTCCTCTCTGGGTTCTCCTCCTCCAGTCAAATCGCTGACGTGCTCCTCCTTGCCTCCAGAGCCCGGCTCCAAAATAGCTCTGGGTGTCATTTACCGGGGAGATTAAATTTCCTGCAGCACACAGGCAAAAGGGCAGCGTTGTAGGGACTCACTGCCACAGCCCAGCAACAGCAAGGGGCAAAAAAACCCAAAAATGGGGGTTAGGGTGGGCTGGGGGACAGGGGGGTCAGAGGTGTTCCTCAAGGGTCCATCCCACAGCTAAATGGGATGTGGGCACTCAGGAATGGGGGGCTGCTGAATTATCAGTGTTGCACAGTGGACAGGAATTCTGTCCCAAAGGCATCAGATCAATTGTAGGTTTATTTATAAATAAACAGCTCCCAGGCAGGAGCTGGTACAATGGCAAACCAACAGCAAGTTGATAATCCTAAGTGTGTCTGTGCCCCTTCACCTTGTATATATATATAGGTTATATGAAGTTATGTGTATATATATACACATATATATATAACCTATATGTATATATTTCCCCACCTTTTTGCCTCATGAATAGAAACCATGGGCAAAAATCACCTGAGCTGCCAAAGAGGCTCAAGACCATAACTTCCATGTTTACAAGTCAAATTTCTACTTTTTAAAAACAACCTCCTTGGGGTCCATGCCAATTCTTATTGGTGATCGTAGTGTTTTAAATTTAAAACTGATTTTTGTTAATGGCCGAAGAGCTACAACAGAGCCCAGCAGGCCCCCCCACAACCACTTCAGCTCTGTGCAAGTATCAGGAGTGAACTGCAAGATATGCTTATTTTTGGCAGTAAACAAAGCAGATAAGGTGCTGCATAGTCCAAGGCTCTGAAGACACAGTGATATGTTGTGTTAAATCACTTTTCAGGGCACAAAATCACCACCAGGGCAGCATAAGGGAGTTTTAGTTGGGATTTTTGAAATCAAGGCTTGAAGAGAATCAGAGAATTCCAGAATGGTTTGGGTTGGAAGGGAGCTTAAAGATCATGTTGTTTAATTCCCCAGGAATTGTCCAAGGCCAGGCTGGACAGGCCTTGGAGCAATTTGGGATAGCTGGAGGTGTCCTTGCCCATGCAGGGTGGAATGAGATGAGGTTTAAAGTCCCTTACAGCCAAAACTATTCTGTGATTCTGTCAAAATTAATAATAAGATTACAGGATTGAGGAGAAAAAAAGATTGAAGGTGCTACCTGAACGCCCTGCACATTGCTGAGGGACTTTATCCAATGTTCAGGTCAGTGAAAAACTCATCCCCTCTTAAAGACAGTGCCCACTGTGCTTGTTCTGCCCTCTCTTCTGAAGGTGGATTAAAATTTTAGCTGTAGGACTTACAGAGGCTTCCCAAAGACACAGGAATGTGTCCAGGATGCATTTGCAACAGCTCTCAACAGGATTCTCTCTGAATCTGCAGAATTTGGTTTCTCAACAGGCACAGCTCCACAAACTGGACATCAGCAAACTCCAAGGTCTGTCCCCAGCTGATGCCTCAGGTTTGGCTTTTATATTTTTCACATTCTGTGCTGCTTTAGTGTGTGGGTCTGAGCTTCACATCAGGGCATGGTGAGCTCTGTGCACAGAGCAGGGAGACA